>OZ005740.1:350496484-351096484 GCA_963930735.1 Dioctria linearis | reverse complement strand
ATTTTTGGTATCTTCCTCAATTCCATTCAATTCATATCAATAATATGACAGGTAGGATTTATGGTGCGCTTCGTCGGATGTGGTTGTCTTCGGGAACCTTGTCAACGAACACACGTTCGATGTGGCTTTCAACGGCTGGTTGTTCCTTAAATCTATATCTTTTACGTAGGTTTCTGGCATCTCTTCCTAAGCTAATCTACTCTAAAGAGCCAAGCTATTTATTTAATAATTTCGCATTTTTAAACTCCTCAAGGCGTTTCGACTTGGTATCAGCAATATTTCAATATTCAGTAATGGAGGACTCTTACTTTTTTCGTGCTGTTCGAGCTTGGAATAATTTACCATCCGAAATTCAGCGTACGAGCTCCACTCGAAGGTTTATGGAGCGAATAACGCTAACGGGTGTATTTTAAGTGGTCTTGGCTCTATGTTTTCTAGTTATTGGTTGTTATGTATTTGTATTTGTAATCTGATGTTTTAAGTAATATTTTAGTATTTTATTTTACGTTGCTAGTAGCATATTTTTTCGGATTTATATTTTAATTTTTAAGTTTTTAATTTATTTAAACTTTGTTTTTTTTATATTTTAATTTCATTTCTCGAACTTGTTTTTATTATTATTTTTATTTATTTTGTATTGTTTGTTTTAGTGCTAAAAGAAGAAATTGGTATTCTTTTTGTACCTTACCATGAATAAACTTATTCTATTATTCAGTCTGTTCTATTATCTTGCCTCATCCCCAAGGAAGTGTGTATGTTTTTTACGTAAATTACGTAAAATTAGGCATTGGAATTAAGTATAAGAATTATTAGTGAAAGCAAATTTTTTTTTGTGAGCTTAAAAACCGAGAAAAACATATTTCCCCCAAAATGTACTAATTCCAGGCGCAGAAAAAATCCACTCTTTCGCCAAAGTTTGCTTAGGTAAATTGCAAACAAAAGAAAGCGCGTAATATGGTAATTGCTTTTTTTGCAGTTGTGGTATAGCCAGAGCTGTAAAATACTAATTATTTAATGGATCTAATACCTCTTAATTATCAATACCGAGTATTTAAGAATTCGTAATTCCCAGAACTAAGCCTCCTGTACTGGGATTAAAATTTTACAGTCCCATTCCCGGAATGGCAAATTCCCAAAAGTATTTAAAAAGTGTTTGGCTATTACTATATAATTCCTTTCAATTCATTTCAAATACTTTCAATTACTTTTAATTACTTTGACAATTTCAGTATTAAACATAAATTATGAAATGAACTAGATCAACTGTCTTTTTATTTTATTGTTAAAATTTTTTTTCCGTTTCCCATGTTCTCAAGGTGCAATAAAATTAAGTAGTTTTGAAATTTACGTTTGATTTAAAAAAACCTATAGAAACTATAACTTAACTGAAAGTGGTAAGTATATTTAAAAACTTATCAAACAAATTTGAAATCAAATACTTAATAATTGCACAATTATCTAAATGACGATGAATCCAATCAACAATTAAATGGAGGTGGCTTAAGTGAATTCGACGATCATAGCATGAACGAAGCTAGTATTGGAAAACAAAAAGAAAAAATTTATAAGAGAGCAGAGACGGATACAAATGAAAACGAACTTTAAACTGGAAAAATAAATATGCAGAAAAAAGATATAATAAATGAAATGTGAAGAATTACAAAAATAAAACATTAACTGAAATTGTTTTTGTAGTTTTGTATTTTTTTTAAATCCCTTGCAGCTTCTAAGACGATTAAAATGTGATTGATTAATTAATTTAATTAATCCTCTAAGACTGTGGAAGGGCACGTCGACATAGGTACCGATTTCTCAGTTCTGATTGAAGTAACACATATGAGACGAGATTACCCATATGTATCCTTACACTGAAGTGGGTATTGGAACAAGTATCTGCGACTTAAACAAGCTGCACTAAAGTACAATACACAATTTCCGTCATCAGGCGCAGTAGAACGAATATTTTTCATAGCAGGCTTAATCAACCATCCTAAAAGACAGACTCTTAGTGATTTTTCTTTTGAAAAATTAGTCTAAACTAAGGCAAACTGGAATTTTGGGAAAATAAACAATTAATTGAAATAGTTTTAATACACCCAGAGAAAAAAGGTACACTGAAATTGTAAAATTTACTTTGAAAAAGTAGAAATCATTGCCAAAAATATTAAGTTTAACAACTGAGAATAACTATTTGATGAGCCATTTCTACTAAAATAAAGTGCATTTAACTAAGTTTAACTATTGTTTTTTTATGTAATTGCAAATTTAAATATGAAAAAAAGCAAACAGTAAATATTTTCCTAAAGTGTGCCTTTGCATTTTTTTTGCCTCAGGCTTACAATTTTTTTAAAGCAAACGTAATTCTCAAAACTACTTAATTTTATTGCACCTTGAGAACATGGAAAACAGGGAAACGTTGTTTTTACAATAAAATTAAAAAGACAGTTGATCTAGTTCATTTCATAATTCATGTTTAATAAGGAAATTGTCGAAGTAATTAAAAGTAATTGAATGTATTTGAAATGAATTAAAAGGAATTATATAGTAATAGCCAAATACTTTTTAAATACTTTTGGGAATTTGTAGGTAGTTTTGTAATGCTATTGCAAATTCAATAACTTTCACCGTACTACTTGCCATTCCGGGAATGGGTCTGTAAAATTTTAATTCCAGCACAGGAGGCTTAGCACTGGAAATTGTCAATTCTTAAATACTCGGTATTGGTAATGATAATGGTAATGGTACTTGAATTTCACAGCCCTGGATATAGCCCACCAGTGCAAGTAATTGTAGTTTAAATGTACAATTTTTCGTAAGGCTGAGGGATGCTAAGTAGGAGAAGCTATAAAGCTATAAAAGTAGAATGGAAACTAGATAGGAGGAAAAAGCCTAGAACTATGTCGAAATGAGGTTCGCACCTATGACCTCTGGGTTGGTAGTCAACCAACGCCCTTACCAACTCAACTATCGAGGTAACAGCATTACATCAATATGTTTTCGGTTAAGGGCGACCGTTACAGAGAACGCAATTTTAATATTATATTAAACGTACAATACGTGCAAAGTAAAAATAAATCTATACTGAAAATACGTACCTAGCTCATATTATTCTCTCCTGATTTATGAAGGGTGGTAAAATTATCACCTAAAAGGCTAAGAAAAAAAGGATAAAAATACAATAAAACAGGATATGTTACCACGCTTGGCATATACTCCGCATTGCCCTTAACCCAATACCCTTACAATCCGCTGAACAGCACTTACTTCCCTTTCTATTTTATTGAAAACACAGCAGCCCGGATGCTGAATTCCATCACTGAGAAGTTAATGGGATCACTTACAGTGGCTAATTGGAAAACGTTTCATTCGCTTTAATTAAATTCCAAAGAGTCCCAACGGGGGAGGTACGTAATGTGTATACAAAAACAATCTCATTACCACTTGCCCTAGGATTTACGAGGAAACTTTTGCTTTCAATGAATAATTCAAAGTACGCAAAAGAGCACTGGAAAAAGTTATTCTGACTTTTCCGGGAGTGTAGCTATGTGTTGTGCCCTACCACATTTTCCTAGTGCAGTCACAGACAAATGTTGGGAAAAGGAAAAGTTCTGAATCTGACTACGTTTTAGTCTGCTAGGAACTTGAAAGTTCCAGTTCAGGTGATTTACAGATTAACTCTGAAGTTGTAGCCTCCATCAGTGGAAACTTTGGTCTTAATTTGTGCAAGGAAACTTCGTTCACACAAGTGCCGTCGTTGGTGCGGCCAAACATTGAGAAGGATGACTTTATTAAGAAAAAACTTCAACGACCTGTTTGCCAGCCTGAAGGTATTCTCAAATTGACCGTGATAAGGAGCGAAGCAAGTGACCCAAACCAAAGTATATGAAATATGATACCAGATTTACAAAGTCTCTTGTATTTCAACTGCGGTGGCTTTAGTATTCCCACACAGTCTCGCTTATGTAGTTTAAAGTAGCTTAGCGACGCTTAAATACGGCAATTCATATGCAAACTTCGATTTTATTTCTTAGCCGAGTGTCAAGAGCACGTCGTAGTCATGTTGTGTCGCGCCAATATTGAAAAACAAAAAAAAAAGGCAGTACATACGCGGCGTGGCTCAAGAGGCTTGTAACTTTGTATGTAAGTCTACTGCGCATGTATACATTCCTAACTTCTTAACTGGCTTGACTACACAGCATTCCGTGGCACCATAAGTAGTGTCCGCCGCCAACTTGTATTCTTCCACTATAGGCACGCAGGCCCAGAGTTTTTGATCGGACTCTGTACCCTGCAGTTTGTTCTATAGTCTGCGCATAATCTGAAAGTGGCTTAAGCTCGTAATTGGCGTCTGCTGATTGGATCTGATTGGGGAGTACCATTAATGGGCACTTTGTAAATATTTATTTAGAGCGCGCTTAAACTGTTGCTGCTCGTTTCGAATTCCTTTTACGATGAGACGCAACCTCTTTCTTTCTCGCATGTAATTAAGTCAATTTATAGCCATGAAATGTGTGGTTCATTCGGTGCTGCTAGCATAAGCTGCAAGTCACGTTAGATAGGTAGCTGCAAACTGCAATGACGCAAATCGATCAATTCAGACAGAAAATTAAGTTTTCACCAAAACTAGCATTTGCTGTTGTTTATAATTGATTGATTGATTGCCGTATATATGTCGACAGAAAAATTACAATCAAAGAGTAAAATCTAGATTCTGTAAAGGCACTAATATGGCTAACAATAACGAATCATTATCCCATTCGCTCTTAGGGCTTGGATAAAATATATGTAGAGCTTGTGCATATCAATTCCGCAGTATGAGTTGTTATCTGTCATATTTGGACTTCACGTAAAATAACAACGACTGTCCGATTACAAAAACTGGTCAAGCTCTTTACCACTATTGAACTAGCCTAGAAATAAGAAATGCATTTGTACCAAATAATCCGAATGGCATGATATTTAGAGCAATCGAATGGAATTCGATGAATATTGTTTTGAACCTATTGCCATCACTGGCTAAATCTTAGTTGTTCTCATCACACAATCTCTTTGCAATGGTGGTTTTGTGTACGTCCCTGCCAAACAGTAAAAGTTCCGATCCAATCAAAGGATCTTTTACCCGATATGATAATATGAGTATGTATATTGTTACGTGCCACAAAGTGACACAAGCGACATCTGTTGGAAATGGAAACAACTTTAGGTTAGTGACATCCTAGTAAACTATGGGTTCGGAGAACGTAATATTCCGGAAAGTTCTAGGATAATTCGTAGAGTATAAATACGGCGCTTCTCACATCAGGAGGCGGAATATTATTTCAGACAGCGAAGTGAACGAAGTAAACTATTTGGATTGTAATTATTAGAAGTACAGTACTAGCGATAACTAAAGAGTAGATTTGATAATTGTTTGTGAATTCTGATCGTAAACAGTAAATTTAAATAAAGAAAGAACTTTTGAATTATATCTGAAATATTGTGTGTAAAATAACGAACCAAGGCCACGCTCGTAACAATATGTTAGATACCATTGGTGGAATGAAATTTAGTAGAACTTATAGAATATATTTACATCTGAAAATGTTCTGATTAATCATTGATCGAATGCATTTAACTTCTGAGTCCCGACAATTGTAAACTCTATCAGCAATAGCAGTATCCAACCATGTAAGGTCTTGGCACTCTCTAATAAATCGCTTCTATCCATATCAACCTCGAGCACATCTCCAGCAACAATTCGAATATCTCCAAATTAAAAACCTTATTCGGACGTTTTCCACGAATGATAGATCCTGTGACCCGTCAAGGACCACTTTGGGATCTGTCAAATATTCATGATTGGGTTGTGATCAAGCCATATATATACAGGGTGGGCCATAAGTCACTGAACATTGTATTTTTGATATATTTTTTTAATTTTTATTACAAAAGATAGTTTTAATCATAAAGAGTTTTTTAGAAAATAAAATTTTAAAAATAATATCTTTTAGATGCCTGCCATCAGCCTTATTGCAAGCTGCTGCTCTTTGCTGTACCTGGTCCATAACTGAAGCCAAAACTGGTTGATTAATCGCAATATATTCATATTTTGTGTTGTCTTTTAGTTGTTGCAGTCCTTTTGCGGTTTACTTGCGTAGACACGATCTTTCAAATATCTCCACAAAAAGAAATCTGGTGGTGTTAAGTTGGGTGATCGTGATGGCCAATTAACATCTCTAAATCGTGAAACGATACGGTTACCAAAAACCGTTTGCAGCAAATTCATTGTTTCCCTTGAAGTATGGAACGTAGCTCCATCTTGTTGAAACCACATTTCTTGAGTGTTATCAAGTTCAGGAAATAAAAAATTTTCAAACATAGCCCTGTAACGCTCACCATTTACATTTACAATGCATTGCCATCTTTGTCTTGGAAGAAGTACGGACCATAAATCTTGTCTGCTGATATTCCACACCAAACGGTTCAAGCGGTCTTCTACTCCGAGATAAGTCACAAACGGAAACCGATAACTGAAAACGAGTGACTAGATTGCGGACTTAATTTCGTGATGGTGCATTTCTGGTGGTAAAAAAAATTTCGAAATTTTCTTTGGGTTTGCATTATTGAATTTTTACTAGCAAAATAAAACTCAAGAATTTTTACTCGTTCCTCAATTATATACATGGCTAATGAATCTCCCAAACGTTGTTTCTAATACAGAAAAATAAAAAGAGAAGAAAAATAAAAAATAAAAAAGTTATATCAAAAATACAATGTTCAGTGACTTATGGCCCAGCCTATATAAGGCTGACAGATTTTATGTAGATTATATATAGCTGAATTCTTAACCTCTACAACGCCTCACTCCCCTGACCAATAAATAGGTATAATGACATATTATTATTTGTGGTTGGTAGTTCCTTTCATTTGATTTGAAGTGTGACTTGTATTCCTCGAAACGGGTTGTCACCTCACACTTGCATGATTTTGCTTAGCGTTTTTGTAATGGGAGGTTTAATGCCTGATTAAACACAATAACCATTAGAGCATTTCTTAAACCCTTGAAGAATAAGAAGTTCTCTGATTAAGAAAATAGCGCTACTTTAATTTTAAGCACAACACTCTCAGTTATAGACGCTCAGAGCTCAATCAAATGGGTGTTTTGGTCTCGGATTCTATTAACAAATCCTCTTCAATTAAGCTTAGTCTCAGGTGAATTTCTTTCTTTCTCAATTCAGAATTTTGTTTGCATTCCGTACCAGAGAGTTCGGTCCCAACAACAATTAGAATGCTTCAACGTAAGTTCTGCTGTCATTGGTATAGGTGGCACTACCTCTGCAGACTGCCATTTTCTTTTAAATGAATTAATTTTCTCTCGTTGCCTAACTGCTGGCAAGGACAATGAACTAACTGTCAGTCTTGGCAAAGCTTTAGTACAAAATTCCTGATAATGTATCGCTTGCTGATCCAACATTTTAGACCGATCTATTTAATCAGGGCAAATTTATTTTTTGATCTGCTTCTGATTGGTAGGATTCGTCTTGGTAGTGTGCTTCCGATATGCAGACGACATTGTTCTGTGGAAAAACGTTAGTTGGCGGTCTGGGAAAGGTAATAATAATCTCAAAGATGTTATATGGTCCGATGGTTTTAAGACCTCAAACCTAAAAGAAGAGAGATATTTAGCGAAGATTTCCTGTAAATCGACAATTTTGGAAAAAAAAACAACTTGCTTGACAGCTCGTTGAAAAATTACTAGAAACAAAATTTGTTGGGAAACATCAACCTTCAATGCTATTTCTCGAAATTTCTAATCCAATACTTATTCTATCCTTCATTTCGAAGATTATTTTCTCCCGCACCATTGCGTGCTTAAATCTAAGAGCAGTAGTATAAAATTACGAGTTGTTTTCATCGCTTCGTGTAAAACGACTTCAGGATACTCGGTCAATTAAGTCATTAGGTTCAATTAGTCCCAGCAATCCGAATAACGCATTTACGGTTCTCATCAAATTAACTTAATAAAAGACATTTCTAAAATACAAGAAGATACGGGTAAACCACTCCCCAGGTTAGGAGTTATATCTGCGGAGATTCAAATAAGAATCTTTTGATAGTTTCTCGTTTATGACCCGCATCATTTCTAGTGTTGCTTTCTGCAACTGACACAGACTGAGGTACCTAAATATCCAATTTAGGCTAAAATTCGTAAACGGTGCAAATATGATAACTGAAGTCATGAAAATTAAATCAGAGAAGGATCAGTTGCTAAGTAGCGGAGGCCTTTGTCTCTCGAAATAATTTTCTAACAGTCATGAAATTTTGTTTTCAATCGTTTCCAGTGCTTACACAAATAAAGACATTGGGCATGATCTGGCAGTTTAGAATTTATCAAGAATCACAAGAAAAATCATTCTTTATCCAATTAGTTCTTTTGTTTGATCAACTGGGTCATATAAACCCCATAATAGTTAGGAAGCTATGAAGCTTAAACCACACTTGGTACTATTGAGGCCGTTATTATCGTCGAATAAAACAAAGGGTATTTGAAGAGTAGCAGAGATTGCTTTTTTTGTAGTCCCATAGATGATATTAAAATGGATATTCAGGAATTACGCATGTTGTGGTACAATGTGCTAATCTAATCTACTTTGGTACTGGCATAGGTACTAATGATGATTTGTAGCTTAAGTGGATTAACCCCTTTTTTTTGGTGAAAATGAACTTTTTCAGGCCTATGTTAATTCCTGCTATTTTGAAATTTCTATGCCCGATGCCAAAATTTCGCCTCCTTTTAGTAACCCTCTACATCGTTAATTTCATTTTCTCCACCCCTAAATTCGATGACCCACCCCACAACAATGCCGAAATCCTTAAATTACTGCAAAATTGCACCCGAAACATATTTTCACCGTCAATGAGCGTGAAAAATTCGTTCATGCACATACATCGCCACCTATAAATCATTTGCGAGCAAAGAGTAAGGGACGATGTTGCCTGATAAACGTAGACTAGCAGCACTAGCAGAGGAATATTGCCGGTCGTACCCCAGCCCCACCTACATTCATACGCACTTTTCTGCATTTGAGCTTGAAGCTTGAGGGCATTCATTTGCATGGCGAACTGTAATACCCGGCGCCCCTTCTCCCTCGTGCATGGGAATATGCATACGTGTGCAGAAATGGATTGTCCTTAGAAAATCATCCCCCAACCCTGGAATAGTTCGACGATTCTTGCTAACAACCATCTTCAACCCTTCGCAAGAAACTCCGCTTGTGGAAAATGTTTCTATTTGCCGTGCTGATTTGTTTGTTTTTTGTTTTTACTCCTTTATTCAGGGGGTGCTTTATTTCGTGCAGAGGGTTCCAGTAAAACCCATTGTAGTATCTATGGGTGTATGAAAGTGGTGCGAATGTGTACGAAAGAAATCCCCAAGGGGTGATTGTAGCGCAAGAGCTTTTTATTTTGGGGATTTATGAAAAGTCTTAAGGATAAAGAGCAAACAAAATTTTGAGGACGTCAAGCTGTTCATTTCACTCGCTGCGTAGATATAAAATGCAGAAAAAGGGAAAACGGATATAACTTGCTCGAGCCCTAGCACTGTAGAGTATTAATGAAAACAAAAAAAGGGTTTGGTCAGAAATTGACACAATAACGGCTCCAAGGCTTTAGAAGGGAACTGCTAGATAACTCGGCCCATTGTTTTTTTTTGTCCTGTCCAGCCTAGATAAGGGAGTCTAAATAATATCGATCATTGTATTTTAGCTACAATTAGCAAAAGAGTAGACATTTTCAATGCTGCTTTTAACTGTTTCAAGGCAAATACAGATTGTCTTGTTTACGACATCTCATAACCTTCTTTATAGATTCAAGAGACATTAAAGAGTATTTTTTATTCTCCCATCTAAAATCAAATGACTAAATTCATGTTAATTTGGCGGTGGCATGATGAACGTTTTTAAAATAATAGAAATTGGCTTTTAACCTATTTCCAAGTACTATAGAAAATCACTTTATTAAAACCTCTAAGCACAGAGTCAAAATCATCTAGGAGAAGAAGTGGTTAAAGAAATTGTGTAGCTTCCACAGATAAGTCACACTCTTTCAATTTTTTTGTTTTTATAAAATAGAAATGTCCGATTGAAAGATTCGAATCGAATCGAGTAGCTTCTTTGAGACAAAAACTGCGACTGAGTTCGACAGTTTTTTTGCAGATGACTTACCGCTAAAATTCAAGTTATAAATATAAATTGCCATCAGCGCCACCTGGGATATTTTTTAAATAACAGGAAACAAACTTCATCTTGCAACTATTTCACACCATTATTTTTATTTTTTTTTTATTGAAAGGAAGTGAAAAAACTTTAAAAAAACAGATTATTTTATACAACAAGTAGTAAATGAATTTGAAGTAAATAAACGTCAGAATATACGCCATAAAGTACAGCAAATTAACTGTTTCCAAGGTTGTGACAAAAGTGTTAAACTACGGTAAATACAGCATCGCATTTGCTCAAATTTAAAATAATATTTTTTATTTGTAATTTAAGTTATCATTTTCAGAATTCTACGCCACTTATTTATTTACTTAAAACTTCATCAAATGTCTGATTGCAGTGTTTAAAAAATGATTGGAACATAATAATTGTAACGATACTGAATATCGAAAAGTTACTTCAACTAAGCTAATCTCTTATTTGACTTTTTGAAATTGAAACTAAATGCAATCAGTAACGCACCCAGGCTTTGGCTTTGGGGGGGACCATAGGTGTCCAAAGTCCTAACGAGTCGGAAAAATAGGGCTCTAAAGTCGCGTACTGCAACCATCTTAGCACTTAAGGGCTGCTATTGTACATTAAAAGGTTTTATTTTATTTTATCGGATATACAGACCACATTGTATACATAATTCGTAAATTATGTTCAGAAAACTGACATTCTGGAGGGGGACCGGTCCCGTTCGTCCCCCCTCTCGGTGCGCCCCTGAATGAAATCAAACTGGTGATTCTAGAGACGAGACATCGATAAAATATACTCGTGCATGCCATAGTTGGCTCGGAAGTTGATGAAATTGCATCTTTTTTTATGCGTCGCCAAGTGATGCTAATTATGGTTCAAACTTATTTTATGGTATTACTATTCTAAAAACATGACTTTAATTTTTCATTTTTTGTCATATTGAACATTTTCTCACTTCTGCGCATTTTTCCCAATTTTTAAGTCATTTTTCCACTATTTTAGATAATTTTTTACTTTTTATATTATTTTTTCTAATTAATGAATATATGAGAATATCACATCATTAATTTTATAAGTATTTATTTTATGAATTAAAATAAAATTTTATAGGCTGGCAACACTTTTAATTGGTATCTCTATTTTATTTTGATTTCCTGGATGGAGGGATTGATAGAAGTTGCTGCTTGCATAGTTTTTTTAATTCTAAGAAAAATTAGACTGTTGTTGAATTCATTTTGTTCTGAAAACTGTAAACGCAAAGTGGTTTCCCGACCATTAGTTTAATACGACAAATTGTTGAGATACAGTTCAAAGTGTCATTTATATATATATATGTATATTTGTTTTTTAATGCGCGAATAATATCACGGTGACCTAAACTCAACTAAACTATCCGAAAAATAAAGCAGACAAAATCTATCCTTTTGAGAGAGCCTCTATCTGAATTTGGTGGAGAATAATTTACTACTAATGGCAGTATATTATTTTGCAAGATTTGTGTGATTAAGAGGAGTCAGTACCAAGTTTTGCAAGTTTTATACATTTTTGATTTATATCTTAAATTAAAGGTAACGAAGAGGGCTAGTAAATAACGTCGGAAAAAATAAAAAAATTGCATTAAACCGGAGATATTAGCTCGAAAACTTGTAAAAAATGGTAAAAATTGAAGTTTTTCAAATCAAATTCCTGTTAGTATGTATTCTCATTTCTTTAGATTGTGACTATTTAAGAAAGATAAAGCCTAGATCTAGCAAATAATGTCGAGTTTTTTTCGTTTTTAGTTTCGCTTTTTTTAATTATTTGACTCTAATAGTAGTTGTTTTTTCTCCCGATATTTCACCGACGAGAAATTGCAATATTTCGTTGAAAGTTGTTAAAATACAAAGGAAAATAAGATATTTAACAATTATGTGCAATAAAAATTTATTAGAGTTAATTCTCGTTAAAAATTTTCAATTTATTTCAACTGCAAATATTCATTTTTCGTCTTAAATTGTATAATTTTGTCGCATTTTAGGTTTCTGTTTGTTATGCTAGATGTCTCTAATGTGATCTGTGGTCTAGGTCTAGACTAATTTTATTGAATTTTTTCACTTTTAAGACACAAACCTACGTATAATAAATTTTATTGCCAGGTTCGCTGATATCTAAATTGAAATTTTTGCTGAGTAGGTACTGACTCCTCTTAATGTTTCCGCAGATAAACGTATCTGCATTCAACAACACAACATCACACAACACAACAACATCGAGAGAAACACAAGTGCGATTTGGAGAATTTAAATGCGAAAAAACAAAGTTTACTTTCACAATATTCCTCAAGCAAAATTTCGACATATTCAAAGGACCTATGCGAGACATTACTGTCAGCTAATATTCCCTTAAACAAAGTCAATCATCCAAAGTTTCAAACCTTTTTGTTAAAATATACAAACAACACAAAGAGTCCCCACTAAGGAAATCGTGCTTATCACGTTGCTATGATGATGACTTAAGCCAGATTAGGAAAATAGCAAAAGAAAAAAATATTTGGATTTCTATGGATGAAACAACGGATGTCGATGGCCGCTATGTAGCGAATGTTATCGTAGGGATATGGGAACCTAACGAGATAGGCAAAATGTTTCTTTTGACATCAGAAACTTTAGAGAAAACTAATTCCTCAACCATATGAAAGCTGTTTGACAAACCTCTTTTCCTTCTCTGGCCAGATGGCGTTAAGCCTTCGAGGAGGGATCTAAAGGAGTCGACATGTGATGAAAAAAGCGTAGCAACTATCGTTCTTCATCTTCTTGTTTTGTCGAGGTGCCAGAGGCGGCGGTAAAAATTGTTGATGCCTTAAATATCACAACAAATTATTCCCAGAAACTCCGCACAATCTTCCGCACCACCCACTGACATGAATTTAAATGGACTGACTGATCTGCTGTTTCATGTGGCACCAGTTTTGATTTCAGAAAGTATGCTCTCACTGACGATATATTTAAATTATTTGCGAATTTACTTATATATGCATGTCAGTGGGATTTACCGAATTTACCACAAAAGAATTTTAAAAGTATTTTCCTCAACACGGCTTGTTGTATCTAAATCTTCGAGCATATATAACTCCTTTTTATATTACTATCACTTAGTCCAATAGCCATTAACCATTTCCTCCACTTTGTTTACAAAAAAGTGACACCCTGCCAAAATCAAGATGGCGAAAATGTTTGGCTACGCTGCCATACATATACTTTACTATGGGATGTCGTCTCCTTTAGTTCTCTCCTCAAAGCGTTAAGCACAACAACGTCTTACTCTCTTCTTGACGGATGCCGCTCCGTATATGGTAAAAGCAGCGAATAGCGTATAAGGTTTGTACTATGAAATGTTGTATGTTACTTGCTTAGCTCATAGTTTCCATCGAGTTATCGAAGAAGTTCGACGAAATTGCCCAGAATTAGATAGACTCATTAAAAGTGTAAAGAAGATTTTTTTAAAAGCACCCGCTCGTAGAGAACAATTTGAAGGCTCCAGGTATACCCCTTCCACCAACCCCATATAAACTCGAAGGGGAACTTAAAGGCTGCTTAGTATTACTCTGAACATTTTGACGTTCTCAAGGATATAATTTCCAGTTTTGACTGTGAAGATTCAGCGGCAATTAAAGTTGCACAAGAGATAATTTCACATAATAAAATACAAAGTGATCTTGTGTGTATAAAATCGTATTTGCATTACATAATGTAGAATACAAAAGTATTTTTAATTATATAAGTTGCATTTTTTTAATTTTTTTAATTTGTATTGTCAACTTCCGAGCCCTAGTTATTACTATGTTGAAGAAAAAGGAAGAAGTCGTGGTTCAACAACGAGCGTACAGGAATAAATATATTGAAAGTATTTTTGAGCTCAGCCAAGTTTATCATCCCTTGTATACAGTCGAATGGGAAATCAACTCTGACAGATTGCCTATTCTCGAGAGAATAAAATGTGAAGACTTTAAGCCTTTCTACATATGGAGGTAGGATAACGATTTATATAGATGAAAAAGAAACCCAAACCAAACTGGCAATTCCTAAAATGGATCATTAAACCATCACTTTTCAAAACCCAAAGTAGCATTAATAGATGTCAAAAAAAAAGACGAGTATTAAGCTAGAAATCCAAATCTTTGGTTTTGTCCAGTCTAGGTAATAACCATTCATCCAAAACATAACTGAAGTCCAAAGGCTTTCTTTTACCAAAGAAGGTACATTTGCTGATATTAATAGGAAAACAGATTATGAAAGGTGTAAATTCCAAGTTTACAATTACACACTCGTTTTCAATAGAAACAATGCTAAATATTTTGGCACCGTCAGCATAGCAAAAGTATTCTTGAATTAGCTAGAACCAGAGATACCAACATAATTGAAGGAAATTATAAAAAGCATTGGTCCAAGATGACTGCTTTGAAGAACGCCAGAAATATTAGCTATTTCGTCAGAAAGAGTTGTGCCTGCCAGAATTCCTGTACTGAACAAAAACACAAAAGAAAAGTTCATTTCAATTTTTTGTATATCCTGACAAAAGATCAGAATGGCCTCTCCCATCCTGATAGAAAATTCCCCTATGGCTGTTTGCAGAGTCTTTCTTCTCTTCCTAGGCGTGTTTTAGAAGTCATACATGTTTTCAGCGGGTAAATTACGATCAAGTTAGGAAAAAGCTCCAAAAACTACGCAATTGTAACAAGACAAGACACATAACAAATTTAACTCACCTTTTTATTGGTGCACTGGTGTTGTTTCTATGTGACTAAGGCATGTCTATATGTTAAGATTGCCATCTTTGATTGATCTTTTTTCGATCTATTAATAACGCGCCTATTTATGTTGGGACTTTGTATATGCTACTCTGACGCATTTGTACTTCTTGGCGACATATCAGGACGACGAATGACGACTTGATTTTTACCGTCCATCTTAGCTGCTTATTTTTCCTAAGGCAACGATATAATGAACACTGCACTGCTATTGACGTTTAGTTTCTGTAGTCTAGAATCTAGTCATCATCCATAACTTCAAATTACTGATCCTCCTTTAGCAGCTGATTTTTTTACTTCAGGAAAGCTGATGTTTCTGAACTTAGAAAAATCTATGGCACAAAACAGCATTCAGTGAAATTTCCGATTTCTGCCTATCTGTTTGGCTGTTTGGCTGTGTACCTGCCTCGTCTTTACTAAACATTTTCCATACCTAAAGAAGGAAACTGTAAACTATGCCATTTTGATCTGAAAATTTTGAAATGCCTTAAAAAAGCTCTGCAACTTGAGACAAACCCTTCAAATTGCCATTCTTTCAATATGTTAAAACGGAGCCTGACAGATACTTGATCAATGTATGACGCTTAAACGTTGCTGGATGAAAATCATCTCAATTAAACTCTTTTTCTGTATTTTCTACTTTTACAGAAGACAACAGCTCTAATATTGCTCATTAGCACATTTAAATTTCCACGAAAATAGAAAGTTACTGAAAAAGTTAATTCTGCAAAAGAAAAATTTCCAAACAAAAGGGAAAACCATTTACATTTTACATGTTCCACCCGTTATCAGTGATAAGGAAACGACAGCTTCAAACTACCAAGTAAGGAAACATTCGCGAAACGGAGAAGATACAAACAACATCCGGCCAATGTTCTTTAATCGTTAGGAATATCCAGAAAAACTTGAATTTCCTGCCCATCAAGCAAGTGACTGCCTCCACTTTTTCATTCGCGATTCGCTTAGGAATTAATCTGGGTACACCAAACTCGGTCGAGATTTCTCTGTAAGCAGACCCAAGCCAACACCATCACCACCACCAACATCAGCTCCCCCTCTGTTTTACAGAGCCGGACATCCTTGAGCGTATATAGACACATTAGTACAAGTCCGAGCGTAATAACTACTTCTAGTTCTCCACCGCGCGCCGCCTGCACGTATGTATTTATAGAATTGAGTGAGTTCATGCACTAGCCGCCACTAGCCACTAACTAGCGCATCCTCAAGATCGACGATCGAGGCTATTTTCGGACTGTGGAGCACTCTATAAATTATTTATAAGCCTTCAGCGTTATTTTCTGACTTTTAAAGTGACTTGATCTCCCCAAGAGTCAGCAGGCAGGCAACATGAGCGGACCGATCAAGCCGAATAGCAACTTATCTGCATATACAAAGATTTGTAGGTATGTATACCGCGCGGCGCATTCATTCACTACGACGGCCGACGTTTAATAGACGGTTTCTTATCAGAGATCAACTAGAGATTTTACGTCCTCAAGACGCAGACACATTGAGGTGGAAGATCACCAAATCTTCACAAATGTGTCACGTGATGTTAATTTTATGCCAGTCAAATCAACACATTCGGAATTATGATAAAGCGACGAATTATACCGGGCGGTCGGCGCGTCGCCGTGAATACCTTACACTGCCGAAAGACGACCGAGGTGGTCGACTATTGTTCAAGGGGAATTACTTGTGACTAGCTTTTGTCAATTTTATGACAATAACTGTATTTCACTGTTACCTGGCGGTATTGATGAGAAGTGTATTGAAGTTTGTTAACTGATAATTAATTTGAAGATTTTGAAAGCGTACACAGAGGGATTTCCGATGTATTCAAGTAACGAAGAAACATTACTCGTCAACCGACAAAAAATTCCGCTTAAATTTTGGCTTTGAGTAAATCCGAAGGCCCAAGCGTGAAATTGAGCAGTATAAGAATAAAATCACTTAGCTGTGTAGTAATAGAAATTTACCAGGGTGTTTTGTTTATATGTAGTTACAACAGTACAGTTCTACAGTAACAATTCATATAGCTCCGCGAGAGAGAATTTGATCCTTAGAATCAAAACGAAACACAAAAACATTCTGAGAAACGTCAAAGTTGTACTAAGCAATTTTTTTCAATTTCAAATTACAAAGGGGCGAGTCCTACACAAGAATTAAAATATTTTTTAGTACATCGTGAGTATTGGAACAATAATTACGAGGTAAGCATAGCTAAAGTTAACGCAATGGAACCAAATCTTATTCCGCCATTCCATCTATAGAGTATTGAAGGCTTCGTCTGGCGTACCACAAGGGAGTCCCTTGGGCCCGTTGTTCTTTATTCTGTCTATTGACGACATTGTCTCTGTTGTGAGGTACTGTAAGGTCTTGATTTATGCTAACGATATTAAGCTTTTCGCTCAGATTAAATCTGTTAACGATTGTGAACAGGTACAGGGTGACCTTAAAAAATTTTACAATTGGTGCAAGAGCAATAATTTGGTACTCAATATCAACAAATGTGAGGTTATGACTTTCCACAGGAATCAGAAACCAATCATTTATGATTATGAGTTCTCGGATTCCTCGGTTCGCCGTGTGGACTCTGTCTGTGACTTGGGTGTCAAATGTGACCACAGATTGAATTTTATCTCCCATATAAACTACATGGTTTCAAAGAGTAGTTCTATGCTGGGCTTTATAAAACGTTGGTCCCGAGAGTTTTCAAATCCTACCATAACATTGCGTTTGTACACTTGCTGTCTGTTCAGAGGAACTTCCTACGATTTGCTCTCAGGCATCTACCCTGGAATAATTCTTTAATTCTTCCACCCTACGAGGATCGCTTTGAAGCTTTTGAATATGCACTCGCTTGAGAAACGTCGCTTGGTTGCGGATGTAACATTTGTGCATCAACTCTTAAACGCGAATATTGATTCTCTATTGTTACGTAACAAAATCTCTTTCCGTGATAGTAGCCACAATTTGAGAAGGCTACCTCTGTTGCATGTTAACTCCTCAAGGTCTAACTTTAGCATGTATGAACCTATTAATCGCATGTGTATTACTGTCAATAATATGGCTGAGAATTTCGTTGTTGACGTCCCTAAGCATGTTTTAAAAAAACGCCTATTTAATATTTAATTTTGTTTTAATTAACTTTCTTAAATTGTCTTGTTCTATGTTGCATGTCATTTTATCCGGTGTTCGGTGTATGTTTAGTGTAACATACTAATACTAACACCGACTAAATGATGAAACGCATGTATTGTTGAGACGTTTATTTATTAAACGTGTCCATGCAGCGAGCTTGTGTTAAGCTGGTTCTGATAGTCAAAAAAAGAAACCCAGGCAGTGGGGTGTTCAGGATCGAACAATATTGAAAAATTAATATAAATTTCGCTCAAATACATAAAAGCTAAAAATAACACCAAACTGTAGTACGCCCGTATTTTTAAAAGACAACGAAATATGCCTTAGTCGGATCTCTTAAGACGGAAGAATTTTAAATTCAATAAATATTAATGTATGAAAAGGTAGGGGCGCAGCTTATTTTACTGATCAAGAATGGATGAAGAATCTTTTGTAAAAATGATAATTCATTTATAAATGAATTCCATGTACCTACACAGTAACAAATAGATCCCCAAAGTGAGTGGTAACAATTTGTGCCACAAAGGTTAGGTAATTGTCGATAATATTAGGGAAAACTCCACCTTGCAAAACGTAAATTAGGTTTTTCTCCCTCAAATGTAGGGAATTTCAGTTTTTCCCCTAAAATTTAGGGAATATTCCCTAAAATGCAGGGAATTTTCAAATTTGTTTTATTTTTTCCCTAAAAATATAGGAACTGTTCCCTAAAATTTAAGGAATATTCCCTAAAATGTAGGGAAGAAACATAAGAATGAGCTGAATAGCGCGTTTCTTATGGGCCATACTACTAAGTAGTACGAAAACTATGTTCGTTCAAACTAAATATTGAAAAACAATATATGACTTTTTTTCAAAAACAATGTGTGAATTATATAAACGAAAATATGTTTGCATTAAAAATTCTTTATATCCAAAAGAGCTAACATTTCGGAAATTTTACGTACCTACTTAATAAGTTTTTTAGTGCCAAATACCTAAATTCATGGAATGTTTTATTGATTTGGGGAAATTTAACTGATTTCCCTTTATATCGGACAAAATTACATTTATTTTTAAGGAAAAACGTGTCTTAAATTTAAGGAATAATCCTATTATTTTTTACAGTGTACTTTTCTCACAAAAGTCCTGTGTGCGACTTCCTCGTTGAGGTTTTCCTTTTGCTCTAATTCTTGGAGGAGATGTTTTTCTTGTCCAATAGAGTTTTTCGACAATTTATCCTAAAAACGATCCAACAGGAATTGTTAATGTTAAGCAAGCCAGCTGATAATCTTCAGAAAGACTTGATTGAAGCTCATTTTGCGTAATATATTTTAAAATTTCGCTGACTGACAAATTTCTGAAATCATTAGAATTATAAGCCACAATTAACTTACTGTACAATGTTGAAAATTCAAAGAACTATTCACACGAACTGTAAATAGAATTTAATGCATTGGATGGTAAAATTTGTGAATAACCTGCAAATTTATTGTAATTCAGCAATTCAATAAACACAAGCTTCTCCATACTTTCAAATCTAATATCCATTTGGGTAAAAATGGTGTCAATTATCTCCAAAAATAAAAAAATTTTGAATTGTGCATTTGGTTCATCTGCATTTTGTAAGCGCCGTCCTTGTTGAGGACGACCAACCAAAATGGTAAGATTTCGTCAGAAACGATTGAAAAATTACCTCTCGTATTTCGAATATGTGACACTGTTTCATGAGAAGAAACTCTTATCAAATTTATTTAAGAAATGTAGAAACCCCCAGAAGATAAAATGGTTTCTTTGTTCCAGTTTTCTTGTTCGAATATTATTTTCTAAAAAAACTCGATAATTCATTCTCTGTACTGACAAACAGTGTTCAAATTCTGGAATTTGACGACCACGTGTTGGAGCAAGTTGTGGAAATTTTTTCTAACAAGTTCATAGAAAGCTTGAGTCCTCTTTGAAGAGTGTGCCAAAAATAAAAATGCAAATGCTTCCGAAATCGAGCCTTAAAGTTGAATTCTTGAAAAAAATGTTATACAAATTTGTAGTTTTATCCTTGATCCTGTAAAGTTTTTACACCAAAGACATAATTTTTTCCAATTTTCAAATATGTCCAGTTAGTAATCATTTAAAACATAAAGAGAATTACCTCAATATCTACTTCCGGTCAAAAGTTTCCGGTCAAATGCTTTCCTGTAATGTGAAAAGTGAAAAAGTTTAATTTCCAGAACATAATAACTGTTATACTTTTTCACTTGTAACGAAGTTAGTGCATGCCGTACAATAGTAAGTATAATAGTGTGTATAATATTAAGAGTGTATAACCTTATGGAAAAAGTATTAAGATTGTGTATTGTCACTGACAATAAAAACTGACAAAATTTGTGTATAACCTTATGGAAAAAAGGTTAATAGTATTAAGATTTTATCACAGACAATAGATCCGACAGTGTATAAAAATATTAAATTGTGTATTAGAATTAGGAGTATATAAACGAAACAAGACATTTGTGTAAAAATAATATATTCTTCTCTAAATAAAACATTTTCGTTCAGTATAAAATTTAATCAGTGTTCACCTTTTAAAACGTCAAAACCTGGTATTTATTTCTTCTTCTTCCCCGCCGTTGAATGCATTGACCCTGGCGTAACTCCAACGCTGACCCAAAACGTTCAACTTAAATATCAACGATTACACACTTATCGCATAACATGAAAATGTTGGAAGCATATTTTGGGGTATATCTGTTCTTGATGTAAAGGCCTGACAATGAATTATATTTTTGAAGGGAAAAAATATGTCGTTGATGTAAAAACTTTATAGGATCAAGGGAAGCACTGCAAATTTGCATGAATTTTTGTTTTTCAAGAATTCAAATTTAAATCTCGTTAACTTAGACATTTGACCATAAATCGTAGCACGTTGAATATCGTAATAAAGGATAAAAGGTCCTCTATGAAACAAGTGTCCAAGTTCGATCCGTCGATATCCGTGAAAGAATTTCTGAGCATTTAAGTGACTGCATATCCTTAGAAAAACGATAAAATTTCAAACGTAAATTTTGAGAGCAAAGTATGATCCAGGGGCTGGATTCCGCAACTATGAGTTTTCGCGTGTACACAAAATTGTTTGTACACAACCTTGTTCCGATTCCGCAAAAGTGGGAATGAGTTTTTCTGTCAAAATTGTGTACACTTTAATTGATATTTTCTCACGGGCATTTTGTTCGTGAATTTTGAAGAGGTAAGTACATTGAACAGTGAGTTTTTGTCGAGCGTTATTTTCAAAATTATTTGTTATATTATTTATTAATATTATTTTTAAATTTGTAGATAAAATGGCTGCAATTAAGGCGAAAAAGGCAAGCGAGGAACAAAAAGAATTTTTAGTTTAGTTATGGAAATTAACGTAGAATTTGCAAACGACAGCTGAGATTTCTTTTTCTCTTTTTTTTAACGAGAAATTGCAGAAATTTATAACTATATGTTAATGGCATTTTGATAATTTTATTCTAATTTAATTTTTAATTTTTGAAATTAAAAATTTTCCATTTCAGAATCGAATCGATTGATGGAGCCCATACAAGGGCAAGAAAATGGTGTGAATTTGCTGATAAATTAAATAGTTTAGGGGGAGCTATTAAGGATGGACCTAAGTGGAGAAAGTTTTGGCTCGATCAAAAGTGAGTGAGCTTTTTGAAATTTGTTTCGGTATACTCGTAATTAAACATTTTATTTTTATATTTTAGAATTCACGTTAAGGAAAGAGATGCGCTTCTCAAAGCGGCTTTTGAAAGAAGTGGGGTGAATGGTCCCAAAAAAATTAAGCCCCTAACGGACTTTGAAAAAAGAGTGCTCCAGCTTATGGTTCCAGCTGTTGTCCATGGTAACGAAGAAGTAGAAGAGTTATTTAATACCGCGGATGTAAGTATTGCTAATAGCTTTTATCAAACATTTTATTTCCAATGCAAAGCACATTTGATTTATATTTTAAAATATTTATAGAGCATTGCGACGGGGCAAATGGTTGAGGAATGGCTGCTAGAGGAGACGCCAGCAGGTGAGAGCTCAGGAAAACCTCCCCCCGCAGCAGTTCAACCAGCAAATATAACGGCTCCCAGGAAAAGGCAGCGGCAACCTTCTGGGAAAAAGCCGTCAATGGAGGAAAAGCTAGTTGAAATAGAGGAAGAAAAATTGTTCTACATAAGAAAGAATTATGAATTGCAACAAAGAAAATTCGAGGCTGAAGAAGAGTGGCGCAAGTCTTGGCTAGAATTAAAAAAAAAAGAATTGGATATAAAAATTAAAAAATTGGAGTTAAAAAAAAAATATAATAAAGTAATTTATTTCAATATATTTTTACGGTTGTTTTTTCCATATAAAAAAAAATATTAAAAATTAGTAAAATTGTTGTCAACAATTATTTGACGAACACGTCTCGTATTATCACCGCTTTCATCGTCAATCATAATATGATCTTCATCAGTTTGCTCATAAGCTTCCCCTGATAGTTCAAGCAGTGGTACGTTCGCTTTTAGCAAGACATTATGTAAAACAACACAGGCATTAATAATTCGTCCTGCTTTTACAGGATCATAACATAGTACTCTGTCTTTCGATAAACACCGGAATCTACTTTTTAAAATTCCAATACAACGTTCTACAATACAACGTGTTTTTTTATGGGCAATATTAAACCGTTCTTCTCCTTGATTAGACGATTAATTAATGGGTGTAATTAGCCAGGGTTGAAGAGGGAAGCCACTGTCTCCCAAAAGCCAGAAATTTCGTTCTCCACGAGAATGTTTCCTTCTTAAATGTTCCTGTAATGCAGAACGGCGCCATATATAATCATCATGCGATGTTCCTGGGAACTTTGCATTGGCATAACGTATGACGCAATTAAAATCGCAGACTATTAGGACATTTATTGAATGACCGCCTTTGCGGCAATAATACACGTGCTCTACGTCGCTGCTTGGGGAATTAATTTTGATGTGACTTCCATCAATTAGACCCATGATTGCCGGGAACGATACTAGTTGGTAAAAGTCCTGTTTGATGGCACTTTCTTCTTGCTGCCCAGGAAAGTAAACATACTGATTAGAGACTTCATTGATAATGTCTGCAACTTCATGTATGCTTCGGCTCACAGACGTTTGTGACATGCAAGACATAAAATCCTGCCCAATCGCTCGTTGAAAACTTCCCGTAGCAAAAAAACGCAAAGCACATAAAAATCTCAAATGTACAGGAATTTCAGAAATACGCTCCATTGTATAAAATAACGGCTTGATTTTGTCTAAAAATTGTACGCACAGATGTTTTGGAAACCGATACAATTCAACAAATCGTTCCTCAGATATTGTTTCAAAAGGATTATCGGAATCCCTTAACTTCCTTCTTACTATAATCAAATTCTGTCTAGAATGTTTAAAAATTTGCAAATATAATAAATTATTGAATTTATCTTTACCTTTCTCTTCGCCTTAATACTAGCGAATTCATTCTCATTTGTTATAACTAAACTTAACTTTTTTAAAAAAGACTATTTTCTCACTGATAGTTTCAAATAACAATTAAAAACTCATTCAGCACAGAAAAATTGTCATTCAGCACTTAAGTGTACACGGCTACTTACGGAATCGCTTGAAATTCAAAAGTGTACACTTGAGCTCACGTGAGTTTTTCAAATCGTGTACACTTTCAAATTCTTCACAGTTGCGGAATCCAGCCCCAGGACTGCAAAGAATTCATTGGCATACTCCATCCTTCTTATTATTCAGCAAACGTCATCACTTTCGTTCAATTTTTTCAGAACTACATAGGTATATTAAAAAAATAACTCCATTTTCTCGTTTCTACAGCTTTCTCGAAACTCAGTAAGGATTAAAATAAAAAAAAAAACGAAAGTGGGCTTTTTGAGATATTCAAGGATAACGGTAACAAGGTAAAATATAAAATTAATAAAGACAGAACTTTCCTTAACCATCATGCTTATTTACTTATGGAGGAAGATAAGTGACTAAGTTTCAAGGGTACATCGGTCTAGGATAGTTTTAAAACCAAGGACATCATCAAATCTACTCAGGCCATATCAGACCGAATCTTATACAATCATTGAAGGCTTTTGGGAAGATTAGACAACAAAAACTAAAATATGGAAAAATCATAGCTTTGATAAGCTTCAGCTTAGTGTAGTTGAACTCGAGATTTGCGCTGTCAATCAGACTCTCCATAGCCAAATGTAGACATTTCCAAAAACAAACCTACATGACCAAAACTTTTCATGATTGAATCGAGTTTTTTTTTCGATATTTGTGACCTAATCGGCATAGGTTAGAATATTTCTACCTTAGGGAGGCTGAGGAGGCTGACGACCACTTAAAAAAAATTGCAGTAGATCTTCTGAATTTTTCCGATCAAAATGATTCACTGTGCAGTATATCTATTCTGCTGCACTTCTTATAAATAACCTAAAAATTTTCGAACACTTGCAAGCTCAATTTGATACGTTAAAGATGCATGCGCTTCAGGCAGATACACATTTCGGCCTCGAGGCTTCCTTATGGCTTTGTCAAAATTTTTAGGATGGTTGGAGGCTTGTTTGAATTTGTTTCTGCCTTAATGTATAGCGAGTTGGCCTTCATTTCACTTTAGGTCGTGTCTGTTGAAGCCTATACAGAAAACAGGAAGTGACGGATACCTGTAAAATGTGTGTACATGTGTGCGGATTTTCTCAAGATTTTTGATACACGATACAGAGAATATAAGTACCTACCTATTCTAATTAAATTTTGACACATTGTAACTTACGTCAATTCGTCAATTTATTGTATAGAAAAGATAGAGATAGGAAAGAGTGTATTGTATTCTCTGTACCGTGCTTTCCTACACATTAGAAGACCGTGGGACAGACCATATTCGGGTAAGGGCGATGGAAGGTCTGTTTTAATTGAAAACAGCTACGAAATGGTCTTTGATGAGTCTTCGATGTAAAGACGGCTTATTAGAATATTATCAGCGTGGCAAAACAGACATTTAGAGAAACAATTATCATTCGTGATTGGAGGAATTCAGAGAAACTGTACAAATTATTTCGTTAAATGCAATAATTTTACTAAAATACTTAGCTCAAACGCTAATTAAATACAAAATAAATTCAACCTTTCTTAACTTTTCCATACAGTTACATACGTAGGTACAAGTTATGTATTCTGTGACTGCCATTTTAAATAGACGTAATACGCACAGTGCTTTAATAATAGCGTGGTGTTTTGTAGTTTGAATAACTCACGCGTTCTACTGGATATTATGTGTTATCAGTGCAGAGGGCTTAAAATATCTGATCTGAATTCTCAAAGTCTATATCGCAAGATTGATGAGTTCCGTGATTTTTTTAGCATTTCTCCTCTATATATTATCTGCATTTCCGAGACTTGGTTGAGATTCCACATTGCTAATGAGCTTTTAGTTTCAATCTATTATATGCTATTTAGAAATAATCGTGTCAGCCGTGTGGGACTGCTATTTACATTAAAAAGGATTTTCGTGATCTTTCTATACAGTACCTATATTTTTATTGAAATTTTAGTTAATGCAGAAGAATGTCTAGTTGTTGTCGTATATCGCCCCCCCCCCCCCAACGCCACAATATTACGGATTTTTTTCTTTTTGAACCAGTCCTATTCGAGTTGAGTCATATGATTTTAATGTGAATATGTCAAGCCTTAATGCTACTACGTCATCATTTAGAGATATATAGAATAACTACAGCATGAGTGTGCATAATTCAGAGCATACGCACTTCACTTAAAATTCTGCATCCTCATTGGACTTGTTTATTGTTGCTGACCCTAATCAAGTGCTGTTTTTTAATCAGATGTCCCTTCAGCATTCTCCAAGCATGACTTTATTTTGGGCATTTACCATCTTTGAGATTTTAATAATATTAACTTTGGTTAACTTCTTAAGGAGGCACAAATTTTTGATTGGACACTGATCTGTTCACTAATACAGTTGACTATATTATGAGGATTATGAAATATATTTTCAATAAATATGCTCCACTAAAACATCGACACATTATCAATCCCCAAATTCCTTGGTTTATGCCAAAAATTAGACATTTGATATTGCGAAATCGTTTCCGCACACCTGATTGCTGGGACCATTTTCGGTCCGCACATAATGCAGTTAATATGTAGTGAGATATCTCGTCCGAAGTATTAATATTATAATTCAAAATTAAATAGATATCAGTCTTCCATTCAATAAACTCTGGATGAATTTTACATATGATGCGGGCTCTATAATGGCAATGATTATCTCAGTGATGTTGGAGGTTCATTAGATCATTTTGATAGGTTTGATTTTATTCAACGTGATGAAACAGATGTCTATTCTGCTGTAATGTCTGTCAAATCCAATGCTGTTGGACTGGATGACCTGCATCCCAAAATTATAAAAGCCCTTCTGCCTGTAATACTCCCAAATCTCAACTGTTTTTTTAACAACATCATTTTAAGATCTACAATTCCTCGTATCTCTGTATTCTAAAATAATACCTATCCGCAGGAAGTCTCGTGGTTCAACGGAGTATCGTCCTATTTCCATTTTGTCTTTTCTCTCTAAAGCCGTTGAAAAAATTTTCACACCCAAATCACTGGTTTTTTTTAGATAGGGAGAATCTCTTATGTTACCTTCAATCCAGCTCTAGATCCAAGCGGAGCTGTACCTTAGCGTTGCTTAAAATAACAGACGACTTTAGGAAATGAATTGATAATGATAAATGTACAACGATCGTCCTCCTTGACTATTTCAAGGCCTTTGAAACGGTATGAGTATTGTGATTAAGTAAACTTGCATTTAGATTAAAATTTTCAAAATCTGCATGCAAGTTGGTTTGGTCTTACTTCAGCGGACGTAAACAGAGTGTGATCTGTCCTAATTCGTTTCTGGCTCCCTACCTCTGCGGAGTGGAGTTTCTCAGGGCTTCATTAATGATCTTCACATGATTTTGAAAAATAACGTCTAACATGTGTAGGTATATACTGATGATATTCATCTTTACATCTCTAGGTCTTTAGGATTGCTCGAGGATGCTATATGCCGTATGAATGAAGACCATACTGTTGTGCTTAATTGGGCTATTAATAATGGCTTGAGGTTAAATAACTCGAAATCTAATGCTATTCTGATCTTTATAGTACCTAGTAACTAGAATTATTTTCGATCGTACTTTGAACTGGACTGATCAAATGAGATTGTCTGCAAGGTTTATTTATGGGCCACTATATAAACTTTCTGCCACTGCAGCCTTTACTCCTTTTGACAGGCGGCTTATGTTAGTCAAATCGTTAATTTCCTTATCCTGACATATGGTTGCGAAGTTTTGATTCAGCTTCATTGCGTAAGATCGCTGTGGCCTTTAATTCTACAGTGCGGTATGTGTGGCGATATGGTCATGTCTCATTTAAATTAAAACTTGGGATGCACATTAGAAATATTTTTTAAATACCGTTCAATATTATTTGTTCGTAATTTGATGATATATGGGCCGGCGAGCGTATACTAAAAGAGAAATCTCTTGAACAGATGCTCAATACACCCTTATTTGGCAATATGTAAAAAAAAACGAACTTGGTTATTGAAAAATGTAAACATTTCGCATTCAGAAAAAAAACAATTAGTATATTTGTCTTTGTCACACACATACTCAATTTCTTCTTTCTTTCACAATTTGCATACTTTATTTTTTTCAAATGATGCCTGCTGTGATGGGTTATCTCTTTCTTTTGAACAGTTGTTCAAGAGATATCTCTTGATAGCATACGCTCGCCGATCTGGGCAACCTGACTATCTGTATACTAGATTAGATTTTTCCCAATCAGTAAGAACTTATTCCTTCCACCTGTCACTCAAGTAGTCGACGGTTTTTCGTTCAATCCAGAAGGCTTTGGAACAGTCTTCCTCTTTAAAATCAGAAGGAACAGGGACAATCTCCTACACATAATTATAAGATCTTGTCTTACTTGTGTAACGCCTTAAAAAGTACTAATTTGAATTTGACTTTGAAAAATTCGTTTGACTTTCCGAGTGGCAATAGTTGAATTCGCTTATCTGCTCGATTCGTATCATTTAAATGATAAATTTTGTACTGTTAACATTTGCGAAATGGTGGCGAGTGTCTTCGATCGCGCCGATCCCCAGAAAGACGAAAAGAAAAGTCGTTGCCAATGATACTAGGTAAATCACGTATATATAAGCTAAACAACAGCCAATCTTGCATATATTTCTAACATAGTGTTGCCAGACAATAACTGATTAAATACTACACTTCTTCTACATAGAATACTTCATTTTTTATATTTTTATTTGAAACTAAGAAACTCAAATTCATAAATACAATGAATATGAAGTTAGTTGATTTATAAATTTCATTTATTAACGAAAACAATCTCCTTCTATTACGTTTATATGTATAAGCAAGCCGTGTGTTTTTGGGATTCACTCAATCACATGTATATTGACTGATCTCCTGTTTAATGTGGCACCAGTTTCTATTTCAGAAATTATGCTCTCACTGTCAATGCTATCAACTGCCGTAAACTGGCGTCATATTTAAATTATTTGGGAATTTACTTATATACATGTCAGTGGGATTTACTGAAATTACCACAAACGTATTTGGAACTGTTTGTATTGTTAAATTTTTATTATGAGCCGAAGGAAGTGTTTTTTACAAGGATTTTTACATGCAATTTCTCGTTCCCAATCGTTACAGTTCAGTGGGAAGGTATGCTCTCACGGAAAGAGACAGGAATATAAAAGTGGTGCCATTTGCTTTCATGCATTTTTTGTCAACGAGCAGTCTATTTATATACATGTCAGTGGATTCACTATAGTCCACTGACATATATAAAATGGACTGCTGATATTCCTGACATTGCTTACATTATTTGACATTATTATGGGATAACTTTTCTATAGTTGTCTCTTTTGGTTTAACCACTTTATTCCCCTGAACTTCAAATAATAAATTATATACAAAACCCACCATAGTCCAGTTTCAGTTCAGTGGTTTTCCCAATGAGTATAGCAAATTGAAGTAGATGGCAATACAATATTTGTAATCCTTTCTCTGTCCCCCATACCTACATTTAGGGACAGGCAGACAAAGATTGCTTAATTTTATTTCCTTAAAAATCAAGTTTAAGGAATATTTGATATTGTAGGAGATAAACTTCCAAGAGTAGAAATAATTTTGAATGAATCTGTAATTTGTTGAACTTTTAATATGAATATTAAAGCGAAAGTAAAACTTGAAATTAAGATAATTGTCACATTCCTGCCAACAAAAGTTGGCCCATGGGAAATAGAAAATCAGGCAGTCCATGTTATATATGTCAGTGCTAAAGTCCCATACAAAATCCAGCGGACATCGGCCAACTGATTATATTATCACTGGATAACGTATCAGATCTCTGTAGTCTGTAGTGAATCAAAAAAACAAAATCAAGGTACACAGCTACTTTTTGCATTTGTTTGTAGTGGCTACTAAATTTTGCAAGTATGTAAGTTCCTATTTGGGACAAATTATACACCAAATTTAAAGTAAACTAAAATTTTTGAAATACTACAATACTTATCCACGTTACGAATACTTCAAAATGAAGTAATTACTTCATATCTGGCATCAGTGTGACCAGCTCCAGAAACTGTAGACTGTTTAATGCAATGGTGATTTTCAAGACCATACCAAAAAAGTGGGTATCCATTTAAACGAATACTTCCGAGAAAATCGAGAAGAACAGATCAAGGAGAAGGTTTTATTAACAATAGCTAAAGTCAGTAGTCGGCAAAAGTGGATTTCGAATAAAATTTTGAAGCAAAAGAACCCAGAAAGTGTCATAAAAAATAATCCTAAGTCCACCTTTGTTATGGAATATCTACGATAATTATTATGTTCAAGGCTTATCCCAAATACTCTAAAGTAGGATTCAGCGATTGTTGAGAGATTAGGAGTTATGATTTTTATACCCTAGATGCGTAAATTATAAGGCATACAAAGTTCGTCATTCCGTTTGTAACACATAGAAATAATTATAGTACAGCAAAATGTTGACGACATTTTGAACACGACTTTTCAAAAAAAAATTGGACATCTCAGTTAAAAAATGGGACAAATCCTAACCATACTTAACTCCTTCTTAGTGTTTCCTATACAGAAATTTCGGTTTTATAAGCTTTTATATTTAACTTCCTTTGTTGTCTGTATGCCACAAATCTTACAATCAAACTTTCGATTAGTTCTAATCGAGCTAGAGCACACGTTAATAAGTCCCACGACAATGCAATATAGTTAGTATATATAACGTCGTTCTAAATTCAATATGGCGGGCGCCCCTAAGATGGCGGATTACTTTTTTCTTCACAACCCCACGATATGGGTATCAAATGAAAGCACTATACGAGCAGAATACGATGAGCTATGTGATGTCATTCTGATCTCAATATGGCGGATAGCCTTTTCCCTCAGAACCCCCTTGATACGGGTATCAAATGAATGGGCTTTGTGAGTAGATCAGGATTGCAGACCTCGACATGGATGGCGTTCACAAGATTAATCCAGGGCATCTACTGCAAGGTAAAGCTAGTTCTATAGACCACACTGTCATGTACTTGGGATCAAAGCAGCAACCCTAGCATATGTTGTTCTTAGCAGAGTAAGAACACTCGATGGACTTCGACTTCTTATAACACTATTGCAGAGTTACTTTGACCGCCCCAAACTTTTAGTATCCAGACGTATGAATTCAAAAATTTTAAGATGAATTTTTAATGAACAATTATTTTCAAATTTTCCTGCGACGCGCAATTCTATTTCTATGAACGAACAATTTTATTGCTTTTCAGTAAATTAGTTTAAATCAATGGTTTTCTCAAAAAAGATTTTTTTGATAGAATTTTATTTAGCTACTATATACAGGGTGTTTCACAAGTGGTGGATAATAATGAAGAAGGCGATAGGTCATTTCGAGAAATGAAAAAAAATGTATGGCAGAGGGGGGTGCATTCTCAACCCTTTCCGAGATAATCGGGGTTAAAGGGTACGTGAAACGTAGGTTTGTACTAAAACATTTATATCTCCTAAACGACAAACAGCAGAAAGATGGTCGGGGTGCTAATTTATAGAGAACATCCTGCCCTTTGATTTGGACCGATGAATTCCAATTTACAAAAACTGGGATAACAAATTTACACAATTTACACCACTGCGCTACAGAACATCCACACGTATCTCGGAAGGCTTCCAATAAGGAATTAACTCCGTTATAAGATGAGTTGCAGGTAACAAATTGCTTGTTTCTTTAAAAGGATTTAAGCCATCCTTTATTACAAATTTACGCAGATTTCCAACCAAAAGAGATGCCAGCAGGTAGAAAATGACGATTCGTCATACTTTCTACTTTGTATTCAAAATGAGAGGCGTGTATTTTATGATTTTATAGTACTAATCCCAATTTTCTTCTACATGTAAGTGGAATAATTTTTGTGTAATAACTCACAATCGGTGAAAGGTACAAAATGAAAACAAAGTTCGTAAAGAAAACAATCTTAGCTTCTAACAGGAGTAAGACAGAAAAAAAAAATTATAAGGTTTTTATTTCAGTTTTCTTGCTTCAAACACAAAAAAATGAGGTACAAAAGGTGAAACTTGAAGTTTGGCAGACGGTTTCATCTAAACTACATACTGTAGAAGAAGCACTTACACATTCAATCAAAGGGCAGGAGGTTCTCTATAAATTAGCACCCCGACCATCTTTGTACTGTTTGTCGTTTAGGATATTTAACTGTTTTAGTACAAACCTACGTTTCACGTACCCTTAGTGCTTTAACCCCGATTATCTCGGAAACGGTTGAGAATGCACCCACCTCTGCCATACATTTTTTTTCATTTCTCGACATGACCTATCGCCTCCTTCATTATTATCCACCACTTGTGAAACATCCTGTATATACATAATTTCGAGATTGTCTGAGAACGCGTCGACATGGGGAGAGTTCAAAAATGAACTGAATGGGGCAACACTTTCTTGATGTTGCCATACACACTATTTTTTTGCTATTTTAATCTAATTATATCAATTCTATACGACGAGAATTTTTCTATTGTGGCAAGAATAACTATAGATTCTATGACACTTCCACTAAAGACGTTTGGTAAAAGTACGTTTGTCCTAAAGACGAATTACAAAAAGTTCATTTCATAAAACGACCTATGGAAAATACTTGTCTGCAAGTGACAAGTTACGGAGCTAGGTAATTTGAAATTTAAAATAAAAGCGTTTTTCATATGTAAATCATAATTTAGAAGTGTTGGGTGAAAATGCTGAAAGTGCCAATAATTTAAAGTATAAGAATAAAACACAAACATTCGAATATGTTTAGTTTTTACAAGAAATAGAATACATACAGATTTGGGTGCGTAGATACCACCAAACTTGTGATTTGATTAGATTTTTTTTTTGGCACATACGACTTTATCAGGATTATCGGCGGTGTCAGGTACAGATTTTAAACCAAAAATATGATTTTTTTTGTTTTTTTGGCACTTTCAGCATTTTCACCAGACTCTCCTCAATTATATTTTTAAAATTTCGTACAGATGTAAACATGGACTTAATAATTATTAAAATTATTGAAATATAATTCATGCAGATAAATGTGTCATTAATATCTCAGATATGTACTTAAAATTTTAGCTATAGCAAATAAATATCACATTCTTCATAATCAGATTTTTTGCTCAGAATTCTTTTGATTCGCTCATCTTTTAAATAAATTTTATTTTTCTTTTTAGAACTGGAGGTCCACCGCATTGAACCTCTTCAATTTCACCTTTAACAAAAAAAAAAATCTTTTTTTCATGCAGGATCTCAAAATATTGGGAAATGTTAATTTGGTAATGATATTTTGGTAAAGATCTTAATTTGGCAATCATAAAAACTGTAAAACAAACTTTGGAAAAACATACAAAAAGTTCGAAAGGCTTGATTTTCTCATAATGTTAATGACGTTTAAAAAAATGTCACATAACATTTTCTTCCCTTTTTTCTACTTCAAAAACTTTCTTGTTTCATCCCCCTGAGATTGCAGAAAGCTTTCAAAGCTACGATCCTCATGTGGCATAGCCGGAAGAACTTCTCTTTCCAACATCTGAAAACGCGCCGTTGCATTGTTTTTGATATTTTCGTCATCTTATTTCATTTTTCTAGAGAGGTCAAGCTATGAGTTCTTCGATTCAGGTAGTTCCTTCCGATCAAAGTATATAGTGACACCATCAATTTGAAGTTTCATGTATTTGATGTAGAATAAAAATTTCAATAACTTTCGCGTAATCAAAATTTTGATCGTCTTTGTACGGCAAGCATTATTTTGATGTAGGATAAATCAAAACGCATACATATGTTAAAATTGGAGTCACGCTAACGTCACATGCACATCATTAACTTTATAGTCGGAAATTGTCATGTGCGTTGTAGACTCAACTTGTAAAAAAATTATTGACAATTGGACTTAAGCGATAACATCGTGTTTAAGAGATCACTCAACTGGAATTTTGGAAACTTAATTTTGATTCTTACTGATAAAAGTTCTCATTCAGTGTAGTCCTCAATAATAAAAAAAAAAATCATCTGCGTCTTGATACTATAAAAGTGCTTGAGCTTATTACCTTTTACACTTTTGTGCCCTACATAAATCTTTTTACTTTTTGCAGCCAGCTAAGTGTGATTACCATGCGCTCTGTGCATAACCTGCTTAGCATGAGTCACACAAGAAATCTGCAATACTTAAAAGCAATCACGAAAAACACAAGTTTTTCATTTTATTACGCCTAGCAACTAGCCAAGCTATCACTTCTCAAAGCTCATTATTCATTTCTCACTCCAACCAATTACGCTGGAACAGCCGAATCCGACCGTTTTTTGGGTTGAGTTTCTTTCTTATCAACAAACGCTGATTATTTTCAGTTTAACTACTCTAAAGTAGCGTAAACAACTTTTTCAATACGCATACTTCCTTAAGCATAATAAATATAAAGCGCAGCCACATGCGACACTACAAACGCTGCCAAAGCAACTCTTCTACATTTACTTCTTATCGCTAGAGAAGATTTCGCGAAATCGTGCATTAAATTTTGCAGGCGCTTCGTGATGTCTCGGTGCATTCGTGCATTGCAATTTTGCGAATCGGGAGAAAACGTTTGAGTTGGATCGTGGATGAAGCATTGCATAGTAAGCGAAATAAGCATTTGCAGAACTGGCTGAATTCAGAGGTAAATCGAGTGCACTTATATGTGCTATTGCAAGCTGCATGTACCCAGCATCGAGTGCAATAATTGAAGAGATTCGCTGTTGTTGAAGAGGGGCTTTTGGGGGGCCCAAAATAGCCTGTAAAGTGAGCGCTAATCTATATGTGTGGAAAAAAACAACACCGCTGTCACATTGCTGGCGACTTTTTGCATAAACATTGCTAAAATGCAGCCAAGTGTGCCGCTGGCGTGTGCAGTAAATCAGTTTCTAATTAAAATGCAATTTAGATGGAAAGCGATGAAGATTTGTTGGCCATTAATTACTAAACGATGGTGGCTTTTGGTAGTCAAATTAAGTGTGGAAGGAGATTTAGGAATTAAATTTTAATTTTAAACCAAGATTACTAGAGGTGATGAGTTTTCGCTAATTTTTTAATTTCCTTTCCTTTATTATTTCGTCGCACATAAAACAAACCTTGCAGGCCACCAGCAAACAATGTTTTAACCGACAAACCGCAATTATTTCCTCAAATTCCTCTTTTTCCGCGACCTCTCTTGGTATAGCTCGATTACATGCCGTTTTAATCTACCAAACCGACGATTTTTTCAAGTTGAAAGTACTTGCCGAAAACATGGAAATTCTATTTACCGGTTTTCCTAAGGATCAGTTTCATTTTAGAAGTCTAAACTAAATACTTGGTTTAATCTTGACTGGTGAGTTCCATAGTTTAAACTCAAGAAATAAGGAATGCTGACTGAAACAGTTTTTTTTTGGTCAAGTGAGAGTTTTCATAGAGTTAAATTTAAGAGATAATCGACAATTAATAATACGAAGTTCATTGAAATTCTGTGATACTTTTTCTTATCCCGAATCATGCGAATATGGAACAGTCTACCATCTTCTATCTTTCCTGGAGCTTAAAATTTTCAAAGGTTTAAGAGCGACCAGCACCACCGCTACTCTCCCCATGCTACCTAATCCTTTCCCTATTATTTTGCTGCGATGATGAGCTTTGCGTCATAGGATATGCTCTGAGCTTGGCTTAGTAATATTTAAAAAAAATTAAAGCTTCTTTAATTCCTCGTGGAAGGTGGCATACTTTATTTAGCTTTCTGGTAACAAACCAGCTTTACATTGGCGACGATAGCAATGTTATCCAAAACCGTACTTTAAAACTAGCCATAACACTATTGTAATAAGACTCTCTCCACGTTGCATTTCTTATCTTTTTTTATTTTGTCCTTATCTTTTATTATGATATCTTCGAATCTTCCAGAAATGTATAAGTGCTCAACGAACTACATACATATGATTCACCTTAAGCGGGTATTCTAGTCTAGAAATTCGAAAAAATCGATTTTTTTTTGTTTTCATATTTTCAAAGTTTAACTATTCAAGAATATGCCTACAAGAGGATTTTTCAAATTTGTGTCTTTTATTTTTAGTGTTCACTTGCATCCAGCTGCTAACAGTTGAATTCTAACTTCCAAACCACGTGGACGTATGGACTTTAAGGGGTAACGCTACTGTAACGGCTAAAAAAAAAAGGTTTTTTCACGAACTTTTTTCTCGCAAAATTAACCTTTTAAGGGTATTATCTGACATACATTGAACTTTATTGATAAATTTTTGACAGCGAAAAAAAGAACAAAATGGCGGCTCCACAGCCATCTTCCCGGGACATGTTTATGAGCAAGTTTGACGCGCTTGGTGGCGACCTCCATTTTTAAAGGAAAAAAAAATTTCTCGCACGGGACCTTTTTTTTTCTTATTCTAGAGGGTTTAAACTATTTTTTAAACCAATAAAAAAAAACCGTTTTTCAAAAAATTTACAGTGATGTTACACCTTAAACGCGTTTTTCTCGAAACTGCCTTTTTCAAGACGATGCCCACGATTTCTCAAGTTCTACTGGACCGATTTACTTGAAATTTTTTTGAGAGTCTTCTTTATAGACTTGTCTATGTCCGGAACTAGTCGCATCCCAAAATTTCAATTTTTACTATTTTTAAAAAATTCGAAAATGTCAAAAAAGTGGTACAAAAATTGCTTTTTTTTTAGGCAGCGGACATTTTGTGGAAACATTTTTTTTCAATTCCTAGTTCCGGACATAGCGACATTACTCTAGACTTATAATCTTTTTTTTTACCCCCCCCCCCCCAACCCCAACTACATCAGCTGCTAATTTTTGGAATTTTTAACTTTTTTAATTTTTTTCTGTATTCTTGCAATGTTAATAAATAACTCATAAAAAAATGGATGAAAAAATATTGATTGCCTTTTTTTTCGGCACTTCAAAAATTACCTAAAATTCGGGCCTCTAGACTAGAATACCCCCTTAAGGCACTAGCCATAGATAACCAGTCACTGCAGCCAAGGCATAGTGGTCCACGAAATATGTGTCATGAAATGTTAGCTACGTACACGCACACATCGAGACTTCATCAAATTGAGAGAATTCAGGTCAATCTTAATTGAGCAACTATCCCCTCCGTTGCCCTCGTGCGTAAATTGCTTGCCCCTACATTTTACAATAGGCCTATTCAGATTATTTCAATGACTTAAAATAGAACTGAATTTAGATGGGGACTTTTTATTACTCAAATTCTTACAATAAAATGGCGACGAAAATAAATAGTGGATCTGATGCATAAAAATAGTGAGTGATTACGATCACCTTAAAACCGGATGGACGATAAGAAAGAAAATAAGTGCTGTGTGATTTTGGAAAAGATAAAAACAATTGCGATGAGTAAAATAAATGTGCTGGACGCATTTTGACAAGTGTGAGCTTAGAAAAATCGTCTGGTTTATTCAAACAATCAGCGGAGATCTATTTGCGAGCTTAATCACTTCGAATGAACTAGACGACGGTAGTTTTTAATAAACATTTGGAAACATTCTTAATTACTTCCGGGAAGTCAGTTAACATAAAAACTATTCCAAGAATTGATCCCCCGACCCCATCGCAACTAATAGATTAGAAACTCGTTAACGAGTTTTGTACCTTCACTGCTTGTTGTCTACTGGGAACAAGAACAAAACCAAGCTTGGTACCTGAAGCGGAAAAATTGAAAAGATCTACGGAGAATATGAAGCAGCAGTTTATGGCTGGTAAAATGAAAGGCCCTACTGGAATCAAGAAGGAAAAGGATTGCAAAATAATCTTAGCCAAAGAATTCGAATATGTTAGAACTAACTTTTAACAGGGAAATCTCGCAACTTTGATTGCTACGAAAGCATATGATTGGCAAGACTACACAAATAAAATTAAATCGATCAACTTTATACCCTGATTATAGAATTTTTTCAATAATTTCTTTCGAAGAAAAGTAGTCTAATTGGTCTGCAATCAATCATACAATTAAGATTAGGTATTTTTTGGGAATGGGAAGAATCAGAGCTCTTTTCAGTCAGATGGAAATTGAGATAAACTCAAACAGTATAGCCTAAGCGCGTATATCCTTTAAAGTACTTCGCTTGGAAGATAAGCATAGGAAAGGTAAAGATTTCTCCTTCACACTTATTAAATTAATGAATTAATCATTAATTAATCATCCTATAGCTAGTAAACGATACTCCCTATGATGATAATTGGTGTAGCTTTCTCTTCCTTTCCTCGAGGTTATGGCTCAACAAAATTAAAATTTCGATACTCCAACTAATATGTAAGCAACATCAATTTTTCATATTGCATTTGAGAAGGCTCACGATTTTGTTTTAAAAAGGCCCTTTGTATCCAAAAGGGGAATGCCAACTAGGGCCGACATCAAAATACATAAGACAATAAACGATGCATTTTGATACTGTGAACATATTTTATCAACAATGTTTATTTCAATTAAGCGAGGGAAAGCTTTGGCGATCGGATGTAGCTTGAGGAACGTTCTTGGGTAAAAAAATGGACTTTTCTACTTCACGTGATTGCGCGGAATTGGTGCATCGTGGAAAATGACTTCCTATGAGAAAAATGTTAACACCAGAGCACTAATGGCCATTGAAGAAAAAATTGGAAAAATATATGGGAAATGTCGTACCTGGGGTGTATGTGACCCAAGTGCATGAAAATGCGGTATCGTTCGTTTGACTACGATTTCTAATAATTATGACATAATATGCTTTACTGAAACATTTCTGCATGCTGGTATATATAGTGGCGAATTACTTGATGATAGGTACGTAATTTATAGAAGAGATAGGAACTTGGAACTCTCCAGAAAAAAGGATGGCGGTGGGTGTCTCATAGCAGTTAGACGTGATTTTAACTCTCATAGGATTGAATCTTTTGAGACTGACCATGAAGTACTATGGGTGGCTTTAAAAAAGAAGACATGTAGTCTGTATATATGCTGTGTTTACATCCCTCCCCAATCTACATATGAGACATTCAACGCAATCTTCACCAGTGTGAGTGAACAAATTTTGCAGTTTGTTATTTTCTTAGGAGATTTTAATTTACCATACTTAAATTGGATCCCAGACACGATTAATGATTATATGCTCTGTTAGTAATACTTCTCAGCCTCTATTAAACAATATGGAATTATGTAATATGAAACAATTTAACAAGATATTCAATTTTAATGGCAGGCTTCTTGATATTATTTGGACAAATATTTATTGTTCTAATGTGGTTATCCATTCATCCCTTAGCCCACTCTTTAAGATTGACACTCACCATCCTCCTCTAGATATAAGCCTGCATCTCGCGAATCTTAAATGTGCTCGATATATATCTGTCAAAACAATAAATTTCCAAAAAGGTAATTATGATAATTTTAATGAATTCCTCAGTAATTTTGACTTTTCCCAAATCATTTTAGATGACCCTAACAAGTCTTTTGAGAAATTCCATGACATTAATAAATAAGGGATACACTTGCACATACCGTCATTTCGCAAACGTAATCACTTCCCAAATTGGTACAGTCCTCAACTTATTAAAGGCCTGCAGGAAAAAGAGAAGTTTAGACGCCTATACAAATCTAATCCACACACTCTTACGTCGGAATGTTATAAGAGATTAGTCGAAAGTACTGAGCGTTTACTCAATGAAAACCTAAAGACTTTCTGGTCTTTCAGCAAGAATTTGAAAGAAACTAATATATACCCTAAATGTATATGTGATATGTTTTCCAATCATTTCACTTCTTCAGAATTATCAATAACGTTACTGACTGTGTCTCCCTACAAAAAGACTTATTCCAAATGGAGAAATAGTGTCGCGATAATTGCATTGAAATAAATGTTCGCAAAGGCCAATTTAAATACGATATTATTAGTTTTGACTATACCAAATTCACAATACATCTATCCCTAGGGTGGAGGAGATCACAGATTTGGGAGTAATATTTGATCGCAAGCTCCTTTTTTCTGCACACATAAATTACATCACCTCTAGGTCCTTTCGTCTTATGGGTTTCATATTCCGTAAGTGTCAATCATTCAAATCACCATCCACCTACATTACTCTCTACAATTCTCTAGTTAGAAGCAACCCTAGAATATGCTAGTCAAGTCTGGAATCCATTTTATCCTTCCTATAGTTAGTTTGCAAATAGAAACTGTACAGCGCAGATTTACCAGAATATTATTATTTAAATTAGAAAATTCCGTTCTTGAATATAATGAAAGACTTTGTGAAATGCAACTTGTTATCGCTAGAAAAACGCATAATCTTTTTGGACATGACCTTCTTACATAAAATACTGAATAGTACTATAACTTGCAACTCACTACTTTCTAGTATAAACTTTAATGTTCCTTCTCGCAATTCAAGATATCAGCCACTCTTCAGCAAAACTAATTTGAAAGAATTCAACAGTCTTACAACACTAAGTTCAATAATATTGATATTCTTGGTACTAGTTTAGTGGCATTTAGAAAGCTTGTCCGGCTTGAGATCAGTCATTAATTGCTAAAATTTCCTATTATGTGATTGAATTTCCGTCCTCCGCTATTCCCTTTGCTTTGCTCGTATTCCAATCTTTTTGATGGATAATCCTATTTTGCTCAGTTGCCTTTTTGCCTCTTTTATTTTTCTTTTTTTTTTCTTTTTATGCTTTTTTTTTCATGCTCTCCATTATTATAATGTAATTTTTTATTTTTCAGTAGTTTTGATTATTATTGCTTAAGATATTTCATTTTTGTTTCAATTTCTTTGTATCTTATTACTTGTAACATCATATTTTTGTAATTTCTTTATTCTGAATTTCTTTCCTCCACATACTTTATATTTCCTAATAATTTCTTTTGTTACCTTTAAATTTCTCCTGCTCTACTAGTTTATTTTTATTTTTTAGTTTTGTATACTTTTCTTTATAGAGCCTTAGTTGTAGCTCTTTTATTATATAATTCTGTCTTATCCAAACTTTCTTTTGTAGCCTAGCAGTTTAAATATAAGGTAGTACATATTTTATCAGAGTTAATCTCTGTTTACTACTCTTGTTAATTGCTTATTAAATTAAGTAAAATAAAAAAATATCCAGTATCTCCAACATACAGAGAAAAATGTCTGAATCGGAAAAAGTACACCACTCGTACTCGGAAAGACCACTAATTTGATATGCAACATGCCATATTGGAAGCACCCCCGCCAGTGGTTCCTACCCCCAACCTAAAAGTATATATGGAAAAATGTTCTTCCCCGAATTGTTTTTGACAATGAACTGATGGGAACGGTGAAACCCTCTTTCTGACCGGACATAATCCCACCGAGTTAAAGCCGATCTAAGGTGTGAAAAATCTTGTTCGTATAAAAAAGCGGGAAGTACTTAAAAAGTGAGTATGGGGATGGCTATTTACGCCTCCCAGTATAGAAGTGTGGGTACTCAAACTTCTTCTCAGGACCTAAGGAATTCTATTCTGTACTAGATTTTCCAACCTGTACTAAATCAAACTTAGACCCCCTTCGCAAGCCTTCCCCCGCTTAATTGAAATGAACTTTGTTAATAACATATGTCCAGAGTGTGATACTCTGCATCGTTAAAGACATCACTCATATCTGTTCATGTCGGGCCTAAACTGGGCATTCCTCTTTCACTTAAGTTTAAAACTGATTCATAAAAGAAAGGTAAGAAACCAGAACCATTATACAGAGCAGTTTATAATTTATTTTACTATAATCGTGGTAATTGGTTGAAGTCTTAAGTCAGAAAGTTTCGTTCAAAGTTAGTTGCTAGCTGGAGAACCTTACCAATGGGGAAAGTTTTTTGGTGTTGTTAGGTTTTAGCATACTTATTATCAATAATCTTAAACTCTTATTAGAACTTTGATTCCTTATTCCTTATTCCACCTCCAACAATAACATCAGATTAGCGATAACTAGAAATTCAGTGTTTGAAAATATTGGGAGTAATAAAAGGCCACTAAAACACACTTATCAATTTGTGTATGTAGTGCCTGTTTTTACATTCCAGAGAACCACACTCAAGCAAGTAAAATAAGAGTCAAATGTAAGTCGATCTGTTCATATTGTTCTTCCTTTAAAATGCCGGTTTATTCGTTAATTTTCCACCGCCACAGGTGATATGCTCGGTTTATATGTAGTTCAAAATAAAAAATAAATAACCTCGGAAGCGCAAAAACCATAATTTTATTGGGGGTGGATCCGGCTTCAACTGAGATTGGTGCTGTAATTCAGCTTCGTTGGATTCTAATTTATCTCATTTGTTCGTTGTGGTATTTTTTGGGGTTTCATAAATTTAAATTTCACAAAGCGAGCCCCATCGAATTTAATGCATATCTAAGAGCCCATGAAGCTTGATACTGCGGTCTCATCCTTATTCGTTCACAAAAGGAATTAGATAAAAATAAAAAAAAGATCACAAACAGTTACAGATGCAATTCTTAAGCTATGGTTAGACATTGTAGTGTTTGCTGGCATGCAGCACGAAAAAAGTTCTGGGTTGCAATGTGTGATCAAGGTTGAAACCATTACATGTCGATTTACTTGTTTTTCTACTTCATCATTTGTGGTTATGGAATATGAAGCTATGAACATATGTCAGTTTTTTGCAATCACCTCTGAATGTTATGACCGCCAACTCATATCGTGCGACATTTACATTCCTACAACCCAAAACCATCCCAATAATTTCATACAAATTATCAAATTATTTTAATTTATCTTGTTTGTGTATGAATTTATTTCGTACTCCAAAAAAGACACTTCACGTGTCATCAAAATGCATGAAATCTGATATTTCTGGTTAGGGCATTGCAAGGCATAATTACAAGAGATATGTGTGATGGGTCAAATACGAATCCAGCTATAGAAAGCAGACAGTCGTCAGTTCTTAAAAGCGCATAGTGGAGGGCGGTTAGTGAGAAATAATTAATTAAATGAGAGCATTTTCTTAGTGGGGAAGCATGCAAGAAAGTTGTGCCGAGCTATTGACAGTGACATACCAAATAAGGGAAAAACCCTTATTACTGGACACATACAAGAGATTAGAAAGTCATCATCGGTGGTAAATAAAATTATGTCGAACTCAATTTTTATGGCCCCTACAAATGTGGAAGAAGTGGAAGCTGTAGCTGGTAACTTAAAAAGGCAGGCGGCCCCAGATAAGGACGGTATTATGGTGATGGACATAATAGCTGTTATAAATATCATAAAAGTACCCTTCACTCAACTAATTAATGAATCAATGAGTATTGGTAGTTTCTTGATAGGAACGGTCATTACACCCGTCTTTAAAGGTGGTGCTCCCACGGAAATGACAAATTACAGGCCTCTAGAACTATTAAGTAACATGGGCAAAATATATGAAAATATTATGGAAACCAGGTTAAGGAAATATGTTGTGGAGAATGAAGGTTTCGACAGAAATCAATTCGGTTTGCAGCCCCAAAGTAGCAATGTGGGTAAAATTTTTGTTGACTTAACAAAACCATTTGGTACAGTCCACCATGGTCTATTGCTGGATTTTTTGTGTATGCTTGGAATGCGAGGTGTGGTTAATAATTTATTAAGAAGTTACCTTACAGGAAGTGAAGTTAAACCAGAGTAAACGGTGTTCTGATTGAGTCTCTGTTGTCCACTCTTGGCGTCCCTCAGGGTTCGATTTTGGGACCACTTCTGTATTTGCTATATATAAATATTATGCAATATTCTGAACTGTATGGAAGGTATCACGCACATATTTTGGGATGATACTCATATTGTATATAAAGCTGCAAGTACAGGGGACTTGGAAAACATGATGAATGATGACCTAAAGATTTTTAAGAAATGAACTGACGGCAACAAGTTAAAGGTGAACGAAAAGAAGTTCAAGTACACGATATTTATGCAGAAAAACCAGGCAAATATAAATATTAGCATTAAAATAGGGACAGAGAATATACAGAGAACCGATGTTAATTACTTGGGACTTGTAATTGACGACAAATTGAGTTGAAAGCAGCACATAAAATATTTGGAGAAAAAACTTTTGATTGGAATAGAAGCAATGTTACTTTGCGCAGACCTATGGCGAATTTTATCTATAATGCGCATATACTATCGCGCATTCGATATTGTATTATAAACTGATCGCATTGTTCAAAAAGGCCTAAAGCTGATGTAAAAATATTAATAAATAGAGCCTTAAAAGCCCTTTATCAATTTCCGTGGGACAGTAACTCTCTATAGTTGTGAATCTAGATATGGGGTGGACGGGTACTGTCATAATTTCGACTTTAGTCTTGCAGGCTTCTCTTTTTGCTGTGTCTCCTCAATCGAAGTGATTTTAGTCTTTAAGTCAATTAAATCTGATTCCCTGGGTATTGATGACATTGATCCCCATTTTTTGCGTATAATCTTACCCTTTGTTATAATATTCTTGACCCACATCACAACCAACAAAAATTTCTAAGAAAAAATCAAAAATGTTCCAAATACATCACGACAGTAAAACATGAACGCAAATATTGTGCAACAAATAATCCAATAACTTTCTTCACTCCACCCGTTTTTCTGCACCTTCAACGAAACATTCACGCTTCTTTTGGTTGCTAGCTCCTGAACCAAAATGTTGTAGTATTGAAATAATCGGACACAAGTTAGTGGATATAGCGATGTATCCACCCTAGCTTCTTTCTCTGTCCCTGTCGCGTTACGAAATAGGGGTTGGTCACCATGGACTGTTTTATTTAGAATCATATTTTGAAAAAAAATAAAACAGCATTTTTAAATTTGTTAAAAATTTCACCACATCCGGTTCACATGCGCGGAAAATAGATTATCATGCGTTCGGGGGTGTTTTTATTATCGTTCACCCTTTCTTTTGGCCCTGGGATGCCGCATTTTTGTGACAATACTCCCAGGACCACCCTGCACCAACCCTCCAAATTGCAGCCTGAAAGGAATTAAATACGATCTTTAGCATTTCTTCGGCTTATTTGACTGGACTATATAATTAATTGTAAAAAGTTATTTGTAAAGTGGGTAAAGAGAAATAAAATGTGCTTTAGCTACTTTTCTATTTCTTTTCTTCTAATTTTTGTTTATTTTTCCTCAAGAAATAATTTATATGTCCCAATCAGCAACAAATTGCAAGTGACAGTTCTGAAGTGACAAATATCAAACAATTACCAAAAGAAATTCTTAGTGTAAACTCAGGGTAGCCCAAGGTTTTCCAAAAAACAAGATAGTCTAGGCCGGTGTAGCCCTGGTTTACCCGGGGTTTTCATCAAACAGACCTATTATTAGTGAGCCTACTCATCCTGTGACTTTTGCTATTGCCTATCTATTTTATTTCTTTTTGATTGTTGTTTACTTGTTTATTTTATTAGTGGTCTATATTATTATTGTATCTATATCCAATAAGTCAATAGGGTCTTTCGGCAAACGCTGTCTCAGTGAGTCAACTGAGACAAAACTTTGAGCAACAGTCTCAGTTGTCTCAGTTCAAACCAATCAGCTGATTTGCAAATTTTGACATTTAAATAATTTTGATCACAGAAAATGGATAGTAATAAATTGAGAAAAGTGTTGTTAGTTTATTCAAAGAGCTCAATAAACTTTAATTAGCAATTAAAATTACAAAATAACGAAACTGACTCAACTGAGACAAGAAAATTCAGTTTCACTTGTCTCAGTTGCTCAGTGGTTGCGTTTGAATTTTGTAGCTCAATATGAAACTAAGACAGTTCACCGAAAGTGCAGTCTCAGTAAGCCAACTGAGAATATCTCACTTGTCTCACTGATAATGTGCTTGCCAAAAGCGCCTAATGTAAAATTTGAAGAAGTCTCTAAAAAGATATTATTTACTAAATTTGCTTAAAATAAATTACTTAAAGTAAATTATGATGTTGTCTTGATTGTACCACAAATTAATCCATACCTAGGATTAACTTTTATTCTCTGCTTGTGGTCTTTTATATTTTTTTTTCTTTTTTAGTAGGTACTACTTATAAGCTATAGATGGTAAAATACCAAAAGATTATTCTATTTTTTGTTTATTTTAGTTTATTTTGTTATTTTATTTAATATGATTGCTGAATGTTAGAAATAGTTATGGTATACCAGCTTAGCTGACTGAATAGGTTGAGTTGCAATGAGCGAATGAATATTTTATGTAAAGAATGATAATTTGTGAACAGATATGTGAATTGAATAATTATTAATAAATAATAATAAAACTATTTAGTTCCTGAATCTTTTTATATAAAGTAATTTAATGGCTGTTTCTTTATAACAAAACAAGCAATACTAATGTATGGAAGAAATCAAAAATTAATAAAGCCGAAAAACTTCAACTACTGCTTATTTATTTTGGAGCTGGTGCACCTTCCTCCTGTTAAGAGAAACACTTTCAGTCTTTTATACATAGTAACACAAAAACAACACCACACAAAGAGTGACTGCATTTATTTAAAAAGAAACATAATTTTAGCGTTTATTTGAAGGGAATGTTTTGTAAAATTAATTTAAATTCCGTTTTTAACTTAAAACTAGTCGTCTAATTAAAATAATTTCATCTTTCAAGATAAATAAGAGTTTCATGGTATGTAGCTACCTATGTTAATTTAGTATTTAATAAAAAAATTTATTATCCTTTTATTTTGGAAAAGATAAAACAGATGTTTTGTAAATTTCGCAAGTTATATTTTTGCATTTTTTAAAATTCATTTTTCGGTTGTTATAAGTTTTGTGAACATCTGTTGTTGGAGACAAAATCAATTTTTCAAGAATTTGTTTAAGAAAAATGTAACTTCTCCATTCTGCAGTTGTGTTTCTCAATTGTCTTAATATTGACAGTCAGTATTCATATGTCTGTTTTAATGAATTCCACAAAATATTATATTTCTGACTTTTACATGCTAAATAAATTGGCTCTTTTCTCCATTTATCACCACACAATTCGTTGACAAGTTTTTAAATAGTTTCTTTCATACAAAACAATCATATAATTAAATTATATTGGTTTATTTTATTAAATAGACTTTCAGTTTGTCAAGCAAACTATCTATAAAATTTAACTTCCTTATCATGTTCTCTGCTTTATCTACTGCTTTCCGTGCGCGTCTTACAAAAATTGTACCGCCTAAATCACGATTTTCATGCAGCATTATGTTTCGCAAATCTGATCAAATGCTTCTACTTGCACGATTTCCTTAATTATGTACTATGTACGTGTGTAAGAAATAAAATTAAAATTATTGGTATTTGAAACCTTAAACGAAAATAATAAGTGAAGAAAAAAATTAAGACATAATTAAATTTTTATATGTATATATTTTCTTTTTTCATTAACTTATATAAAAATCCCTTGCTGAAATAACGAAACTGAACAGAGCACCACGTCTCACAGCAGACAGCACAACTAGTTCCCGTCAATGTATCTGTGACTCTGCGAATGTTCCGAGCACTAATATGCATTACACAGTAAAAAATTAGTAATAAATGTTGTAAAATTACATGTCGAAAAGGCTTGTAAATTGTAAAATTACAGGTGTGTAAAAATACAAATTGAATTGAATTAAACATTGGTGGTTCAAATAAAATCTTTCCGTTAAACAGGATATACCTTTCTCCTATAATTATTAGAATTATTATTATTTTTTAAATAATGTTTTAATAACACTGAAAAGCAACAAAACTACAAATAAGTTTGATTAAAAAGACTAAAACCTACAGTCGTGATGAATTTGGAATTTTCTCTTAAACCAAAGACTCTCAAATTCAAAACACATTTTTTAATATGAATTCAAATTTGTGAAAAAATAAAACAGGCGAGTTAATTCTGTAATCCAAAATATCTTTAACAAAAGTCGCACAGTTAACCTCTCGTCGTAATTCCAATTAAGATAAACCCAGCAGTAAACACCTTACAGAATATGAAGGTAAATTATCATCAGTAGTTGCATTTGTAAAGCGCAAATCTAGTGAAGCTTTTCTGTATTGATTCAAGACGATTAATATGAATCTTGTGGTAGGGGCACCAAACTACACATGCATATTCTAAAATAGAACTCACTAAATCGAAGTAGCGAAGTTTAAGAGTGTGAATATCTCTGAAGTCTTTACAATTACACTAGGCATCTGCGAGCCTCACAAACTATCAACTCAACATGTGGAATGAAACTTAGTTTAGTATCATGTATAACGCCCAAATCCTTAATTTCAAAAACCCTAGGAAGAGTACTGCCATTTATAAGATAATCAAAGACTATTGGCTTGGTTAAACGATGAAATATCATAGTTTTACATTTACGAATGTTTAAGTAAAAAATGTTCGCGGAACACCAATTAGAGAGACTATTAAGATCACATTGTAGAAGTGCGCAATCATCCATATAGAATTGACTTTTAAAAACAATTTCACGTCACCAGCAAACATCAAACATTTAGTCAATTTGAAACTGTCGACTATATCTTTAATGAAAAGCAAGAAGAGCAGGGGACCTAAGTGGCTACCTTGAGGCACGCCAGAATTAGCGTTAATCTCTCTGGAGAGGATCCCACCAATTTTAACATACTAAGTTTACATAAAACAAGAGAAATGTTAATTCTATCAAATTCTTTAGAGAAATCCGTGTAAAAACATCAACTTAAAATGAATCTGCTATTGCATTATGAGGATAATGTGAAAATGAAGTAAGATTAGTTACACATGATCGACCAGGAATAAATCTATGCTGTTCAAATGAAATAATTTCCTTGGTTAAAAATGCTACTTTGGAGGGAATCGAGGAGTCAAGAATTTTAGGAATCGTATTCATAACAGAGACACTTCCACAATTTTTTATGTCATCCTTTTGCCAAGATTTAAATATCAGTGTAATGAAGGAGACTTTCCAAGTATCTAAAAAATCCCCGTTTGTAAAGATAAGTTGAAAATTGAAGTTAATGGATGTGTTATACCCTAGACACACAGCACGTACTATTGAATCATTTGTACTAACCATTCACTAAAATGCCGTGTGTCACATAGTATATGTCATTATAGCTCGAAAATCAGATGATAATGAAGTACACTAATGAAGTGTTTTCCCCCTTCATTATAGCTATAATGAGGAAAAATGTGCTAGATTTGGCATATAATGTAAATCTGGAGCTCCGCTGTGCATCTGCCGATTTGAAAAATAAGAAGAAGAAATGCAAATCACAAATTATATTATCAATATTTTTTTAAATAAAATGTTTTTCTCATTTGTTAATTCGATCTATATTGCTTCTTTAAGGTGATAAGTTCATCAAAACTAGTTTGACAGCACAACTTAATTAAAGAAATGGCTGTGTGTCCGCAGTTTATAATGAATCATTATAGACTAATGAGTCGTTAGTTATTTCTTCATTAAGAGTGCTGTGTGTCTAGGGCATTAAGGTGTCAGCGCAATTTTTCATTAGTTGTAGGTACTAGAATTTAAGTTTCTTAAGAACTGCAGTACGGCGCTGGTAGACAAAGAGACTACACCAATGTCAAGAAAAGACGGAAGTGTAAAATAACATTAAGATAAGCAGAGTCATCACTATACACGGATTCCACATATTCAGCATACAGACCACACCTAGATTCCAAATTAAAGGGTTTTTTGTTGTCATAATGCAACATTTCCGGAAGACCTGTAAAATTACGTTTTGTATTTATAAATTACCAAAATGCCTTGCTATTGGATTCAATACTGCACTCCCTAGACCAAGCGTATTGATTGTACATAAATCTAAGTAAGAACTTATATTCTCGCCTAAGCTCATCGGAAAGATTACTAGATTTATTTATAGCTATGCGCCTTACTTTTTGTACTTTTAAGTTTTACAAGTCTTTTGTTAAACCATTTTGGATGTTTATTAGATGACATTCTCATAGTAGGAACATAGTTTTTTAGGCCTTCATGAATAACGTCTAGGAAACTGCTATATATTTGAGTAAATCATCAGAGTATATCGAATTCAATTCAGAATTTGAAAGGAAGTTATTAAGATTGTGGGTAATCAGTCTTAACAAAATTATATTCAAAAATATCTGCTACATTACAGTGAGAAAACTTGTGCACAGAAATGGAAGTACTAATTTCATAAACTTCAAATTTTAAATCATTACTAATAAATATTAAATCTAACAATTTACTAAACATATTTGTTACCAAATTCGATTGAATCAAATCTATCCCTACCAAATTATCTACAACGTAACATTCTACTTCAGATGTGACATTCTTTGGATTCCTCTAAATACCATTCCCAATCAATATTAGGCAAATTAAAATCACCACAAAATCATAAAAACTTATCATCAACATACTTCTCAAATATTGAAAAAGCATTATTTATACGACTCTCATACAGTTCCATTGAAGATAAAGGTGGGATATAGGTTACGCAGATATCAACGGAGATAGAATTAAGGCAAGATGACACTCGAACGCATAATTGATCAATTTCAGCGGCGTCATTATGCAGATGAATCTTCTCGCACGCAAAAGAACGGCAACTAGAACTCCTCCTCCTGTTGTAAAATCAGTCGATAAAGGACAACGATCTTCACGATTAGCAATATATTGACTTTCATAGAAAAGTTCACCACTCAAGCCAAGTTTCAGCGAGCACAAAATATCATAGTCATTTTCCATAACATCAAGAGAAAAATCATGAAGCTTCGTTCTCAAACCTCGTTCGTTTTGATAATAAATGCTTAGCAGTTTATAGTTTAATTTTGCATTAGTTAGTGAGGTGACGACAATTTGACGTCCCGAGCAGGGCTGCCAGATTCCCCGATTTTCAGGAATAATTTCGATTTCCCTCTGTTATTTCCGATATAAAGGGTTTTCCAATAAGAGGTGTTATTTTAATTAGCCCGCTATTTCAGTAGATGTCACTTTTGGAGCTGTCAGTTTTTGACATTTGAGAAGTATCAACTACGCCATTAAAAAAAATGAAACCATACACGATTCAACAACGCATTGAAATTATTAAAATTCACTATAAAAATGGTGAAAATGTGGCAGAGACGGTTCGTAAAACTCGAACATTTTTGGGTCGTCGTGAAGCACCTTGTCGGACCGCAATACAGAAATTGGTAGAAAAATTCGAGCTGTCGGGACAAGTTAGTGATGTGAAGAATAAAACTCGTGCACGTCGCTCAAGAACAGCCGAGAATATTGCTGCTGTAGCCGAAAGTGTTGAAGAAAACCCAGGTTTGTCCATTCCTCGTCGTTCTTTGGTATTAGGCATTCCACAAACGTCATTACACCGTATTTTGCATAAAAATTTGGGTCTTAAGGCTTATAAAGTTCAGTTAACACAAGAACTCAAGCCGGCCGACCATCAACAACGTCGAGTCTTTGCTGACTGGGTTCTTGAAATGCATGAAAATGATCCGGAATTCAATCGAAAATTCATCTTGAGTGATGAGGCCCATTTCCACCTCGATGGCTTCGTCAACAAGCAAAATTGTCGCATCTGGGGCTCGAAAAACCCAGGAGTTATTGTTGAAAAGCCTCTCTATCCTCAACGTGTGACTGTTTGGTGCGGTTTATGGTCCCGCGGGGTTATTGGACCTTACTTTTTCGAAAATGAGGCTGGAGAAACAGTTACGGTGAATGGATTGCGCTATCGACAGATGATTAATGATTTTTTATGGCTGGAATTGGATGGTATTGATCTGGACGACGTTTACTTTCCACAAGATGGCGCTACATGCCATCAAGCAACGAAACCATTGATCTTTTACGGGAAAAGTTTCCGGACCGTGTTATCTCTCGAAGAGGTGATCACAATTGGCGACCGAGATCTTGTGACCTAACACCTTGCGACTTCTTCCTTTTGGGGGCCATGGAAGGTCTACGCCAACAGTACAGCGTCGATTCAAGACCTCAAAGATGGAATTCGTGAGGGTATCGAGGACATAGGGTAGCCACTTTGCGATTTGGTTATGGAAAATTTCATGAAAAGGATATGGTCGTGGTGGTCATTTGGCTGATGTTATTTTCCATTATTAGCGGCATACCTTCCTCTTTATAATGAAATAAAGATCCGATCATTTATCTTAAAAAATGGCATTTTTCTTTGAATATCAAAATAACACCTCTTATTGGAAAACCCTGTATTACAGCCTCTTCCGATTTTTAGAGATTTTCTCTATCAACCCATATTTTATTATATTAACGCTTCTGACACTAAGCTAAGGAACATGAAAAGTTGGTAAAAGCAACGAATTGGTTCCTATATACCTGCAAGAATATATGTAGATCAGACGCGCGAAACAAACTGCAAAAAACGGACGCGAACATTGCAGATATTGCAGATTAGAACTCAGCTGTGAAGACTGACGAAATGGGGCAAACCTCAAATTTTTTTTTGTTTTTGTTCAGTTGATTTCAATTTCAATTTTCAATTTAATTTATTTAGCTGGATTGGTACACAAGAGTTACAATCTTTTGTAAGCACTCGAAAATATAATTTTAGAGAAAACAATGTTCAAATAGTTATTAATAGAGTTAATGTCATATGTTGATTAAAATAATAATGAAATCATAACCAAAACTAAATTTAGAAAAAAAGAACAAAATTTATTATTTGATTAATTAATTAATTAGCAGCACTCTTGAAACCATTCAGACCTGTATTGAAGATAGCAGCCTCTTAAATTCACCGACAGTAACCGCTCTCTGCAAGGTTGTAGATAACAAGTTCCAAAGCCGTGGGATCTGAATGAAGAAGGAACCTTCCTGAACCAAGCGACTATGACGTGGAATCAGATGATCCCAACGTCGCTGAGATTGGGGAAACTGGATCTCATCCATTAAGTAATCCGGGCGTTTAGTATGTATGAGCTTGAAGAGGAATAGAATTGCCTGGCGTCTCAGGTAAATATTCAGTGAGCAGCCCAGTATTCTGGGAATAAAATTACAGACTTGATCAAATCTGCGTAAATTGAAAATAAAGCGAATACAATCATTATAGGCCACATTTATTCGACGAGAGCAATAGCTATCCAATTTAGGAAAAATCATATTCCCGTAAGAAAAATAGCGCAGGATGAGAGTTTTCACCAATCTACATTTGATGTCCACACTTCATAATTTAGCAGAAAGCCAAAGTCGACGCAAACCTCCATACACCTTACTCAGCACTACCCGCACATGCTCACAGCTTTTCATTCTTCCATCAAGAGCGACACCGAGATTCGTAACTTCGCTTACCCTAGTCAATATTTCACCCCCAAACATGATCTTCAGAATATCAGTTTCAAAGCTGTTATTGGAAAAAATTATATATTTCGATTTATTGGCATTTAACATCAAAAGGTTACGTTGATATCAATCGTAAATTCGCATTAAGTCTTCGTTAATCCTTACAATGGAGTCTTCAATCAGCCCGAGAGGCGTGCTATTGTATATTTGTAAATCGTCAGCATATAAATAGGCACTAACCTCTTGAATAATGTCAGGTAAATCATTGATGAATAAGGAAAAGAGCAGTGGACCTAAAATAGACCCTTGGGGAACGCCACAGAAAAGCGGCTGTAAGTCAGAAAGATGATCGCTGACTTGCACTTGCTGATACCTATCGCCTAAGAAGCTCTGTATCGACGGCACTAGATGAAAACCGGAAAAATGTTTGAAGTTTGTTGAGGAGCATGAGTGATTTACACAGTCAAAAGCTTTTGTAAAGTCGAGTAAACCCAGTATTTATATTGCAATCTCGTCGTTAGCCAGGCCTTCTCTTATGTCTGTAGTATCCTTTAGGACAGCCGATTGACAGCTATAACCTGGTCTGAAACCTGATTGACAGCGCGAAAGCATTCTGTTGTTATCTACAAACCATTGGATCTGAGTGTACATCACCTTTTCCAAAGCCTTCGCAAGGAAACACAAAATGCTGATGGGTCTAAAATCAGATGGGTTAACAGCGGAAAGGTAGATGATGTTAGGGAGGTATTAAAAATAAATAGTATAAAGCGAATAATGTAAGGCAGCAATAATTTTAGGAAATTAGGAGATATGTTATCAGGACCAGTGGCACTAGATTTAATAGGGAATATGGACTCATAATATTCTGCATTATCAATATACCGAAAAGTGAAAGATTTGCTATGCTCATAATTATTTAAGCATGGTGTGTTGCCAGGTAATGATAAGATCTGTTCAGGTCATCAGGAAGGAGTGAGGTTTCACAATCTTTACCGGGTATATTTATAATAGGATCTCCGCTTATTTAGTTCTTCTCTGATGTGATGGATAAATTTATTAAAAAAAAAGTAAGATTAAATGCAGGTATAAAAATATTTACATATCTTGAAAAATGGTTGATTTTTCTTGAAAAGGAGAATTTTTACTTAGTACCTGTACCACGGCCAGTGCCAGATGATTCAGAATTAGATGATGAAATATGACCGAAAGTAGCGGTAAAATTACAGGGTTTGAATTTTGTAGCTTTTGTAATTGTGAGCAAACTTGTATGCGCAAAAATTTTGCAAATTGTGCCAAAATAATCCGAAATTAAAAAACTGGTCCAAATATTTTTTGACAAAGAACAGGGAAATGTTTTAATATGCAAATAAATGAAAGCATGCTTAAGCGCTTTAATTCTAATATGTTTTAAAAATAGTATAAATCTTACTAATAAGATTGAAATAGGGCAAATGGCAATAAGAATGTTAATCAAATCTATTTTATAGCTCTGGATACACTCTTCAGCTTTTTAATTAATATTTTATTGAATTTGAACAAGTAATTAGGTATGTGATTTAATTCTTTCTCCTATTTTCATACCCACTTCTTTTCTCTCCAGCATTTTCCCGATTTTTGTATGTTGCCATCTGGCAGCACTGTCGCGAGTATTTTAACACAAAATTTATCTCTGAATTCGCTTTCAATGTGACTTTTCTCTTCAGTAGCTGATCGAATAGCAGTATTTCACCAAACGCCGCACTATGAATCGCAATCAACATGGAATAAATTCAGAGATTAAAAAAAACAACATTGGAAATGCAATATTATTTATTAATATTACAGAAAAAAGTGTTATAAAATAAAAATAACATAATTCCATCCAGAGCTGGGCAAGTACCAAAGAAAAAGTACTTAAGTATAAGTACAAGTACCGAAGGCGTAAGTAATTCAGCGTATGTACAAGTACCGCATGTATGAAAAGTACTTGTAACTAAGTAGGTACTAAGTCTATAAAAAGTAATGAGTACTTTTGAAGTACTTTTTAAAGCACTTTTTTAGAATCATTGTACGTTGGCAGTAATAAAATGAAGTTTATCGAGTTCAGTTATTAGATATTAATAAATAAATACCTTTTGAAAACTAGTAACCAGTGGCTACTATTTATAGTTTTTTATAGTTTTTGGTGCTGTACGTAAAGTAAAACTTTCACCTCTCATTGCTACACTCACAACAACTATTAGAGGTCCGCCCAAGCACCCATTATCGCCTCAAATAATGCATAAAAATTCTATGGAAAATATTTCCAGTAAATTTCTAAAACAAAATTGAGACCTTCCCTACATGAGGTCGAGGCATCGTCGATGTTATATTCGATCGAGACGTTGTTGGTTTTTGTTCTACTTGCCCAGTCTTGTTTGTATGGTATTAGTTTGGCTAAGGTTATGCCTTGACGCGTGAGTGCGATACATGCTTTGACAGTTCTTTGCGTGCTTTAAAACTCAACAAAAAAAGAGTTGCGCTAGAGATTGTGTTTTCTTGTCTACGAAGAGTTAGATACATATTTGTAGGTAATTAATAGACTCAGTAATACTTAAGTAAAAATCTTGGTACTTAAGTACAAAACTAAGACTTAAGTACAAGTAAATAGAAGCAAGTACTTATGTTCAAGTACTAAGTAGGGGCATTTGAAAAGTATTCAGTAATAAGTCGTAAGTAACGAAAATGCACTTTAAGTAGTACTTATGTCTTTGTTTACTTAAGTATTGCCCAGCTCTGACTATCTCTTTTCAATACTACACTTTTATGATATTTTTATTTTTATTGTTGAAATGAATGTGTCCGATGATATTAATAGATTGTGTAATTATATCTGTGTTTGCGTCGATTCTTGAGGTTTTTCTGGCATGACGTAATCTAAATTTTTTAAATTCTTTATGTCTCGATTCTTGTACGTCCTCGGAAAGTTGTCCGATGGGAATATAAAAATTAGATATGATTTGTGCACCATGCAACAAAACTTTTTGCACAGTGATAGGCATGGGATACCATTTATAAAAACTTATTTTATTACAATATTGCTGAAAGGCAGTTTGATTTGTCATATTCGCATGACATACTTCTTAATATTACCGAAAATCTATAAATTTGTTTTATATTTACTCCTTTGATGGTGGACGTTATTGAAGAATTGGCGAAAAATCTTCGAGAACTATTCCCAAAGTTTGTGTTTCCTCCTTCCTGTTTAGGAGTATCTAATAGTAAGCCAGTTTTTTTCCCATATACTTTGCTTTTCTTCGATTGTACGGCCTTTACATTGATGTGTGTTAAGTCTATATGCGATGTGCAATATACACTCCGTAAATTTGATTTTTGCATGAAGCGTTGACAAGCCCCATGCATATTTGTCTGGATTGCTGACAAAATCTCTAATTTTTTTCCAAATTATTCATGTCTTTAGGAGTAGCATGACATATGTAAAAACTTTGAGTTGAATTGTTACCTGTCAACGCATTACAGGCTTTACCGTCAACCATGGTTTCTTCGAAATTAAGTCCCACTACCAAAAGTCGGTTGTCTATTTGTTACTTTAGTTTTTTGAATATTTTCTAATTGTTGCCTGACATGTTGAAATTCAATTACTATTTCTTCATCGGTCTCTTTTACAAATCTAAATCTTATTGATCTGCAGAATGAAGTGGATGATGTTCGAGGATTCTTCCATAACATTTGTTCAGTCTTTTGTTCGTTTAATCAATAAAACTGTAAGGACACCAATAATGTCGCCAAAACATTTAATTCTTCAAAATTCATTTCATTGAACTTCTGCTTATATCGACTTTGGCCCCCACTACCATTACATCTCCACTTACTACCATACTTACAATACTACAGCTAATTATCTAACACAAATTATTCTTCATTAAAAAAATATTCGTAACTAACTCCCGGCTTTGCGACACAAAGACGCCTCACGGTAATGTCAACAATAGCCTGGACTATTATTTCAGCTTTTCCATCTGTAAGAAAAATGTCTTCATCTTGTGAGTAACAATCTTGTTCTGGACTCATTATATTGTTGAAAGAGGGATATAGATTGACACCTTTTCCAATAGCTCCTTTTCGCAAAGCTGTGTACGTTCTTTTCGTGATTTTTTCTAATGTTATCAAGGCAATACTTCTTCCGCTGAGTATGATGTAGTTGGATTTTGTTGTGATACTTTTTTATTAGCCTTTTTCAATTTTGGTTCTTTCTTTGGGGAAGCATTAAGGGTTTCCAAAACATCAGCAGCGTCCCTGTTTCCAATGCGTTTTATATTCGCAGCATAGGTTAGATAATTTAATGACCTTTCAGCTACTAGTCGCTCTACTTTCCTTTTTTTGCATTTGGTCCCCTGGAGGCAAATTTTTTTGGGACGTCCAACTTTTTTTGGCGGTGCAGTACTACTTCTAGCAGTCGATGTTCTAGTTGTGCTTGGCTTATCCACATTTTTCAATAAAATTTCGCCACTTAATCATGTCCAGTTTTGACGAATAAAAGTTTGTTTAGAAGGATGAGCCTTTTTCTATCTTTGTTCGAAAAAGGTCAAAAATGACTTTATACTACATTCTAATACTTGTTCCATGGATCTCGAACACATCTGCAGATTAAATTTTTCTTTTAAATAAGTCAAAAGTATTGTTTTCACGAGTATTTTCCCCAAAAGTGGCCGCCGGTCATCACCTTTAAGTTTCTCAAATAACTCTTCTTTTGACATCACGAGTCTCTCAACTTTCCGAAATAGTACAATATAATTAATTATTGCAAATAATTGCAGCTCAAAACGGTTTTTGCTGAAGTACAAGATACGTAGATTTCATATAAAAAGAAACTATTACATAGAAACACATAAAAAAGTTTTTGCAGTCCAATTTGTATCAAACATTACACAAATAGTTCTTCTTTCATATATTAACTTAATTTTTCTTAATAAAATATATATAGAAAAAAATAAAATAGTACGGTAAAATAATTATTAATACCTTGACTATAGATATATCGATCACTAACCAGAGCACTTTTAACTTCTAGGTAATATAGAAAGCCGATCGATGCAAGCGCAAACAATAGAATGACTCATCCCTTTTACACGAGGAGAAACCTGTATTTTATTGACATGTCCTTTGTTTGTGAAATTTTACAACATTATTATCTCCAGGTATTCAAGTTCTATTTAATTGGCACAGAGTCTGTTTTCTACTATCAATTTTTTTAATTAATTCCTCCGGATTGCGATTTTGGCCCATAGTGCGGCGTACAAGTCACTTGTTTTCCGAGCATAGTGTGTGGGCAAGCCCGTATATATGGGGTGGGTTTGAGGGGTTCAAACCCCCTCCATCGATGTGGCCTACACTTTCGTTAATCTGATAAGCCAAATATTTACCCACAATTCCTTATATATAGCGGCTCACAACAATTTGTTTTGTCATTTTGTATCTTTCCGCCATGCCCTTCAGGTAACGCAAAATTAGGAAAAACGTGTGCTAAATAGAGAAAGAAAATAAGTAGTCCAGTATGTATGTATCTATACATATATACATCATAGTAGATGTTAGCTTACTTTGAAAGACCGTAACAGTCGGGCTTTTGCTCCATCCACAGTTGCAAAACTGCTTTATTATGCGTTACCTCCGATTTGCGTGCGGCACTTGACAATGATGAATTTGCAATAGTGATATTGCTGGACTTTTCCAAAGCCTTCGATACCGTAAACCATTTTAAACTTACCTATATCTAAACTAAAAAATATTTAAAAATTTTCTAGTTCAGCTTGTAGGCTTGTGATGATATTATCACTGTATACAGGTGTTCCTCAAGGTTCTATTCTTGGACCTCTTCTTTTCTCTCTATTTATAATTGATCTGCAACAGGAAATCCAATTCACTAAAGTTCACTTGTATACGGATGACGTGTAAATTTATTATAGTAGGTCTGTCGGCATTATGGGGAACTATTTGCGTGCATTAAGGAGGATCTAGAAAACTTATTTGAGTGGGGTCGTGATAATGATATACGGTTAAACCCTGCGAAATACTCTGCAATCCTAATACAGTACCCAGGCTTTGACCCCGCGCAGCTTCCACCAGTTTGTATTGACTCTGTTACCCTTCCGTATGTAGATAAGATTAAGAGCCTTGGAGTTATGAATTCCAATATAAACTGCGTATATTATATCAGCGCACAATTGACGAAAAGTTATTCTGGTCTGCGGATATTGTGATTGTCAGCTGATATACTAATACTGCCCATTCGTGAAAGACTTATCAGGGTACTACTCTTGCCTCACTTCAGCTTTGGAAACTTTATTTACCCTAAACTAGATACTATAAGTGAACGTAGAATGGATGTAGCCTTTAATGACAGGCTTTGGTTTATCCATAGACTGCGAGGTTATGATCACATCACACCCTATAGAACATCCTTGTTACGCTGTACATTGCAGACATACATGGATCGCAGAGCATTGATCTTCCTCTTAGGCCATACTACCTCACGCAAACCTAGCTATCTTTATGAATTTAAATAATTCTTTGTTTTCGTTTGCTAAATTTTCTTTTCTCGTTTTTTTTTTAATTCTATCTTTTCTGGTATAATTTAGTCTGTAGTATAAGTTATAATAATTATTAATTTTAAAATTATTTTTTGGTTAATTAATTTCTAAGGAAGTACAATTTTTCAAATAAATATGAATATGACTAAATTTAATTCTGTATTTTTTTTTCTTTTTTATTTTTATAAAAAGTGGACCTTTATATTTATATTTCTTGGAAACAACATGTTTTCAAACAAAAGTTGTTAAATTCTGCAGATCCACGGAACCTTAATTGAGAATTACCGTGAACTCAGTTTTCTAAATATATAGCACTATAGATGAATAGAATTTTTCGATTCAATTGAAATATCACTATAAATTAAATTCTTAATAAATTAATATATTAAATTTACATAAAATCCCGATTATTAAGTTCAGATTAATTCTCAGTTATTCTTTTGTTTCTAGAGGGTATTAAATACTGGACTAAACCCCTCCCATTTGTGATCTGTGTGTGGGTTTTGCATTGTACGGTGTCAAATTTACATTACGTCACCAATAGCGTCCTTTTTTTCCGCGAATGTTATTTGTATGTAATCAGTAAAATGAACGTTAACGAAGAAGATTTCAAACGGACAGCTGTTGAATGTCTGACTGATAGTGATAGAAAGTGACGCATGAGACCATCATTTGAAATTAATTTGTTACATACATGTTAACGCGAGCTTGAAATTCTTACCTAAGTATATATATTCAATATTATTTTTGTGACAAGATATCAGTAAGTTGTGTTATATAGAAACTCAACACGTTTTCACAATGTCCAAAAGCGCATCAAATTGACGGCATTGAAATGAAGACAAGTCATCATCCTTTTTCCAAAAAGGAAAACAAATGAACAAATTAGATAAAACTCCTGTCTTCGCGGAATCAAAAGATATAATTTTATCAGGAGTGGTATCCGGATGTGAACGTGACAGATGCAAGAACTTAAATTTGCTTACAGCTGAGAAGTCAACGGCTGCAATATTATTCCCAATGATTTTTTTATTTAGATTTTTCTTTTGTTGAACAGTAATCCAGTTGGAGCTTTTAACATTATCAACAAATGACGTTGCATTCGATTGAATAGGGTCACTGATGACCATATGCGAACCAGCAGAATTTACTACATTATTACCATCATCATTTCCTTGAGAACTATTAGCACAGTATATTTATACAGTAGCCCAGCTTAGAACTAACTCCTTTTAGAATTTTAATTACAAAAAAAAACCCAAAAATTTTTCCCATAAGAGGGAACTATTAAGTATGATACGGAAGTAAATGGGCGAACAGTAGCTAGTTGGACAATGGTTGGGAGAAGTATTAGTTTTATGTAAGTACACATCTCAGCACCAGTCTGTAACTGTATTGTTCCATTACCAAACAGCTGTTTGATTGCAAAGTGGTGTTCGTTCCATGGACAGTGTAACAGGCAAAATGGCTGTATAATAATGTTTGTGACAGTTTGATAGTTCTACCAAGCCGAATGGCATGGGAAGTGGAACAAATTGTTTTTAGCTTTTTTTTCTTGCAGAAATAGTTTTGATTGGCATTTTGTCCCTCTTCCTCTGGTACAAGTTGTGCATGCTGAAAGTTCTGTTTCTTCCACTTTAGATTTACATAGGAACCTTTGTATTAGAAATTGACTAGTGTGTTAGTTAAAACTGTTGAAATAGAAAGTATAGTCTCTTTATAGAAGCATCCTACTTGTTTGACAGTTTCGACAGAGCTGGGCTTGTGCTATTAGTATTAAAAACAAGGCAATTCGCTGCATGGCTTTGGGTGTGTTGAGTTTTTGTATTCATAAAGCCGTCGTCAACCGTTACTGAATTCCGAACACCAAATACGTCAATTTGACTCCCTTTAATTCGAAACATGTTTATCTAGTCTAATCCCTTGTAGAATGATTCCTGCACGCAATACTCGCGCTGCAAACCGCGCACATCCTTTAACCCTTCAAATTACTTTCGGCCGTACAGTAAAATTCCGAGATGCTTTTTTATCCCGAACAGTGCGAATGTGGAACAGCTTACCATCTTCTGTTTTTCCTCCGGCATACAATCTGCGGAAGTTTAAGGGCGACACACATCGGCACCTCCGCCACTCTCCTCACATCCCCTAATCCTTTCCCTATCTCCTTCCTGCCATGCTGTGCTTTGCATCATAGGGTATCCCCTGAGCTTGGCTTAATAATATAAAAAAAAAAAAAAAAAAACAACAATATTCTTCCTTTTATTCATTAAAATTAATAATGCATAAAAAACATTATATAAAAATTTTGTGTTTCTGGGAACAAGTTTGAATAGCGTTTCCCCCATATATTTTCTTAGAGCACTTTGAACAGACCGTTGCTGTGTTTTGCTGGATTTTCTCAGGGTAGTATAAACAATATGTCCTCTGATGCAGTTCTTGTGATGGTTCCGGAGCCTGTGGAGATAATTCAGTAGCTTTTTCAATGTTTTATCGCAATAAATACACTACATGAGAAAATTTAATACCGGCACAAAAGTAACACTATTGTTCTATCCACAGTCGCAGCAGACTCATTAATGAAGGTACTGAGAAGTTTTTGGCTACTTCGATAAGTAGACAATGAAATAACGGCAATATTATTTGGCGTCTTTGGCGAGGAGTCAATTTGACTCACGTTTAGCATTCTAGGGTTAAAGTTTGAATGGCACCCTTATCATTATTATTGTCTTCAAATTGGGGAGAATCACAATTTATATTTACAGAAATTATATTCTTAATCACACCAAATTCACGAGAAAACTCATATTTTAAAACACAACGTGAGCGACACAAAATAAGCGACATAAAATACAATGCTTAAATGAAAATTGAAATTTGTCGCACGTATGGTGAGTTTAGCAAAATTATGATTTTGGGTTCATTTGTATTGTTATACGTTCATTGTAATCATATTTATGACTTGATAGACTAAAAATATTAACAAATAACAATGCCGTGGAAAATATCGAATTTGGTTGAATACAAAATGGAAGAAAAGTTTATTGAGGTGGTAAAATGCCACCGTATTATATGGACAAAAAAAACGCATCCGCATAGAAACCCACTCTTGGACACACCTTTTTCTATGTTGGTTCTGTTTGTTATCTTCATTAACCAAAACGGCCACACATGCTATTTAATAATCTTTTTTTATTTATTCCTTGAAATTTTTTCTATTTTTTAATTTAGAACACAAATCACAGGATTATTTTAATTGGGGATTACAGCTCTTATCGCGCTCGTGTTGCTCCCATTGTATTTTCACGGACCTTTTGAACGGCTTTTGTCGTATCGCTCATATTGTGTTTTAGCCTTAATTCGTTCTATAGTGGTTAAGAACCGAGTCATAAATTTACCAAGAGATAAGTTGATGTATACAGGGCACTTCCAAAAAATAGTGGAATGTTGCTCTAAACATTTTAACAAACCGCAAGAAGCACTAGAACTACAAATACCACACTGAACACTTTCCATATCGGAAAGAAGATCATCGCACTTTGTACATCGATTAATATTAGCCAATGTCAAAGAACGCGTCTGCACTCCGCTCTATTCAGACTCGGGATATGAAAACTAGAACTCTGATGATTCCTGTGAAGACAATGAATTTAATTATAAGCTTTTATGCCTAAAAATGTACAATCACAAGCGAAACATTTCATTTTTCACCTCTATCCGTATTTCACAACATCACATGTAACAATGATCAAGATGTAAAAAGTTCCAAGTTTCCATGAATGGTTGTAAAATACAATTTCAGATGTAAAATTAACCCAATTGGGAGTAAATTTCAATTTTTATTCGTAAATTTAGTGTTAGCAGGTTTGGTTTTATATGCAAGTATTATAAATTTATGAAAGACCATTTAAAAATACCCAAAAATTCTTTCTACATACGAAACAGTTTTAAAATAAAGTTTTCATTCAATGTATTTTACTGTAAAAATACGACTATTTTTAAAGGTGTAATCTTCAAATTATTTTTTACAGTGTATATATAAATGCACAACTCGTCATCTGAAAAATGCATAAACCGAAATGACACCAGTTTTTATAATGCTGTCTTTCTCCATTTTTGTATTATTTAGAAACATAAAAAAAGGTTCTGCTCCACTGAACACGATTAATTTGGTACCTCATGAAATAGGAAGCCGGTCAGTTCATTTAATATATTTAGGGGGATTCTGCTTAAATGTGGCAACCAACAAATGTATCGCTTCCTAGATCAATTGTACGTCTTCGTCCTCAAAACAGGCAATAAAATGGTCTATTTTTTACCTTTTCTTAACTGGTATTATTCAGTAAATAATTATCTTGAAATTACAAAATCATAGTGCAGGTATTCTTCAGTAACATTATATTCAAAATCCACATGACAGCATTCGCTAACATTAATTTTTAATCATAACTCTCAAAACAATTAACCTCATAGAGATCTTATCTCATAGACTAAAACGATCGTATACAAATTTTTCGAGAACTTTAAATTGAAGCAAAGACTCGTAATTGGAAAAGTACATGACAGACTATCTTTTTTAAACATTTTCTTTTTAAAACATTAACCTACTCAACTTATCTAGTGGCTGGCTATCTTGCAAGGTATACTTTCGATATATTTGATTCTCGTAAACCTTCCAAGGACTGACGGAATTCTGGTTCACGGAATTCGCAAACTTGTATACTGATCATTAGCGATATTATTATCCGCATGTACTAAACATGGTTAGATAAACGTTTACATAGGAAACAAAAAAGTTGTTCTGGAAATTTTTTACCGAACACAATGTCCAAATTGCCACTAGCAGCTTGAAACCATGAGACATGAAATTTACATTTTAGTCTCTAAGATTGTGCTATACTATAATTGTACTAGGTTTTAGTACAATTTTGCAATCTGATTAGACACATTTATATCCTGCAAATTATAGTAACAAAATTCCGTGAACATTTGAGTGTCAGGCAAAAGTCAGGGCATCAGAATGTGATCTCAAGTCTCCCAAAGGAATATGAATAGTCTCAACAAAATTTAAAAGTTTAAAAGTTGTTTTAAATAATTTCAGTTAATTTTACAGGACAGATTAACCTTATAGAAGCAAGCAGTCTACGCAGAATTAAAGAGAGCAATAAATTAAAATAATATTTTTCCGATAAAGGAGGTACCCACCTACTACGATTTGCACGGATTTCTCCCTCATATATCAAACTGACGATACTTTTCTGTTTTACTGTTTTCTATCAATTGACAATTAGAAACATATCGCAATGCCAGATTACTCTAAAGGTACTTTCACATCAAAACCGAAAACCGAAAAACTCAATTTATCCCACTTTAAAACAAGTTTATTGCTGCAATGATTAATAAAATCATGGGAAATAGGATAAACTAATAATTTTACTAATAAAATAGTTTATTTACCTCAGCTTTTTAAGAAAAACACAACTTTTATCTTTTTTCGGCGGCCGAAAATTGAAATTTCGGTTGCATGTGTCAATTTCGGTTCGGTTTCCACATGTGGAACGTTTCGGGACGAAAAATGTTTTCGGTCGTACTAAACCTCACTTTTGTATTTACATTGAAAACTATATTATTTTATTTTATTATTTATTATATTATTATAATATGGATGGATACGGATTTCGAAGTAAAATTAAAATAGGCTTTTTCGTATGAGCTCTCATCATACAACGTTTATTATAATTAAATGTTACTTCTAAGTATTTAATCGAAAAACAGTTTTTGGTTTTTGATATGAAAGCAAAAGCGAATTTTCGGTGTAGAACTTATCGGTTTTCGGTTTCGATGTGAAAGTGGCTTAAAGGCGTAAACACAATTATGACGTCCGGCGACAACTACGAACAGCAACCACTGTCAAAGTCCTCCGTCGACAGATAAGAAACACAATTGCAGCGACAGCGAAAAAGAAGAAGATATATCTCGTGATATGGTTTGGTTGTCTCGTAACTGTATTCACGGTAAAACACAAATTCAATTTTGAAACGTAATTATGGATAGATTAATCCACATTGTGAGTGGACTGAATATAATTTTCTATTTACATGTTGAGTTAAGGTTTGCGAAATAGCTTTCCAGGTATTTTCCTATTTATTGGTTCTCCGAAATTGCCAATGATGGAAGTTATATAAATATTCGTGCGGTCGCACGCAATCAATCATCCGTTCCTCAAAACTCATTTTTATTTGTTACTTTTTCTTTTATTTTACCGCGTTTTTCCTGCTTGACCAAACCAACCAAGCCAGGCCACTGCCACTCAATTACAAATGGCCAGTAATCAGTGCGATAAACTTAAAGAGCTATACATGTTACCACAGTTCAACATTATGTAGTTGGCAAGCCTGCAGTTTGCGATCAAATTACAAATTTTACCAATCACGGCGATGAGCGAAAATATAGTCATCGCCGGTAGTCGCAATTGTGTTCGATTAAATAGCAAAGTGAAGGTTTAAATTTTTTGACAGTGGTTGTTGCTTATAGTTGTCGCCGGTCGTCGCAATTGTGTTTAGGCCTTAATGATGGCCATTACATATCTTTTAAATTTTTGAGGATATGCAGAAAATTATTGGGAATTAAGGCTAAGTCGCTAAATTTGTCAAAAGTTAAAATGTATTAAAATAATCAGGCGCAGGTACAGTGTGTCGCTGAGGATGTTGCTGACGGTGGTCGCGTTGCTTAAAGTTGAAAATATTTCAACTTGAGACGCGCAACAGAACATTGAAATCGTGAGTGAAAATTGTAAGTTTTAAGTAATGCCACAGTATTTAATAACTAGTTAATTTATTTATCTACGATTTAATGATTTTATTTAATAATGGAACGAAAATTCAACACATGTTAGAGCTTTATCATTGGGACAGCATAAACAACAGGTACTCCATCCGCGTCAGCATCAGCAACATCATTTGCGACCGCTTCTCGCGACAGCATCACATTGTAACTCAGGCTTTATACAGAATGAGGCTACTGCTCCATAGGCCTGGCTCTGTTCTACACGTTTTCATGGAAAATATCCTTCTGGAAATTTTGCTATTGTGTCGATCGCCTAATGCATATATACCTATACTCGCAAAACACATCAACATATGTAGTTTACTAAATCTAAGACTTTATAGATGGGCTTCTTCACCGCTCATTGCAGACTTCACGGTCATGGTTTTAAAACATGTGTCATTTATCCGTGGTCAAGATGGTACAGTGGTTACCCATTAAGTCAATCAAGTAATAGATTATGCTTTCAAATCTCTGATTGTTTTGGGCAACTTTCTTCGAGGCTCTGAATTCATCTGTATAAATTGTCAAAACTAAGGAATGCAAAAACGTGTCAAAATGTTGACAGCATGACATAAATATGTGCCATTTGTCAAGAAACAAATTAAGCTTGCCTATTTCGAAGTATCTCCAAGGCAGACAGTGTGGAAAGTTTGCTCTTTACCGTTTGCAAGATTATCTCCTCTTCTGCTGGAAGTTCAGTTCAAAAATATCAATCACCAGATGGACAGGAAAATTCGAATGAAAGCATAAAGATATTTTATAGCATCCGTTCACTTCGTCTGCCACAGTTTACATTTTCTCTACTAGAATGGAGGCATACACTTTGAAAGGAAAGAAATTAATTGAAAAAAAAAATTAAATTAACAACCCTCAAAGAATTAAGCCCAATTGTCATTTCTACCACTTCCTGTGACTGTATAAACTAAGCGTGCTTTGGTCCTTCAAGCCGGATTTGTTGAATTTTTCTCGCAGCAATGCCAACCATTCCCAAGTTAAACTCATTTCAAAGCCAACAATCATTATAAATTTCTAATGAGCTCATCATCATCACTTTATAGGTACAAAGTAGACGAGCTATCTTTAATAACTCGTCGGACCGTGGCTCAATACAAAATTTAACAAACAAAACTCGTTAATTCTTCCAAATAACCCGCCCTCTGCATATCCCAAAAAAGAAGATAATCCAACGAAGAAACTGCCGCACTCAGAAGTGCTGCGATATGAACAATGAATGAGAACGAAGAGGTCCAACATAATAGCGCCTGCACATCTGAATTTCTCAGACCCACCCACACCGACTATAAAACCTTTAAGGCCTGGAAATAAATCTTTTTTTCCTCTCCTTTTTTTCTTGTTTTTCTTTTGATGCACATAAGACAGACCCGCAGCCCAGAGGCTTCACGACTTTTATGACCTTTAACAATTCAACTTATGGTGAAATGTCAAGCAGACAATAAAAATGAAGAGAGGCCACAAAAATCGCCATTTTAAGTTTAGCTGGTATTTCATGCTACGCAACCGCTCTGCATGGGAACGAAAACCACTGGAAATCGTATTTGCTTACGTAATCTGGCGCCAATTTGATTATCGTAAATTTCCTTCAACAGACAAAAGTTAGCAAATCATTTCGAACGGTGGATAAGAAAAAAAAACGGCCCAAGACCCCAAGGAGATAGCCAAGCAGCTCGCTCAAGTAGGTATAAATGTGGGAATTTTTGTTTTCCCGTGACTGTTCGTTGCTGCAAAACCAAATCTGAGAAACGCTTTGATTCGAATCGAAGATGAAAGTGGCAACAAAACCAGCGCTGTTTCTCCATCGCGGGTCGACGGCTTCTATCTAATACGGCAAGAAATCTTTAAACACGTTCGGCGAGCCCATACTGTGTCGAGTTCGTTTTTTGTAGTAATTATTTTCGTTACTTTTTGGACATACAGTGTCCATGTAAAGAAGCTCGACCATATCCAACGACGACATTAGAACGAAGTGTTAAAGGGATGCAGGGTAAGATCTGGGTACCAGATCCATTGGTGCGACGGAGACAGGCTTTAAATTGCCGTCATTATCGGATTTTAATGAGCAACTTGGGCACACGGCCGCCTCATGAATAATTTCGAACGACAGAAGGACGGTAGTCGGTAAAACGTGGACGAAACTTTGCCATCAGCACTGAATGTAAACGGGGGAATAAGTTGGTTGCACGAAAGTATTCTGTATAGCTGTACATAAATAATAATACTCAATACCTATACCAATGCCCACAAGTGAAACCTTGTTTGTGTGCGTGTGTTTTATGTTTAGATTTGATTATGAGATTCGTGCTGTCATGCCAACGATGATGACAACCACATTTTCCTTTATTAATTGACGGTTCACATTGACATGATATATGGCAGCTAGTTGGGCTGTTGTTGGAGTGCAGAAGCAGAACGGTAGCTTCACTCAGACGTTCGCCGCACTATTGAGAGCATGAAATTAGCCCCAATGACGAAATTATATAGGCGGCAAAGTGTGTAGCATTCACGATTTATTGACTTGCATGCTTTCGACTATTTATAGAACCGAAATCATCGATTTTTTTTTGTAACCAATTAAAAAATAATTTGTTCCAATTCGAATTGATGTAAAAACGTTATCCCTTTCGAGATCTTCCCTGGAATGTTGCTATTATTGTTGCTGAAAATTCGGTTATTGAAAAACTTTTTGCTATCTAAGGTTGCGTGAGAGTCGCATCTCCCCCATGGGAGAACAGAATCACCCACATTACTTTGAGGTAAAAGTGTCACAAAGGGATTTTGCTGGGGCTGTACCGATGTATTTCAGGCAAGTCTCAACAGATCTATGCATAATTTCGCATCGTTATATGCCTGGATATTGATAAAAGGGCAAGGACCTTGGTGTTATCTAATACCACGTCAGCGGATAAAAGTCTCTACTCAATACCATCCGTATGTAGAATATAGTCATGCACTGCGCAAAATCTTCTTGCATTATTAAGTGGTAGAGGCAATACCTGAACAAATACTGCGGATCTAGGGACAAAATCTCGAAATCCTAGATGTAAACGATTATTTACCAGAATCATAGAAAAAATGTGATGGAGTAGGTATAGTCAGAGATTATCCTTTTGTAAACTGCCATGCTTAGAACACCGTCGCGTGTCTCCGGACTGCTTATTTTTATAAAAATTTCTTAATGGCTGTTTGCATCGTCCTGATATGCGTTTCAGAATCTGTATAAATGCTCCAACAAGATACCCGATATCTACCTCATGTTCCGTTTAGAGTCCCCCTTCTGTAGAATCCACCTCCGCGTAAAGTCACCTTCAGTAAGAATCCATCAACCTTCTTTTAGCAATATTGATGTCTTCAATTCTGACCACCTAACATTTAAAAGATCAGTTTTAACGGAGATTTATAAAATTTAGCGGTGTTTTAATTAATATTTGTCTTTACCAGCTTCGAATTTCTTTGTGCTTTGCTTCTTTTTATGCTTTCGCTTATGAATATTATGAATTTTTTGTAGTTTTAAAATTTTATATTACTTTTTTCACATTTTTTATATTTTTGTTTGTTTTTTAAATAACTTTTGTCTACTCACTAAACCTTGTCTAAATAACTTACGCACAAAGTGTGAAGTTTTAGGTAGTGCTTTAGGTTAGCAGGGGAAGGTGCTTGGTACCTTTTTTAAAATAGTCTTTGTTTTTACAAAACTAATGAGCAAATCTTAAGCAACTGATAAATATAAATTGTCTAATCCATGACATTTCCAATAATAGTTGAATATGGAAATATGAAGGTCCTTTCTTTTGGTCCAAGGTACGACATGCAGCTGTACCACGGAAAGTGGGGCATTGTACCTTGGGCAATTGTAATTTACTAAAAAGATGTGATGGTATATCAACACAATTAAATGAAATTACACTTCTTATTCGCGCAAGAATTACAATATTCGCAAAGAAGGTTACTAAACAAAAAATTGCTATACATATACCTACATCTTTAATTAATTATTTATCTAAAGGCCGGTCTATGGAATTTTTTGACATGTCCGTGGTACAAATGTTTGAGGTGTCCAAGGTACATATCCCTTGCAAAAGGAACAAAATGGCCTGTGAAATATTTTAAGACGCACAATTCACTCCATAATACACGATTTATAATATATAAATAAATATAATATAAATATTTACTTTTTTCACGACTTTTCTTTAAAGCGCAATAATAGCACATTTGTCCGACAAACTAATTCCCATCTGTTGATTAGTAAAATCGGATATAAGTCCGTGTATGTCGGTAGTACTTTGGCAAATGAAATGACCAAGGTACACACATTTCCAAGATACACCATCTTCCCCTAAACGTGGATGCAGGGCCGCATTTAGACTTGATAAGGTCCTAAGCTATTTTTATCTAATGTTTTATCACTTAAACCTATTTAGGAAAATATGTAATTAATTTTAATATGTTTTACCAATGTTTATTTACATACAAAAAATTGTAATTGTTGACAGGCGCGGATCTAGCATTGAAAATTAAGGGGGGTCATATATTACAAATTAAATTGAGCAAAAAAAACAAAAAAAGTCAGTAGCTTAGTTTAGCCACCGTAGTACTTCAGTACGAGGAAGGTTTCCGCATTAAGCGGTGTGGATGATGTGTCATTTTTTAGTATACATTTTCCAAAACGTCATTTTTTAATAGAATAGTAGTTTAGGGTGCAAACGGCAGGTGTCATTCCAACCAAACTTTTCTCAGTTTTTTTCATGCGGGTACAACTTATTGTGTCAAAAATAGTTCTTGGGCCGGTGCCAACATTGAAAAAACATAATTGGCGGGAAGTTGAAAAGTAATTTTTATAAAACCTTTCGAATTTTTGTTGAGTTTCTTTGAATATATTGCCTTCGGTAAAACACTTTTTTTCATAATTAATTTAAAATCATTTATTTCGACGAACCCACTTATTAATTGGTTGTTTACAATTTTCTCTCAGTTGGTATTTGGTGCTTAGACCGAAAAAGAACGCTATATAGAAGTGAGCCCACTTCTTGCAGTGTATTTCTATGAACGTAGTCAGTCTATATTATACATGTCAGTGGTTTTACATAAGAACGCTGAAAATATTTTAGAATGTTAGGAGTTAGGACTAAGTTAGTGCTCTGATGAGGGAATCTGTTTCGTGACTTGGGAAGTGTTTCTCGAGGGTTTTGGATCACCCAAAGTCAAATTTTGAGAAAAACCTTAACACATACATCACATGCATACAATAAAATTCACTGAAATAAAGTTTGATGTTTTTTAGTTTTGGAATACAAAATGTTGTTGAGGTTTTATTTTATAAATAAAAAAAAAATATTAAATATATTTTTGAAATAACTCAATTAATTAAATATTGTTTGCTTCAAATGTAGGGGGTCATGACCCTCACGACCCACCCCCCTGGATCCGCCACTGAATGTTGAAAATATAGAAAATGGGTTCTCTATTTGCCATATTTTTTTCAGTTAAAATAAGATCGCACCTGTACTAACCATGTTAATTATACACAACTATCCAACAAGGCTGTTTTACCAAAATATTGTAAAAAAAATTTAATCCGGTAGAAAATATTCTTGCGTTAGTTAGGTTATGTGGGTAATTGCGTCAAATGCACTTACCTGAAATGTAACTCCAGTACACACGCAAAAAAAGCAATTTCTAAAATAATGTCAACAATCAAATTATCAAGGAAACTATACTAAACATAAGGTCAGAAATATTGTATTGTCTGCCGGCTCACTCAAACTACAAAAGGTCAGCATATGCTCTAGTTTAGCGGCCCAATACAGGGGAATCCCCGTGATTCGAAAAGGCGTGCTAAAAAAAATTGAGTGAGGACTATAGGACGATCCGGACGTACGGCATTGAAACTAATAATGTTGAATAATATTTAAGTTTATATGACAATTGTTCACTCGGACAAATTTTTTGGGACCCCCAAGAAAGTGTGGGTCCTAAGCTATAGCTTTGTAATATATCATGGGAACATTTAAATTTTCTATCTTTAACTTTTATATGGATTTTGATGTGAAATAAATTATTCCAGTGTACTTACATTAAAGTGCGATAATCTTCTAAGCTACTTATCACATAAAAACAAAAGTAAAGAAAATATATTAAAAAAACTCTTAAAATAAATAACTTTCATAAATACATTGCACTACAAAGTAAAAATATTATCTACTTTCTCAGTGATTTATTATTACAGTCTACAGAGGAATCTCTCTTACAGAATCAATAGAACAAACTTTAAATCTTATTGAACAATTCAAATTAAATACGAGAATAATTATAAGGCATGTATTATGTGAGTTAAACTACAAATTCTAATCTTAGAAGTTCCTTAAGTCTCGATTTAAAAATAATCCTATTGTTATTCAGGACTCGTAGTACTGGTTGAATTTAATCATTGACTTCGTAAGCGGCTCGCTATAGCCATAATTGGTTCTGTGTTGTGGGATATAAAGAAATTTTCGAGAACGGATATTTCTTTCCTGTGCATATACATTAATCAAATACAACAAATCGATATAATCAACCTCATTGCATAAAAGATCCCTAATTAATAAAATTTAGCTCTTTCTCTTCTTACTTGAAGCGATTCGAGACCCATAAATAAGCACCTAACTTGATATTGTGGATATTGTGAAATCGGATTCTATTAAAACATATTTTGTGAACTTTCTTTGAATAGACTCCAACCTGGAGTCATAAGACTGCAAATTGGAATTCCAGACTGCGGATGCACATTCTAACAAAGAACGCACCAAGGCAATGTACAAAAATTTAAAGGTAAACGGGTCTGTAAAGTCCTGAGAATTACGACGTAGAAAGTTTGTACTAGCTATGTCGTATTTCATCAGCAGAGGCTGTCATAACTTTGCATTTGGAAGCATTTAGGCTAAAATAATTTTCCTTATACCACTTAGAAATGCAATTTAATTCAGATTGAAATGATTCCGGTTTGCGGTTCGAATTTGAGCAAACAATTTCATATCATCTGCATATGAAAGATATTTGCAGGCAGAGAAGCTTTTGACAATATCATTGATATATAAAAGGAATATAATTGGACCCAAATGCCTACCTTGAGGTACACCTAACTTAGATTCAATAACATATGAAGAATGTCCATCTATTTTAACTAATAATTTGCGATTTGTTTGGTTGAATCCACTCTAGGAGCTTAGTGTGAAAACATAGAGCCTCTTGTTTTATAGTAATATCATATGCTTGACCCTATCGAATGCCTTCGAGAAATCAGTACACACTACATCAACTTGGGTACCATTTCCTATTGAATTTAAAGTGAATTTAAAAAAACTTATTAAATTAGTTATGGTAGGTCTTTTATCCATAAAGCCATGCTAATGTTCGGATAATAAATTTGTTATGAGAGGAAAAATTTTATATTTGACTACGGCATCAAAAAGTTTAAGAATAATGCATAATTTAGTAATGGCTTGATAATTCTTAACATAATGCTTATCCCCAGATTTAAAGATTGTTGTTATATAGGAGCGTTTCAAGTTTTCAGGAAAATTGCCAGTCGATAAGGATAAATTCAAAATGTAACGCAATGGAAACAATACGGAATGACAGCACTTTTTTTAACAGAATAGGGCAAATTGAGAAGGAATAGCCCGAGACGTTAAGTTCTAAGGAAAACCACATACTGAAGAGTCAATTAGTTATCTCGTCAACGACTGGACTGCTAGACTTGTCACCAACTAACTGATTAATTTGTAATCATTTGCTGATTGTCAGATTGTCAGATTTGTAATGGAGTTAGAAACTCGCAGTGTTGTTAAAAATTAGGAAATTTATCAACAAATTCCCTGTAGTAATCTCCTGGTGGTTGAGGAAGAAGAGGTAGGTACATATTACAAGAAAAACGATATGTAAGAATCCGTCCATGGCAAAAGAGATAATATCAAACTGCTTTAATGTGTTTGAAAATTTGGAAGACACAGTCGTATTTCAATTTTATTACAGAATGCGTAAGCAAAACTTTAATGAATTTGTAAAGATTGTAGATGAAAAATAAGAAAATCATTCGGTCAAAAGCGAGTCGGGCTCGCGCAATCACGGTTCCATACCAGAACCTTATCAACGAACAGTCGATGAACCGAATTTAAATATGTTTTTAAATCTAATCGAAAATTCCTGTGATAATTGAAAAATGAAGGAATTGTTCCCCATTGTTCTGGAACATTAGTAAATACCTTATCGATTATTGTATTTCCTCTCCTGTATGCAACTGGACTTAGCTTAATTGCAAACCGCTCACGTCACGACTCAGTTACGCCGATGCAAACGACCACGCAAATTTACGACGAAATTTATTGGAATCGATTATTTTAGATTATCACCAGATTCGAGGCTTCCGACGCAAAAATTTGGCGAACTACTACTACTACTTTTTGTCACAAACGCGTTCAATTTAACCTCACATTTACAACTGTCAAGGACAGATTGTTCTGTTACCGGTTTAGTTTAAGCATTTTTTTTTATTTCCAAAGGTAAAAATGGAATTTAGTGAAAAGTTGATTAACGAAGTAGAAAAATGTGGAAAAATTTATAAGAAAAATTCAATCTGATAGCACACTTGCCTCGCATCGAAAATTCCAATTGTATTGTTACCTTTAATCACACAAAAATTTTCCAAAGTATACCTAGATACCTACCAAAGAATTATTTTTCGAATTTCCGGTGCAATTGGGCATCCCAGGAGAAAGGTAAAAGATTGTATTAAGCTTGTGATAGGTATCTTTGCTTGCAGTTGATAAGTTTATATTTTTGCTGGACTCTGTAAAAAAAAATCAAGTTCAGAAGACTTGGTCGGAATAAGATCATTGACAATTAAAAATTTAGGCAAGCCATTTCTAATTTTAATTTTTATTTTTTTTCCAAGCAGACTAGTCATAGTTCTGTTTTTTTTTTTCTGAAGGTAAGTAAAGTTAATGCATTTATTTTTAGTACACATAATAAAAAATCTTGGTTAAACAGAAACAAACTTGATGTTCCGATGACTTTTAGTTACCGATCCCATGCAGATTTCGCTGAATGGATGACAAGCAAAATTGCCACAAGAACCTAGCTATCATGCCACAAACTATAAATACATCATGAAAGTGCCTTAATTATGTCAGGAATTTTGTTAGTTTATCTCCGCCTTGTGATTGATTTGCTTGAAGAAAGCTATTTCAATTAGTTTTTTTTATACTCTCAATTTACTCGTCTAATTATATTTATAGGTATATAATTTCTTTGAAAATACAGGCAAATCTGTAGACGTAAATAAGCAAATAGATAAACCATAAAGATATGCTCGAAAGGCTTCAATTCTCATTTTTAATTTCCATTACAACACTGCTCCTCGCTCCGCACCGCAGCTCATTTACCCGTCTTCTTACTAGTCATTACCTTGCAATTAAGTCGCAACTAATTTATAGTTTTCTCCTGCTGACAACATTTCCACATTCATTCCGGGCCCAGCCAAGAGTAATTTTCGAATCCATTGCCTCTGATGTTCTCGTACTTTTCTAATTTTATAATTACAGCAGACGTAATCAATCAACCGCAGCGATTAGCACGATTTACCACAAAACGAAATCCCTTTTCTTGTTGCTTAGAGTTCCATCCACATCCTTCCTTCCTTCCCTTCCCTCGGCGTAAATTCAAACACCAGTCAAGTGCCAAATCCCCAGACCAAACATTATCCTGAATTGTGTAGCAGGAAAGGGGGAGAAGACTAAATACCCGAAAGAAAATCAAAAGCCGATGCCATCTAATACACACACTCTCTGGTTCCTGCGCCGTCTCGCACCCGCCACCCAGGATAATTGTAAGACTACATGGATGTAACGCCGGGAGTGGTGGTGAGGGATAGAAAAACCATGAATCGGGATAGCTAAAACCAAGTGCCAGCCAGAGTCAACAGTGTCAAAACATTTGACAAATGACAAACGACGTGTAAACACGACTGCACCGATCTCGACCTTTCGAGCTGGAGACTGGAGCCACTCACCACTGTGGCACTATAAAATGTCACGACTGGTAGCGTTTAAACCGGAAAGGGACGTGGAAAGTTTTCACTTTATTCCATGAAGTTGTTGTCAGCATTTTTAAAAAAAAAATTATAAAGCTTAAAAAATGACTGTAATTTAGTTGATGAGGGAAAAACAAAGCGGACTCAATTAATTTAATAAAAATTCCCTGCATGCTCATTTTCAGTGTTGGAAAATTTAGACTTTATCAGAAATTAAGCATAAATAGCCGCAGGGATTTTTTGTCTAGTTTGTAGCCAAGGGCAAATTATTGGAATCAGCTATGGTTGCCCTTTCGGAATTTTACTCTTTAGTAGCATTGCTGTGAATAGTTGGCCTGGATTGTACAAATATGTGGCAGTATGTTAAAGAGGATAGTTCTAGAGGAATTTGTAGTTTCGACGGGTAAAATATCTTCTGCCTTTAATCAGCTATCAAGTAGCCGTGATCGCTTGATTATTTTCTTACATCGTTAAGCCGTGCGTCATCTGACAAATAACTTCCAGAAGAATTTGCAGACGGGTTTTTACTAGCATAAAAACTTTCTAAAGTTTAATGCTGAAGGTAATTTCTGGATGTTACTTTGAGACACATACTTACTCATAAATACTTTCAGGGAGAGTTTTCACTTGGCTTGGGCATACCCAGAAACTTAACGTGAAAATGGTTACTAAAAAAAATTAGTGTGGAAAAGAAGTGTTTGGGTGGAACAGAGGATTCGAAGCTGTACCTGATTTGAGTTTACAGGTGCCAGGATGCATTGAAATAAAAGGTTCCATCAGAATGTCTTATTCGGATTTTGAACTTCTTCTAGCGGTCATTGGGCAAGTAGTCGAAAACTGGACGTAGCGAGAAAGGGATTGCATACCACATCGAAACCGTGTTGCACTTTGGCAGCTACAATCGACCCATTTCTGCACGAAAACTTCGATGCGATGATTTTTACACAGGATATCCTTGGCAGGGTAGTGATGGATGCCTTTCTGTAGGAGGAAATGTCGATGAAAACTTTAATGAAAAATCACCGAACAAAACTTCCAGAATATTCTCCGATGAGATTATTGACAACCAATCAGTGGCTGCAGATGCAAGGGCGGTCCTATGTATGTATAACTCGGATCGAGTAAAGTCGAAATTCTAAGCTAAATTACATGTTAAATTTTTAATTAAATATTTTTTATGTAATTCAGCTATTAGAAGTCGTATGAATTTTACTCGATTCAAGTTCCATAGTAGCGCCCTAGCAAAAATAAATGGATTTTAAATAGAAAAGGAAGCTTAAACGGTTACTGATAGCAGGAAAATATTTGGGAATTTGGAAAATTCAGACAAATATTTTTCAAAGAGTTACGCGTATATATTTCAAATAATAATAATAATAAAAACAATTAATTTCCTCAAGAAACTCACTTTTTTATCACTTTATAGTTTTTACAACAACACATAACCTGATTTAAACTTGAGAATTGAAACTGTAACGGAATTGCGGCAACTAAATTCCAACTAGAAAAGCCTTTTAAAAGTAATCGTGTAGAGGCAGGAACCCTGTGCCTAATATGATTTGAGCTTCAAAGTGGGGTTTCGCTTATTTCTGCAAGCCATGCACACATAATTTTCATTGATATACTTATTATCCTCGATGAATTCCTGCATGCCTACTTTCATACACGATCATTTATCTGCTGGGATAGGTTTGGTTGCAATAAATATCAATACACATAGATATTAATGTCTCATTTTCTCGCTTGGATTTGACCAACAATTTTTTTACTGACAGAACCATAAAGATTTTTGCCGTTATAATTTATTGTAGATTAAATTTCGGCAAGACGCTTAAGGAGGATATACATAACATGTAAATTCATAGATGCCGCATGCAATACCAAACCAGAGTATATAAATTTTATATGGCTAGTGCTATATACTCCAGAATGGACCACAGCATTTGAAATGATGGAGACGTAGAGTGATTTATATTTTCTCGCATCTGCCGTGTTGACGAGGTCGATCAAATGTATACAAAACTGCTGTTAAAGCAACATTGGCTCTCGGCACGCTCTAAAACATGTTTTGGTCCATTCCGGAATAGACCACCCACATCACAATCTGTATAATCTGCTCTGGTACATCATGCGATTGCGATATCTAGTTCTTGTGCCATTTATGGTATAACAAAGCAAAAGAAATATTTTATTTTATTTTAAAATGTCTTAGATAGAAGGGAAACAATTCGGAAGATTACAATCTTGATATTGTCTATTAATTTTGTATTATAATAAGAACTAGAGTAGATAAATGGCTTTATTTAAATATCTGCGAAAAGTACAGTTTCGTATAAGAATCCACATAAAACACAAATCAAAATACAAGTAAGCTTCTGCACGTTCTTTTAAAACTTCTAGCAACAACAAGTCACTTCTGGAAATAAACAAAAAGTCTTTCCACATGACTTCCATGGAAGTAGCTTCCGCAAGTATCAAAACTTCTGGAAGTTTACTTGCAGTTGGTGTTTCCACAGGAAAAAACTTGGACAAGTCACTTTTCTGGAAATGTACTTGTAGAACTTCCTGAAATTCATGAACTTTCTCCAGTTAGTAATTTTTACTTGATTTGAATCAGAGTTTGGAAATAGGCGCTTAAGTGTTGTTCATTTTTGATTTAAAGGTCTTTTATTACACAGTAAGCATACGCATGTAGAAAAATTATGAAAAATTATGATTCGGAGTTTTGTCTAGGCTCGGGACCTACTTTTTGTTATGTTGTTGTAAGTAGGACTTCATTCCATGGACATATGTATGTAATATTTTTGGATTTATGCAATTTTTGCCTAGTTAAGAAAATCTAAATTTTTCCAAATTAAATTGGCCAGAATGATGCGTTTTAGACAGGGACCCTAGACTGAGAGCTTTATTTTTGTAGTAACCTGTAACAATGCCCCGTAGTCTTGGACAGCTCTATCATTGCTGAGAATTTACATTGGCAAAAATTTTTAACTTAGGCAACGATGGTGTTTTTTATTCTAAAAAATTGGGTGCTTAGTAAGGGAACTAAGACTTAGCCAGTAGAACTTATTTCGATTTCTATCTATGGATTTATTCTCAATTATATATGAAGTTAAAAATTTAAGATCTTTTTTTTCATAAGGAGAATGTATGTATGTTAATTTTTCGACTTGGAGCTAGCCATTTTAAGCCCATTAAGACAATCTTGCATAGCATGAATTGCCAAGCCAATTTTAGTCGGCTCAGTGGCTTTGTGCATGAAGTCACCTCCCATATAACTAATCATCTTGAACTGTGACGGCTACGTCCAGCAATTATCAGACATGTGATTTAAAAATGACCAAACTTCATAGATTTTATCTATTGTAATGTTGTTGTCTATTGTAATGTTGTCAGGGACATGGAGATAAGATAAGTATTGCGTCTGGGCAAAAGTTCGTGGCATTTTTCCACTGATCGCACCACTAAATGCTCGTTTGACAGGTGACACTTCGAGCGTTCCTTTGAGTTTATAAACATCGAAATTGGTGCCGTGGTTGAAAAGTTGTTTGCGTTTGAAAATTAGAAATAATACTTTGTCAAAATATGCTGCGCGAAAATGGTTTGCTTGCTTTCATTTTGGTAATTTTGATTTACAAGATGAGTCACGCTCTGTTTTCCAATCACTGAAAAAGCTGATTAAATTCTTGAAAAAGTTCAGCAAGATAAGTTTATCGGCAGTGTCGATATTGGTATGGAGCTAGGCATTAACAACAAAACTGTTTTGAACCATTTACATAAAACTGGATACAAAAAGAACCTCGATGTATAGGTTCCCCATGAGTTGAATGCAAAAAACATGCGCGACAAATATGCGCAAACAACATGCGTTGCTGAAACGCAATGAAATCGAGCTATTTCTCAAACGTTTGATAACCGGTGTTGAAAGTACGACAATCGGAAACGTCAAAGATCGTGGACAAGAGATGGTGAGCAATTACATACAAGCGTTCGCGAAGCCAGGATTAATGTTGAAAAAGATGAGGCTGTGCGTGTGGTGAGACTGCAAGGTAATCAATCGTTCACCATAAGGAACTTTCACTTCGTTAGACGATTGACTGTGGATAACTCAAGAGATTACGCCAGGCAATTGAAAGAGAACGGTCCGAATTGAATAATAGGAATGGAATTTATCACGACAGCGCCTAGCCACACTCTTTTTTGATGACCCATAAAAAATTGCGAGAGCTTGGTTGGGAAGTTTTGATGCATCCACCGTATAGTCCAGTCATATCATCCTCTGAGTATCACCTGTTCTAATCTCTGCAGAACCGCTCAATGGAATTAAGCTGACTTCCCGAGAAGTCTGTAAAAACCACTTGATTCAGTATTTCAACCAGAAATCACAGAAGTTCTTCACCGATGCCAATCTGACTCTACCCGAAAAATGGCGAAACATTGGCGATAATAGTGAAGCATATTTCACACTATAAGAAAACCAGTCGAGCTTAACTAAAAAACGCCACGAATATTTCGCGATGCACTTCTTATTCTTGGGAAACTCGAATCATGTGATAGATTCTAATTCATACATACTTTCTTGAGGAAGGGAATTTATATCCCGAAAATAATAGAGTCTGGATCTGTGGAAAGACATTTTCTCTTTGTCGGCCTTAACCAAACTATGCTCAGTCTTCCTGGTATAAACACTACAACGTGCGTGTAATAAGTGTTTGACATATCAGTCATAACGTAATTCCGGTTAACTTTTCATGTTGGGTTATGGGGAAAGAAATAAAATAAAATTAAAAATCACAGGCTTCACTTACAAAGCTAATTATCCGGATCTAGTTTGACATTATTCTGTATTGTATTGTATTCTGTGCACCTACCATGCCAATTAAAGTGTCCATTAAGTGACTACAAGAACAATAACATTTGGACAGCGGTTTTGATTATTACGAATTTCCGATCCTATATAAATTTTTACGCTGTGAATAAATTTAGAGGCGTAGAGAATACTTTGTTTTCTAGAAATCTATATCTATACAAAAACCAGTGAATGCACTGAAAGATGATGGGTTTTCAAATATCTCAGTTCATCCCGATCTCTAGACACTTGCTCAGTACATTCCGGTCTATCTTGGTTTTAAAAGTTGTTCCAATATTCCAATTAATTACGATCTTTTCACTACCTTCATTTGTTTTTACCAATTTGATTTTCATATCACCGTACAACCTTTTCAGGCCGCGTCAAAATTAATTGCAACAATTAGACCAATGTCGTAGTAGAAGCCTTCAGCTGTCAATTTTGCGAGATTGGTTTTGCAATCGCTACTTGCTACATTTGAACACAAATCACGAAAGTGTAAATTGGACCAATTAATGGAGCAATGGATTTGAATGGTGAAAAAGTGCTGCCTATACAAATTGGGTGTCCCCATTTTGTGTTTATAGTCTCGTTTCGATTTTCCCAAGTTACATCTTCGGTTAGGGCAATATCAAAGAAACCACATTTCATAACTATTCCCAACATTCACATACCTAAATACGTATTTCAGGTAGGTAACTAAAAAACCTGTTATGAAATTGTAATGCAAGTTCTTATCAAAAAATACTTTCTTCGATTCAAATTTCAGTAACATTTTGACAGTTATAGATGCCAGCATTTTCGAGATTGGTGTGAATTTGAGATCGTTTTATGTTTAGTTCTCGCTTGATCGTGCAATGACCAATATTAATTTCTTTTCTGAGTTCTTAACACCAAAGAAATTTTAGCAATTTCGAAATATAAAATTATATTTGAAAATTTTGTCCTTGAAGCGAGGATATTGTGAAGGTCAATGCATGCAATCTCGGTTAACACATCCGACATTACCTCTAAAGTTCGTAAGAGTGTCGAAGGAGTAAGCAAAATCAAGGGTACTCTGTCATAAGTAAAACTTTGGACGGGATTGAAACTAATGGAAAGATGATCATTAAAGAAAATTTGAGAGGCGGAGAGATAACAGAGCCCTGACAGATAGAAAACTTTCAATCCATAGTGAGAAACTAAGTTTAGCGAAAAGGCTAAGATGGCAAACTCTATCAACGGCCTTTGAAATATCTAAGGCAATAAATTTGTACTCATCAAAATTGTAAAAACTCATCTTCCAAGAGAAGAGTCTTCAGAGGAGCGTCAAGCCCGGGAGCCATATTGGCTATCGTCAGTGAATTGACTAGTTTCCAAACACTTTACTAATTTGAAATTAATGGTAGACTCAAAACTTTTGGAATAAACCAAGTGATTGCAATTGGTCGATAGTTTGAGGGATCGCTACCCTCCGCTTTCTTGGAAATAGGCTGAACGTGAGCTAGTTTCCAGGGATTTTCAAATTTTCAAATATGACGAGTAGAGTAGTTTGCGCGGAGGTTTAGCCAAGGATGCTATACATTTTTTAATTCATATTAAATATTAATATTAAAAGTAGGGGCCTCCAGGATCATGTGGACATCACAACCATCTATTGTGCCTTTCCCTAAGGTGGTTAGGCAAAATCGAGTCTTTTGACTAGCTCGATTATTGCTCTTGGGGCTAGATTGCAATCTTTATTTGAAGAGATAAGTGTTCCTCCAGTTATTTGTATCCTTAGAGCTGCTAGCCCTGGGCACTCACAACTAACGTGCATCGAGGATTCATCTTCCTCTTAGCACAGTCGACACAGTTCACTGTCGGATTTCCCTATCTTCTTCAAGAAGTTACGGAAGGGCCATGATCAGTGGCTGCGTTAGCAAACAGTCTGAGCGACTGTCTGCTAAGTCCAATAAGTTGGCGCGTCTAGAGAGGAGAGGGGTGGAAGAATTTCTTCGTCTGCCTCATACCGGCCGCGCTACACCAAAGGATATTCAATTGCCTATTTTCCCACTTAAGCAATTCCCCCTAAGGTGGGCTTTTGGTTGGAGAAATGTCGTATAGGGACCAATATACGGACATTTAGCTCCGGTTGTAGCCAGTTCGTCTGCTTTTTCATTACCATCCACTCCTTCGTGTCTAGGAACCCAAACCAAGGCTACTTGGTTGTCCCTAGTTAGTACTAGTTGGAGTTTCGAGTAGCAGCTCCAAACTAATTTCGACTCAAAGATGTGAATGGAAAGAACTAGGAGCGCAACTTGGCTGTCCAAACAATTTTAAATGTAGGAGTTCTTGCAGCCCTTTTTTAGGCTCTCCTTAGCTCCAACCTCTATAGCATAGACCTCCGCCTGAATAATGGAAGGTGAGACACCAAGCAGAATGGATAGTTCCACTTCTGGACCAACCAGCGCTGCGCCTGTTTTTCCATCCTTCATGGATCCGCCAGTATACCAGACTTGGGCCCGTTGCGTGAACTGGAACCCTCCGTCTAGTATCTGGCTTCTTTCATTAATGGCTATCTGGTAAACTCTTTCAAAGACTTGAGCTTTTAATTAACAGCCGCAAGAAACCATCAGGGTATGCGACTTTGGAGACGTTGAACCTCTTACGAACCTTGAATATATCTCTGGTAGGGATGGTGTATTGGCTTTTGATCCGGGAGATCCAAATCCCGGTTTTTGTAAGGTGGGTGAAAAGTCAAAATTTCAAGCGAATTGCTTGTAATAATTAATTTTTTTCTGCATAAAATATATAAAATACGAACCTTTTTAAAAGTGGCATGAAACTGATTAATAATAGCAACGCCTTGAACTGTTCGTTATTGAGCTTGTATGAAAGCGCCTAATCATGACCGGTATCACCAATGAGCAAAACTTTCATTCAATTCTCCAAACTAGCAGAACACTGTTATTGAAGATAGTTCTAACAATTTCCCTCGCTTTGCCCCGTCGAATTATTACAGATCGCACTAAAAGCAACAACAAAATTTAATAATTCATTTATATATATATTATATATATTTAGTCCCACTCCACTTTCATATTCAATTTCTAGTGATAACTTAAAAATAAAACCTTGAACCATAAGGTACTTATTAAATGAAAGTGTGCATAAATTATAATTCAATCTATGGTTTTATCTTACATCATAAAAACTATTTGCAGTCCGATTATGCAATAGATTATTTTTGTAATCTTGATATAATCGAGATTTTTCTATTGAGATTTTTAACCTGTTTTAAGCCACTGCGTTGTTTTTTCGCAAAACCATTTTGGTATAATTTTTCCATAAAAATTAATGAACCATCCGGTGGCAACTAGTCAATATTTCTATCAAACTTCAAACTTGAACTAATTTTACATGTTTTCAGGACCATTCTTTCGGGGATTCCCCATCTAAGCATCAAAAGTATATACAAAGTTTACTTTTCCCCAATTTTTTTATGTACAATTGAGTAAAGTGAGGAAAGTGAGTAATTTTATAGATCGTTTTATCTTGAGGTTGCATTACGCAAGATACACTTGAAGCCAGGGAAGAAATGCTAAGCGACTATGAAAGTATTATCGAAAATGATCTCAAAGCTTTAAAAAAGAACTGTAGAAATTATAGGCTGCGATAATGATGACGAACATTTGTCAAGCTTGAAACGACGCTTGAAATTCAGTACCAATGGGAATAATGATAATGAGCCACTGCTCCCTATTTAGTGATATGGAAAAACTACTGAGCAGAATATGCTTCAACAAATAACGAGTGGGCAGCGGTAGATAAACTTTCAAACGTAGGGTGGTAGGTGATAAGGCCCGCCCTGTTTACCGAATTCTTCGATGAACGGATATTCAATTTGACCTTGACACAAACAAATACTTATACTGCGTAAATGAATTCAGATTTTATATTAGATCTTGCTCACTTTCTACCATGGATCAAAGGTTGTTTTGAAATATCTAAAAGATGAGGTTTCAAAAATGTCCCCCCCCCCCCACCCCCAAGGTTTAACGCTGATTTTATATACTTTTTTCTAATATGCATGCTCAGTGCATTTGTGGTTCGACTGACTGTTAAAGCAATTTGCGTAATGAGTCTAAGCAATTCTGCAGAATTGTGAACTGTAAGCTCACGGGTGATGGATTCCCTTCATCGTTGAGGTTTGACAACAGATGTAGTGGTGATCCTTAAAAGACTGCCAACATTTTTGTGTGACTTCTTTAAAACCGTTTTATGTGATAATCCCTGTGATTTTACTGTTGACCAATCTTCTTCCGACTTCTCTTCAAACAGAGCGAACCAGATAGCATCCCTTATATGTTCATGAAATGTTTTGGTTTTTTCATCATTTCTGTTATTTATCTTTACTGTACTTTTCCCATAACAGTCGAAGGTTCTCGTGATTATTCTCTTATGTGAGAAAGTTAACAGGTGTTAGGTTAGGTTACGTTGGAGATATATCTAACCTGCTTCACTTAGCTTCCAGCGGGTCCATTGTACACCTCAAGGGATAACCATTTGAAACCGGCCTCTGTCCATCCTGCTTCACTAAGAAATCTCAGGATACATCGGAACTCTTTACTTTGCAGCTCCTCCAGATTTCAAAAGAAGTAAAGTTAGGTACCTAATAGCCTACCTCGTTTATTCATCAGAGCGGGGCACGCGCAAAGTACCTACATGTTGGACAGATTCGATTTCTTCTGAATGCTTACAGCTCCTGTTCGCCGCTATTCCCAATCTACTATTAAGGCCCAATGACTCGTAATGACCCCTACTAGATTCCTGGTGTCACTTGTACTATACCATTAAGCTTTTAATAGTTTTGTCATTTTCCTGTCATATACAGGCCATAATTGTTATGCGGCAGACTTCTCTGATGGTCTCCTCTTTCAAAGCTCCGATCCGGATCCTTACATAAGCTACTAATGCGGAGCTATCCATTTCAGAGCCCTTTTGGCCAACCACCAGCCATCTCGTTTTGGATATCCCTATGGATAGGTACAGCATAGTGTCACCTTATGCTATGTAATTAATGTCTCAAGGCAAGGGTCTTGCATAATTGCACCAATTTCGATTTTAAAAAATTATACCAGAGCGTTCCATGAAAACGTTGTGTTTCTATTTTCGTACCTCCAACTTACACTAAAAATTTCTTGAGGTAAGCGTTTGACATTTGTCGCTTGAGAACTGTCACTTGTAATTTCTTTGCGATTGCGGCATTTAAAGATAAACAAAAAATTAGAAGAAGAAAAATATAAAAATAGCTAAGGCATATTTTTAATTTCTCCATCCATTTTATAAATAGATTTTCACAAATCAAACAAATGCTCGAACTTAAATTATATTCAGAAGAACTGTCAAAGAAATGTCAGATTACTCTAGGGTTACCCTAACTTAAAATAACTTGTTCGATAAGTGCACAAAGCCCTGGATAAGTAGCCGCCATATTATAGAAGAAAATTTACAAAAGTACTTTACACGGATAAAAACTTTTTTAGAACTTTCATAAATTGGAGCTGCTTCGCTAAGATATTTGAATCCCCATTTTGCAGTATTTTGTACCTCCAATTTCTATGACTTTATGAAGGTAAAGGATAAATCTACCAAGATTAATCTGTTGCAGTTCATATCCTTTATTGAAGCCAGCAAACAAGCCAATTACATTTGTGTGGTTAAGCCTTCAACAGCATTCATTACGGTATCACCTAATATTCTCGTAGCAATTTGCTCGTATCAATTTTCTCGTGAAGCCATTTTCTCGTAACAATTTTCTCGTAAAGCCATTTTCTCGTAAGTCAATTTGCTCGTATACAATTATCTCGTATGCAACCTTGTTAACATTTTAATACGAGTATTTAATTGCAAACAACAAATACTAAAGCAAGGTCTTGTTTCTTATATGTAAATAAAATGATTTGTTTCTGTTTTAAATTAAATACTCATCGAATAATCCAAAACTCGTGTGTTCTTATCTTTTGACCTAATTGGTTCGCGCGCGCGAGTTTTCTCGTATTCCAATTTGCTCGAGTAAAACTATGTTTTGAATTAAATAGTTCGCATAGTTTTACACGAGCAAATTGACTTACGAGAAAATTGATACGAGAAAATGGCTTTACGAGAAAGTTGATACGAGAAAATGGCTTTACGAGAAAATTGATACGAGTAAATTGACTTACGAGCAAATGTTCCACGAGAAAATTGATACGAGAAAATTGATACGAGAATATTGGGGGGAGCCTTCATTACAGAACTCTAATTCAGTTCTTCTACTGCTCTTTATTGTCTTATTTGTCTGGTCGTAAGCAGCGGGATACATTTTATGCCGATCTTTTTGACAAAATAAATGTCACTTCTGGTGTTCCTCAAGGCAGCCATTTAAGACCACTACTTTTCATAATTTACATCAATCAGTTTCAGTAGATCAAAATTCTCCTAGATGCAATATCTACTAACGAAAACTGCGTTCATAACAGCCCGTCGCTGTGACGGAGGTTGAGTACAATTGACATTCCTTTCAACTACATATCCTATGATTTCATAGAAAATTAGTAAGTTCCCTGAAACTCTTTAAAATGTTAAAGGACCGATAAGGGTAGTGAAAGCATGTGAGGAATGGAACTGCACAAACGGTTGCGACGGCGGGTTGGCTACACTATAAGGAAACATGGTTAGTTCGTTCCTGTTTACATATGCATCTTGAATCCTGACTTATTCGCGAATCCTTTGCATTCGCATGGCTTCTAATTAAAAGCAAATAGATTCTGTTAGTATGGCCACCTTATATTTGGTCAACATCCATTTTTGTACCAATCAACCTCAAATAGCTGTTGGAGCCAGATTTAGCCAGCGACTACTAGCGTGACTGGAAAGGATCCTAGACAAATTTTTATACACCTATAGATAGTCTTTCATTTGATCGATCCCCTTCTGTGTCAAGGTACTTCGTAATCTCATTTCGTTCGATACAGAAAAATTATAGTGGCGTTAACCTAAAACTGAATTATTTAGGCCCACCGACCAGTCCAGCTGGAAACTGTTTGAAAAGTTTGACAGAATAGAAGTCAGATTATGCCTGAATCCTTCAGTTTTATTTACAACTCGAGGCCACACGCCAATTTGCAGTCGTTATTCGTTTCGTGTTCCTTGACAGCGAACTAAAAAGCAACCACAAAAAACCACTCGACAGCAAAATTATTCTTGTTCTTTTTTATCTCTTCAGTTCCGCCCACACCAGAGCGATTAAAGCTGTGCCTTGCTGGATATACCTGCAATATCTCGACTACGAAAATGTACGCGAACAATAAGCAGACGTCGATAAAGTAGGTAGATGTACATATGTATGTCCGCATTTGAGCGGCTGGGTTGTGTGTGTATTCCTCATGCAGTGCATAGATTGGTTTCGTTCGTTCTTTGTTCATTCATCATCTTCCACCCACCCACATTGCCCGTTGTTTGATCACCTCTTCGCTCCGCAGTCTTCTCTTTCATGTACCCGACTTAGTCGATTTGGGTTTACTTTTTCGGTGGCGCTCAAAACGGATGCTGGGCGAAAGGACCAACAAAAAGTTCTGAAACGTGTTCTATGTCTATTATGAGAATGATGAAGATGTCATGAAGATGTTCACCCACACCCCCGTAATGCTTTCAGACGCTGTGCTAGTAGTTAGAAAGAAGCCTTAAACTTTTCTACAACGAAGTTCATTTCGGCTCCGATTCGGGAAAAGTCGTGTTGTGTTGATTGTTAGAATCCTGTGGAGTTTGGGTGAGCACGATGCCGCGTGCGGTATGAAGGGATATCAATGGATACACTCACATTTATGGGGGCAACTGAACTGAGGACGAAGCGAAACTGTATTTGTCGAAAATTTTCCAAAGCCCCCGGCGTCATGCGATGACCTGCGTTATTTATATTGTGGGTGGTAAGACGACGTCCTGCGATGCTCTTCATGAAAACGAAAGCTCACAAGGGTTTATTTTGTTTTTGTAAGGACTTCAACATGAATACAGTTTTCAAAGTTATGAATACAAATGCAATTGAAACACACCCTGACAGGTTGTGTGCCGGAATAATGTCCTGTTACTGTTGGAATCCTACACTTGTACAGTTCTATTCTAAGCTTATTTTTAGATATACTATAAAAGCCTACTTGACGTTTGTTGGTGGTGGTGAGCATTTTCCCATGATATATTCACCTCTACATTACACTTGCTGAGCTTGTGTGAGTAGAAAGTTATCGATTTACGATTTTCCATCCTTGCTGTCAGATGATTGCCTTACAGTTGTGCCTTTGTCCTTCGTGTCCTCTTTAGAGGTTATTTTTGGCACTACATTTAACGCAACAGGATGTTCCCTTGGGACAAGCGCTCTACACCCACCCGAGAACGAAATTGGATGCATCGGTTATGGTTGGCTTTTTATTGTAGGAAGGAGCCGCGAATGTTTCATGTGGACACGTGACGTTGGCATATGGTAGGCAGGCGGTTTCGTTTGAGATTTAATTGGCTGAATTAGGTGTAGATTTCGCATAATTTGCCTGCTCATGTTAAGAGCAGTATTCTGTTCGGGAAGGGCTTTTTCTGTTTATTCAGGTGTTTATAGGTAAATTGCATTTATACAGTTATTTTCTAGGTGTTACTGCGCAAGCATGGTGACTCGTCGTTTTCATCGAGGTCAACAGCAGATTTATGTGTTTCGCTTTAGCTAAAAAATTCAAGATAGACGAGAGCAATTTCGTGTTCCTGCGGTGAGAATAGCGTGATAAATATTTTAAGTAATTCCAATTTTGATTTATCTTCATCCCCGTTCTATAGGGGTCTTTAATATGTAAAATTTTGATTTAAGGAACTCATTAGTTCGCCAGTAAATTTTATTATTGGTACTTTCAAGTAAATTTTCTCTTTTCCTGGGTCTGTATGGTTTAAACATCGCTCTAGTGGTATACCTTAGACAAAACTGTCTCCATAATGACTAAATTTTTAATGAAATGGAGTCAAGTATGCAGTGTGTCACACAAGGATCATTTTGCCATATTTATGAAATTGCAGTTAATCTGCCACCTACCGTCATTAAAATGAGTTGAATTTATTGGAAAATGTTAGGCCGTGACAGCTATCAGCTGATAATTAATGAAATTTCTTTGCAGCTTTTCTTCTCTTTTTGACCTCTTTCAATAACCGGGCAGGGTAGCGTAGGTTTTTGCAATATACACAAATAAATGACCGACCGGATATTGATCCAGTTGTGTGCAATATGCGGTCCGTCATTTACTTGTGGATATTACAAAAACCTACGCTGCCTTGCCCTACGCTGTACTGTACTATGCAAATTAAGCTAAGCACACGAATTCGGACAGCTTTGTCTTCGCATAACTGTTATAACAGCTGAGCTTATTGTGTTATGTCACTAGTTGTATAAATAACAAGTTGAAGACGACGACTGGGAGCTCGAACAGACCCTCAAAATACATTTTCTTTCTTTGTTTTTAAAAAAATCATGAATGAAATTCCTTTTTTCAAAGGATATTTTTTTTAAAACAGCAACATCAATTTCCCTGAACTTGGTTTTAAGTGTAATAAAAATTGCTTGCAATTGTTGTTTTCAGTGCCTTCATTTTTCAGAGAAGGACAAATTTGTTCCTTGATTTCCACTGCGTTCCGTCCTTCAAATGTATTCTGGTTGCGAGAGAGCCATTAAAGACTTTACATTATAGTCCACTTCATCTCCCCATTGGCCTAGATGAACTACTTCATATTCGTGTTCTCAGTCAACTAAATACTCTCACAGGTTTGGTGGCTTCATTGAAAAAAGCTCCTGTTCTGGTTTGTGCACAGCATTAAACTTATTTAAAAAATAATTTATTACGGGGTTAAGTTTTGCATAATGTCCTTGGATTTGACAGTATTTCCGCATTATTGGATAAATGTAGAAGTAATGTAAAGATAGGTGCCGCAATTAACGAATATTTTGAGCAGTATTCATGAACTGTAGTTTACTACACCCATTCCATCAAAATAATTAATACGAGACTTTTCCATCTCGGACATTGCAGTAGTTTCCTCCTACTTTCTTGATTTCTTTGAACATTTATATCTTGATCGGATGCATTCGTTCATAATTCACAATTTGCGTGTGATTCATCTCTGGAGTTCTTGGGGGCTATCTCCTTTTTTCCTCGGTGAATTCAACCTTCCCAATGTATAGAATAGAATAGAAAAGCATTTATTGAAGAAACTATATACTGGTCTGTTGTTGATGCGGGTAATACTATGTCGACTCTCATGTCCATTTGCCAATTCGAACAATTTATCTGAATCTAATATTATCTAATGCAGATTCGGGTAACATTGTTGTAACTCAACCTTTCTATCCCTTGTCTCGTATTGATAGTCATCGTCCTCCTCTCCTCGTCCAACTGAAAATTAAGAGAGTACCCCGGCTTGCTGAAAAAATCCATTGCATCAGCAATTTTCTCTCTTGCTTTGTTACAACATCTTGACGTAAACCGCAAGCTTTTCAAAAGTTTTATACTCGTCTAAACAATTCAATTTTAAATTTCATTCCCCTGATAACAAAAAATCGGAGTAAATATCCTATATGGTTTTCTGGTGACTTAATTCATGCTATTAAACGTAAGGAAAAATATAGACGAAAATACTCAAAATCCAAGCATCCTTAAGACTATACCACTTTCCGTTACTTGCGCAGTAATGTTAAGGGAAAAATTAGAGAGTGCTATGATAAATATGTTTCTGACACTGAAAACTGCATACCCTCCAACTCTAAGGCTTTTTGGTCTTGTGCTAAAAGTATGAAGCTCTTTGGCTCCTTCTCTAAGCATATGCATTACAATGGGGCGTTAGCTGACAAACCTGAAAGTACTTGCAACTTGGTTGCAGCTTATACTTTCAAACTACATTCAATGCTTCTCTGAGCTCAACTATCTCTCCTACATCCGATGAAATCAATCATAACTGCTTTACACATATCCCCCTAATTCTTCATAGCGATGTTGAAAATATTCTCGCATCGCTTGATGAAAATAAAAATGCGGATCCGGACCGTATTCCCAAGATATTTTATAAAAACTGCTCTCTGGTCCTATGGCATCCTACATATAGTCATGTTAATAAATTTATCTTTTCCAACCATACTGTTCCTGATGTTCTTAAGGATCATTTTGTTTACCGTGCTTTCAAAACAGGGGATAAAAAAAACTAGTGAAAAACTACCGCCCTATATCTGCTTCCAATGCCCTAGCTCTACCCTACCCAAACTAAAGCCCCACACCATCAGCCCTCAGCAACATACCAGACCAATCTACGTTAATCAATCTTTCGATATTCACCGACTCTATTGCTCTGGCTCTTGATGAAGCTAAACAGTTGGATATTTTTTATTTGCGGATACATCTAAGGCATTCGATAGAATAAACTACAAAGTAGTCATAGATAAGTTAAGGAAATTGGGCTTTAATTCTAACAGTACCCTCTGGTTTGAGTCATATCTCTCGAGTCATCATCTAACTCTTGTAATTAACGGATTTTCGTCAAATTCATACACGCAAACCTCAGGTGTACCTCAAGGCTCGATTCTCGGCTCACTTCTCTTTATATTATATATTAAAGATCTCTCTAATGAGTTGTCCTCTGTATAAGCTGATGACACAAAATTTTGTCGTGTTATAAATGATCCATCCGATTGCCAATACCTGCAAAATGACATTCAGAAGCTGCTCTCCTGGTGTTATAGAAATCAACTATCCTTAAACGTTGATAAATGCAAGTGCATGTCCTTCTCAAGAAAGCAAACCACATCTACTGGGATTATAAGTTGGGCGCCGTCTCTGTCATCCGCGTATCCGAAATCAACGATTTAGCAGTATACAATTTGATAGCAAGCTTCTCTTTGACTCGCATATTAATCATATTACCAACAAAGCTTTTAAGACCTTGGGGTTTGTCCCTAGGCTAGGCCATTTAAGCAGCTTTCTTCGCACATAACTATAACCAAGGTATTAGATCTATACTAGAGTACGCTTCACCAATCTGGAACCCTTTTATACGACCTACAGAAACAAAATCAAGAGTATTCAACGTAGATTCACTAGATACTTGCCTTTTAAACTTACAGGTTAATATGTAGATTAGGAAGACCGATTGGCCAAATACTCTATGTTATCCTTAGAAGCGCGTCGTTCCTATCTCGATGATATTGTTCCTGTTCATCCCAGTTATTATCCCTATTAAAATCTGCTTTCCTAATCGCCTCACCCGCCTGCCACTCACGTTTCATATTGATGCTCCTCGCACTAACTTGCGCTTTAAATCCCATTTCGTTATTGGATTCAAAAGGCCCACAATGTCTTATATAATGACTTAGATATATTTGGCGACTTTCTCGTCCTTGAATTTTAGAATTTTCGGATTTGTTTTCCAGACTTAAGTCTACTTTGTATTAAATAGTTTTAGTTTGTTTCATTTCTGTTATACTTTTTTAAAATTCTTTTTTGTATTACTTGAATATTATCTTCAGCTATGCTTCCTATGTATTTGCAGTTCTTCTTTTTCGTTTTTTATTTATTTTTTTTAACTAAAGTTGTTTAGCGGTTGTAAGTAAGAATTTCTCAAATAAATAAATATAAAATCAAAATAAGTACAAGGCTAGTATTAAGAAAATTTAACAAACTAATGGAACTGTTATTGACTCAGAAAAATGTATTGATGAAGCTAAGCAATTTTTAATAATGATTAAGGAAGAAAATTTGGTAATTAATAATATGTGTAAATTTATAAAAGATGGGTTAAGGTAAGGGCTGCCCTCTGTAAAATCATTAAACTAGGACAACAGTTCGAAAGCCCCGGAGATTTTAGCTTGAAACCCGGACATTGTTGCCAAATACTTTTCTGTTTTACTTACTAATGAAATAGGTTGAAATTGTTATGCATAGTGTCTTTTTTTATTTATTTATTACAAAATTAGTCAGTTTACAAAAAACGGTAAAATAAAACGATGTGAATGAACTAAATTAAATCTCTCTTACATTTGGGAACATAAATAAATCTTCTAAAAATTAGAAATACAATTTTACATTTACATTTAGTGTGCCATAATAGCTTTCAAAATAGCTTTATTTCTCGGGAAAGTTGAAGCTACATGGCGAGAGACTTTAACTTCAAGAGACCACTTTCTCGATCTTTGGACACCCAGAGACCCATGCATACACTTTGGAGATGCCAAAAAAATCTAAAGATACCAATTTACTAGATTTTATTAATATTTTGTTCTCCGGATCCGGTCACCCGTCGTGTGTTTGAAATCAATCGGGTTTCCATGCTCGGGCTCTAGTCTTCGAAGTTTGCTCATTTTTCGTCTCTAGATTTTCGGAGACTATTGTGTGTTCTGTTGTTAAGTTAACTGTGGAGTGAGTTTGGCAAGGTTTTTTGTTAATTTTTATTTAATTTATCATAGGGTAATTCCCTTACACTTTCTCAACGTTCTTCTTTTGCTGAAAGTTAAGCTTTTCTGTCGTGCGATGAATACTGCCTGAATTATACTAAATTTAAACTAACTTTGAAACCCTTAAAATTTTCCAATTTTTGGTAGGTGTATGTAGTTACTATACACATACCTGAAAGTTATATTAAAAAAATGATAACTTTGAATCCAAATACCTATCACAGAGGCACGGTCTTTAAATTATTTCAGGGAAAGTTATATAAAGAATACCTTTTTTTTTTATTATTAAGCCAAGCTCAGGGGATACTCTATGATGCAAAGCACAGCGTGGCAGGAAGGAGATAGGGAACGGATTAAAGGATATGAGGAGAGCGGCGGTGGTGCCGATGTATGTCGCCCTTAAACTTTCGCAGGTTGTATGCCGGAGGAAAGACAGAAGATGGTAGACTGTTCCACATTCGCACAGTTCGGGATAAGAAAGCATCACGGAATTTTAGTGCACGGCCGAAGGTAATTTGAAGGGTAAAAAAAAGATGAGCGCGGGATGCAGCGCGAGTATTGCGTGCAGGAACTATTCTACAAGGGATCAGACTAGATATTTCATCAGAACATTGACCATGCATATAGCGATAAAGGAGCGAAAGGCATCCAACATTGCGACGGTGCTCGAGCGAGTCGATATGACGAGTAATTGCCACATCGCCAATGAGCTTGCAGGCTCTCTTTTGGACAATATCCAATGAAGCTAAGGCTGTGCGACCAGCCCCGGCCCAGATATGGGAATTGTATTCCATTCTAGGTCTGATGTAGGTTTTGTAGAGTATATTTGATGGGCTGAAATATTTCTTGCACCTTTTCAAAAAACCAAGACATTTTGATGCTTCTTTGGCAACCGAGAAGATGTGATCTGTCCAGCTTAACTTACTGGAAATATTAATGCCAAGAATTCTTAGTGACGGTGAATCAGAAATTAATGCTCCATCAAACGAAACGGGAGTGGTTAAGTGATGGTCTTGTTTTAATGAGATGAGACAGCTTTGGGTCTTAGATGCATTGAATTCGACGCGATTCACTTTGCCCCAAGCGAGAATATTGTCAAGATCGTTATTCAATGATCTAATCATGCAGTCTCGTTTAACACATGTGGCGTTCCCTCTGGAATCCGCAAGGGTGTCAAAGGAGTATGCGAAATCAAGGGTACTGTCATCAGCAAAGCTATGGATAGGATTAAAAGTAAGGGAAAGCAGATCATTAATGAAGATTAGAAATAGAGTCGGAGAAATAACAGAGCCCTGGGGGACACCGGCATTAATAGGATGAGGATCAGATATAACGCCATCTAATACAACACGTATTTGGCGACTAGATAAAAAACTTTCAATCCATAATAGAAGAGGAGGGGAAAGACCAAGTGCTTTGAGTTTGGCTAAAAGGGCTGGATGCCAGACTCTATCAAAGGCCTTTGAAATATCTAGAGCAACGATTTTGGACTCAGCAAAATTGTGAAGACTACGATTCCAACGTTCCGTAAGAAAAGTCAGCAAGTCTCCAGATGAGCGTCCGTGCCGGAAGCCGTATTGGCGATCGTTGATGAGGTGATTGGTTTCCAGATACTTCATTAATTTGGAGTTAATGATAGATTCAAAAACCTTTGAAAGAATCGAAGTGATTGCAAATGGTCGATAATTTGAGGGATCGCTACCATCTCCTTTCTTGGGAATAGGCTGAACGTGAGCTAGTTTCCAAGCAGTTGAAAATTTTCCTGTCGAATAGGACAGGTAGAATAGTGTGCGCAGAGGTTTAGCCAAGGGTGAGGCACAGCTTTTAATTAATAGGGGCGAGAAACCATCAGGGCCTGCGGCTTTAGAGACTTTGATTCCTTTAAGGACCTTGAACAGATCTCTCGTACGGATGTGTATTGGCTCTTGTACACATCCGCACGGGGGATGCACGACAGGTGCCTGTGAAGTGGGTGGAAGAAAAGAATTTGATGCGAATCTAGCAGCCAAACTATTGGCTTTATCCAGGGCGTCAACAACCACTTCACCATTATTAAGTAGTGAAGGTATAGAGGAACTGCTGAAGTTGTTCCTGATGGTTTTGACCAGTGACCAGAAACCTTTACTACCTTTGCGGCTTGCCAAGATTCTTTGTCTAACATTCTGGTCAAAAAGAAATTTTTCTCTCTGTATAATGGACTTGCAGGTGTTCCGTGCAGTCTTGTAGATTTCTTTCAGTTCTGGACAAGGATGCACTTGATAGGCGCGAAAAGCAGACTCTTTCGCTTTTATAGCTTGGTTGCACTTATCGTTAAACCAAGAGCGATTTTGCTGTTGTTGAGATCTGCTGTAAGAATACGGAATATATTCACACATGCCTAGACTTAGTAAGTTACTAAGTTCTAATGTGCATTCATCAGCATCCCTCGAAGCAAAACAGACCGACCAATCTATATCTCTAAGATACTGATTGAGACTTTCCCAATCAGCGTTCTTATAGTGCCAGAGAAGCCTACTTGTCGGTGGAGAAGAACATAGGGCGGTGCAGAGTTGAGGTGATAAATTGAGCCGTGATTAGACAGTGGTCTGAATTACCAAGAGGGGAGCCGACTGAGATGGAATATTTGTAAAAAAGCTTGAATTGGTATAAGACCAATTCTTATGATGCTGTAGATGAATACTCGTACGCAATTTCGTATGGTCACCTATCTGCACAAGTTTGATTTTTGTAGTGGTTTTTCGCATATTTCTAGAAGGGTTCGTTGGAAAGTATAAATGATGATGACCAATTTCATAGGATTTCATATTCAGTAGAACTTTTCAGTGCAATTAAACGTCTAAGACTGATCATTTTCACAGTATACGTACAAATCCTAAATTTTTATATGGCAACACTAAGAATCCGTTGCCCAATTTAGTCCATTTTTGAAATTATATTTACTCTTTTCATGAAAACACTGTGTACAACATTTTGTTACGGTGTCCAAGTCTGTCCCCGATTGTGTTGTGTTCGTCCTTGTTTTAGCCGACGTTACTGTTGAGATTTTTGCTTTCTTCCTTGGCATATTTGACATTTTTGATGGACCCAGATCTTTTGGACTAATTGCATCCCGTACTTACTCACCTACCTGTCGTCATCGAAATTAACATTAGCTAAGCTTATTGGAACCTTCGGTAAAATATGTCTTGGATATATACCTTCACAGCTATTGGTGTTACGCATATCACCGCAATCGTCATTACCAAAAGTTGAGTTGTTATGATTACGCAGCCTCTTGATGTCATTTTGTTTAATTAGCCGTATTTACTTATTCTTGTCACTGCTGAACTTATAAACGATAATTGTCTGAAATTATTTTGCTGTAACGTGTATTGCCTTTATTTGGATTGGTTTGAGATTTAGTATAAAATATGTAGGTATTTAAGTTATAACGTTGAAATTTTAATTGGACCAGTTTCATAACGCCAATTCTTGCTTGTATTCGGATTGACTTAAAATTTAGTATGAAATATGTATTTAAATAATAACGTTGAATTTACAGATTAGATTAATTTTATAGAATTGTCAAACGCCATCTAGCCACAGTTTTATTTATTTTAATGGCGGGATGAAAAACAAAAATAAAGAAAGGAACCAAAGGAAACTTGGAAGCGTGGTGGCATCCTTAGGTCGTGAGTAGATGTCGTGGGCAATATTAGTTGGGCTGATATACGTGTGTCCAGGGATATCACAAAAAAAAAAATATATATAAAAAAAAAATAAAGAAAAAAAATGAAAAAAAAACAACTTAAATAGAGAAATAAAATAAAATACAAAGGACAGTAAAATAAAATACTAAGCTATGATACACAAAAAAAAAACAACATCTAGTAACAAACTAAATAAATAATGGGAAAAAGACAATTATAAGATAATAGAAACAAACATATTATTAAATATTAATCACCTGAAAAGTCATAAAAAAAAACAAATCAAGAAATTTATATACAGGGAATAAATGCCCAAGTTACTGATGAACTCATCATTGGCATTCTAGTACAAATGTGTGAACGGAGTGTTAAATAAATCGAACGCAATTGTTGAATCATTATTTAAACGGAAGTGCTAAAGCTCGACCAATAAAAAGGGACAAAAATAGTGGAAAATGTACAGGCGGTGATTGGAACAGAGTTTCCTGTTTCTCGTCTGAGTTTTTTTGATGGACTGCAGGTTAAAATGGCTGCACCATGTTAAAGTGATTTAAAATAAAATAAAAGTTAAGAGATTAAAAGAACAAAAAGTTAAAACGAAGGCAACGAAGAAAACAAAAAAAAAAAAAAACGCTGGAAAAAAAGAAGAAACAAGAAAGATTAATAAAGTGGGAAACGGAATTTTCTGGACCACGTCGGGAGATGATTTTATGTGAGATATAATCTCATGATCGACACACCTGGGAGCTACCAATAATTTTCAAACTGAGTACTTGCGTTCTTTTAAATATATTTTTTTTGCATATACAGGGTGTCCCGTAAGTCGACGTCAAGCCGGAACAGGGTGATGGACCAAATCGTAACAGTTACCAGAAAAATATTAAAAAAAATCTAAGTCATGTATTTTTCAAATTATAAACAATTCTTTTGTTTTCGAGAAAATGTAGGTACACTTTGTGATGGTTTTTTAGCTCCTGTTGCTACAAATCTTTACTTTTTTTCAATTTTATTTTTCTTATGTAATCCCGAATAGTGCTTATGTAACTTGTTGCTTTAAGTTCTAAGCCACCAGAACTACGGACGCAGTTGAATTTGTCAACAATGGAAGATTTGCCCGTCTGATAACCCGATCCTTCTTAAGAAGATGTCGAACTTGGTATTGCAGCTGAAGCAAGGCAGTTTGAACATCTTTTGTAAATAATAAATCTTAGCATCCAAAAAATTGGTGTTTAATTTTAAACTTAGGAAAATTTGTCCTAAATTTAACAAAAAGTTAGGATCTATAACTTGAAAGTGTCACTATATGTCTCACTCACACTTCATGTAATGACTCTCCTTCTCACTCAAACTAGAATCTTAAAGTTGCGGTCTTAAGGCAAGCTTTGGGTACACTAGAATCATTTTTAATAGGTAAAAAGAAATTTTCGAAACTGGGTTTCTTGAAGAAAAACCTTTTTTTTCCGTAATCTAAGAAATAATGTAGCAAGTGTTATACCATCTTAGAATCCTTATTAAATGCGTCAACTTTTAAAGTTACATGCCAGACTGGCGTAGTACATTTTCTTTTCAGTACAGTCAGTTAAAGTTCAACGAATTATTAATTTTATATTGTTGGTTCGGCAAAATGTGACATTTTCTTCAAAGCTGGAGCAGTTGGCTTAGAACTTAAAGCAACAAGTTACATAAGCACTATTCGGGATTACATAAGAAAAATAAAATTGAAAAAAAGTAAAGATTTGTAGCAACAGGAGCTAAAAAACCATCACAAAGTGTACATTTTCTCAAAAACAAAAGAAATGCCTATAATTTTAAAAATACATGACTTAGATTTTTTTTTTGTATTTTTCTGGTAACTGTTACGATTTGGTGTATCACCCGGTTCCGGCTTGACGTCGACTTACGGGACACCCTGTATATACAGGGTGTTCCGTAAATGTCTTTAATCTTTTAAGGGGATGAAAGTAGAGGTCATTTGGATCAAAAAAGTCTAGATACTATTATATCGAGCTCCAAACTTGATATTTACGTAGATTTCGTTTTTCCGCATCTTCATTTTTGCGGTAGGGGGAGGGACGTGAGTTCAAAGTTTCAACTTTAAGCGGCTATATTTTCTCAACCAAGCATTGTTCTAGCAAGTAGTTTCTAAATTCATAAATGGAAAAGACATTTTTGGTGGTTTTTATTCAAATATAGCCGCTTAAAGATGAAACTTTGAACTCCCGCCCCTCCCAGAGCTTGCCCCTCCCGCAAAAATGAAGATGCGGAAAAACGAAATCTACGTAAATATCAAGTTTGGTAAAAAAGTGTTTTTTCGAAATTACCCCCTCCATTTTCGAAATTCGAAATCAAAAAATAACCCTATCTAATAGCCAGTTCAGATTTCCGTACAATGAGATATAAATGGTTGCCGTAGGTTAAAAACTGAAGGAGGAGATAGAATCCGACGAAAAAGCTAAAAATTACCTCGATGGGCACATCTTCCAAATGTTTGCTTATAACTTTTGATTGTTATTGTTGATAGCACTTAGGGAGTTCATTTTGGAAAGGGAACATAATGCGCAAATTTTTTCATAGTGTTGCCAAGTTCGTGCAACGGTGATATTTCGAATAAATGTACACTGAAGCGCGACAAAAATTTTGGTGAAATAAAAAATTCTAGAGAAAACTGTTTTTTTTTTTTTTTAAATAATTGAAGGCACAATTATAACTAATTATGCATTCTTGGAAAGGCCAATATGTGTTCTTTTAAACAAAGGTTTGAACATCACAATCCATTAATTACAATAGAACTTATAACGAAATTACTCTGAAAAGGTATGCAAAATCTCGAAAATCGATATTATCGATTTACTCGAAAGCCAAGCGGAGTTCGGTATAAAAGTATCTAAACTTTTTTGACCCAAATGACCTCTACTTTCATCTCCTTAAAGGATTAAAGACATTTACGGAACACCCTGTATATATATTTCTATTGTTTGGTACACCTGTGGCTGGTTGGCGATGAATTAGCGCTTAAAGGCTTTAGTTTAGGTTACATTCAAATTCTTATTATTCTCTTTGGTAACTATTATTCTTTTTAATTACTTTGCTTGTGGTCAACTTTGTACATTATATAATTAATAATTAGTGATTCGATTTTATTGTGATTTGAATAAACCAAATATTAATCTGATCGCAAGGTTTTGTGATTTACCCTACCAGATAAAAAATCAAATGGCGCCCATTTCTAATAGAACCACCCCCATCTCCTGAGATAGCTTAATACGTGCTGGAGAGCACGTAACAATTTCAGTTCTCTACGTTGGTGCGCTCTCAGGCAGTGTGCAAATATACAGTAAAAAACGAAATTTGTGTATGGCAACCCTAGGAAAGTGTTACACGATTTGTCCCATTTTCGAACTTAAATTTACTTTTTTTTTAAAAGCCCGAGTGTAAATTTTCAGCTCTTTAAATATATGCGTTCCCAAGCTATCGTGTGGACGGACTCGCGGACCTCCGGACAGACGAACAGACGGAAATCTCAAGTTGGGATAGTAATGGCACAGTATATATCATACAGTCAGTAGCCCAGCTCTGTCAAAATTGTCAAGCGAGTAGGATGCTTCTATAAAGAGACTATACTTTCTCTTTCAACGGTTTTAACTAACACAATAGTCAATTTCTAATGCAAAGGTTCCTATGTAAATCTAAAGTGGAAGAAACAGAGCTTACAGCATGCACAAACTTGTACTAGAGGAAGAGGGACAAAATGACAATCAAAACTATTTCTGCAAGAAAAAAAGAAGCTGAAAACAATTTGTTCCACTTCCCATGCCATTCGGCTTGGTAGAAATATCAAACTGTAACAAACATTATTTCCTTAGAATATGTAGCGTAATTTGTCAAATGTGCTTTTGTTTTGTGAGCAAATTTAGTCAATTTAAAATTCTTTTGTGAAATTTAACAAAAGTACGTAATCAATTCTCTTCAAAACTATTTATCTTTGAAGTTTATTTAGTGCAGTTTTATAGTACCTACCACTAGTGACTTTTATCTTCATATCATTTAGAAAAACAGAAATGAAGTGCTCGGTCAGTGCTTGCAAATATAAATTGGATTATAAACTAGGGTATCCTGTTTGAGGCAACTGCACTATCTAAATTATCTTTTTTGTCAACAGAGCAAAGATTTATATAAATTAATTATGTGAATTGTTTCAAAATAAAGTAGAAAAAGAACATTTTTTACCACAGATGTTCCGCTCAAAACCTTTGTTTACATGTTGCTTAGAATAGGGTTGGCGTGTAAATACATGTAAAAATGGACTACCAACACAACCAGAAATTCATTACACAAATCTGGCTTATCACTATTCCTGTTTGCTATATATTGTAAGGTTATTACAGCCATTTGCCTGTTACACTGTCCATGGAACGAACGCCACTTTGCAATCAAACAGCTGTTTGGTAATGGAACAATACATTTGCAGGCTGGCAGTGAGATGTGTACTTACATAAAACTAATACTTCTCCCAACCATTGTGCAACTACCTACTGTTCGTTCATTTACATCCGTATCATACTTAATAGTTCCCTCTTAAGGGAGAAATTTTGAGGTTTTTTTTTGTAATTACAATTCTAAAATTCACTTTTCAGTAGTTTGCTCTAAGCTGGGCTACTGTATGATATATACTGTGGTAATTGCTTTAAAGAAGAGAAATTTTTTCGTCAATAGGGGGCTGCTTATTTTTGAAAAAAAAAAATATCACTTTGTTATGCTGTCCTTTATCCCGTAAAATATTTGCATAAATTTTTTTAAAGCTTTTTCACTTTCTTTTTAACATTGTTTTTCTTGACAATTAACACAGATTTCTGGAGACCAAATATAAATTTCGTGTATACTACTTCAAGAAGTGCCTCTACTAGAGACTTCTTCTTATGGCCTTTAGGACCTAATTTTTTGATCTGATACAAGAGTCTCTTGCCATGTAAACATTTTGGAGATTTTAGATTCTAGAGACTAAGGAGCAAGGGCCTCTCACCGTGTATCATTTTTTTAACAATATATATATAAATCAACACAATTAAAATCTTTAAAATTATATTTTGTTTTGATTAGTGACGAAGCCGTTTATATGTTCAGTGAGTTTCTTTCTTTCATCCACAGTTGTTGGCATTATGAGCTGGTACGCTTAAACATACTGGGAAGTCTTCAATACCTCGGTGCACAAATGAGCATACGCTGTTTTAAAAAATTAAGCCAATGTTGATTTGCCGATAAAAGCTTTTCTTATCGCTAAGATTTTGACTGAAATTTTGTAAATTCATCCACTCATCTATTAATTTTGTGTGATCAATTTTCATGTTTTTGTTTTGTAAAGAAAACTGATTTTTAGTTGCAGTCCATGAAGTGATAAAACATCCAGTAAAACTGATTAAATTGTTGTAAAAATTATACACTTGCACTATGCCGAGGAACAGCATGATTTTAGTAGAATGCACTTGCCTACACTTCCCCTTTTCCATAAAAGTTCCGATGTTTCCTTCTTTTAAAAATGAGTGTCGCCATCTTGGATTAATATCCCGTATTTGTACGGTGGCATTTACAATTATTTTACATACATGAACTGACCCACTGTAGTATCGAGATTTTACAATGGTTTGATGGGGGGGGGGGTACATAAAACAAACACAAAGCAATTGTCGGACTTTTAGCTTCGTTACTGAGCTAAGACTGGCTGGAACCAGAAGAGAGAATGTTAGTGAAAGTCGAGTCGGTCTGACTGTCGGCATTACCAACTACACCGTAGATATACAAAAAATTAAATTTTTATTTAATTGGTTTCCAAAATTTTAAAACCCGAACAGTATAGAAAACCCCGACCGGACCCTCCCCGGACGCCCCTCAAACTAGGACAAATCCGGGGAAACCCGGACGGATGGTAGTCCTAGTTAAGGTCTACTTTTCCGAACGTAGAAACAGTTTTAAAAATATTTTTGACGATATGCCTATTTCTAATGCAAGTCCTGAACGCTCATTTTCGGTGTTGAATCGAATACGAAATTATTTACGAAGTAATTTACGTAAAGTTAGCACCGCAGCTTCGCCTGTTGTAGTACGGAACTATCTCACAATTTATCATGAAAACCATAAATTTATCGCACCTTGTTTTCTAAAGGAAACTGGATGTGGTGCTAAGTTGACGTCAAGTTAGCACCACATCCAGTTTCCAAATTTTTGAACTAGGTACATTGATTACCAGGTATGGGCCAACCCAGATTTGAGACAACTTGTGTTTTTTACTTTCACCTTTTAGGGGGACTTTGTCTACTAAGAACACAACAAATTTAGGCGAAGTTTCGGTGCTAACTTTACGCACGTACATATTTTCTATACCAAAGGCAAGAAAAAAATGTTTAATTATTATTTTATTTTAATTTAAACTTTGAATTGTTTTTATACTTTTTTTAAATGCAAATGATCCGTTATTATGGAAATGACGACTTTTGTTTCCAATAAACTAAAAAAAAAAATGCATTGTACCAACCTGTATATATTTTTTGAAATAGACTTATTTTTTTAGGGCCGCATAATGATGTTGCGGTATAAATGCGGCCCTGCCTGAATTGCTTATACAAATTTCTAGGTTTCTTCTTGCATCACTCATTAGATTCGTTGTCATATATTATCTGCTGTATATTTCTCCGTGTACCTTACATCAGTATTTGTCTCACTAGCACTACCATAATAACGGTCAACTATTTTAAAGTTCAAATATTTAAAAAAAAACCAATCACTAGAGTACTAATCACAACCAAATATATGTACATACCTACTAATTTTTTTTTTTGTACAGAAATTGGTTAAATTTTCCGCCAAATCCCATTCAAGTAAAAATCAATCACAGTTGCTTGCGCAATTTTGCGGGGCGTGAATCAATGCCAAAAGATACTTCCGCAATTGTTGAGAAAAAAATTTACAGTTCGAATATTCATCTTTCTGCCTCAACTGAATTTTCGAAGAAATTGGAAATTCTAACTTTATTAAAAAATGATTGAACAAAAACGATTCCAATTGCACTTTAAATAAAAGCATCCAGCCGTATGGTGGGGGATGAAAATACCTCAGAAAATTATTTGTGTAGGTAATGTTCGAAAAGGCCATTAAATAAATTGAGGAAATTGCATAAACTTTCCAGAAAGAAAATGTAAGAAAAATGTTTGGAGTGTCTCAATATGCTGACTCGGAAAAATCTTATAATGGAGCAGTTCTTGGATTAAATTTCCGTTAAGGTAACGTGGGATAATTTGGGAACCCAGCAGGGAATCTGGACCATACGTCTCATGTTTCTTTCCAATGATAAATGGGATATTTTTTTTTAATGTGCTGGCAAGGTTAGCTGTCTGTCATGACTGGAATAACAGCCATTATATATATATCTTTCAATTCCAGTTTTAAGCTTAATGGCTGACTGTGTAAATTCTTTTTTTATGTGCTTGCAGCAAGTGACACTATATAAATCAGCAACTTGTGGTTACTATTAAGAATCATCTACAAACAAAAAACTAGCAATCTTTTTTAACGCTTTAGATCTAAGAAGCACTGTGTAATTATTAGTTTCGTAGAGTTGTGCTTGTAGGTTTTTTGTTATTGGTGGCCCACTTGCCAGAAGGACATTTCTTTTCTTAGCAGGTTAACTCAATGACGTATGTCTATGGCACAGTTGTCCCAAGTTTGTAAATTTTTGAGGAAACTGGGCTACAGACATTATTGTGCTAAAATGCTAAGAAAAATTTGTGTGACGCACTGCACATTTGACTCATTTCATTAAAAATTAAGTTATTACAGAAGCAGTGACGCTTTTTTAAATATACTCGCATCTGCAAATGTTTCAACCTGGATACGCCACTGTTTTCGCTGTCGACATTCAAGACTTTAAATAGGTACTTGAAGTAGCATTTGAGGATGATACGTATAAGTTCGGCAGGCGAGATTTGTTAAGTGTTCTTCTTGGTAATAAAATAGCTTCTTAATAAAAAAACCGCTGTAATTTCTCTACCTCTTCATACTCGCTGATGCCCCAGAAATTTAACTGTGTGATTTATTCATGCATTTCTTATAAAGCTATTCCACGGGCTATTAAGAGTCGCTTTAGCCATGTTTAGCATGGCGAGCTTTGGAGTTAAATGATTCCTAGGTATTTATATTCAATGCCCTCTTTGCGGAGGGGTCCGGTTCCTATCCCCCTTTCTCTAGAATATCATCACCTGCGACTTATTTAGTTTAAGCACCATCTTTGGCAGTATCCTAATCTTCTAATTTGTCGATCATCTTCTGCAATTCTGCTGGTTTCTCTGCCGTCAGTACCAAATCATCCGCGTTTATGTATATGTCCTGCAACCTGCAAGTAAAATCTTGCCACAAACTTGGAAGATTATCAGAAAAAATATGTTTCTGATTCCAATGTTATAATTCGATCCTTATCGATCGTTCGTAATCCTATCTCTAGTCAATGATTTTAACATGTACAATGTCCAGGGTTCAATGATATAAAAAGGTTAACAATGTCCGAAAATGTCCGAAAGCCAAAATATGCAGTGAAAATAAAAATTTATATCTACCTGTGCTACGTCAAGAGAGAGAATAACGCTAAAATTAACCCTTTTGGCTCAAAGGGGCTAGTGATAATGAAGGATAAAAAATGCAAAGGAGCTTACATCTCTTCTTCCTATGCATTTGCCGTCCTTTTTTATCACTAACTGCTTCGAGCTAAGCAGGAATAATTTTGGCTTCACTCATTTACTCGAATCTCATGTTATTACCCGCATCCTGTTTGTTATATGCTCTAAATATGCTGAGTACATTGCAGCAGCAGGCTGCAGGGAAAGTATTTTTATATTTATTTTAGAAAATCGATAAATTGTCGATTAATAAGAATTATTTCCAATTATTTTAGATTGTTGATTAATCGTTGCGCCATCTCTAATTACGGGCAGCTGACGGTTCCACATAAAAATTTTTAGGAACCGAAAAGGAATCCATCAAAACTTATCTAAGGCTAGGAATGAAATCATCCTTTCCCTTCGTCTTATACCCTAAACACACGGAACATACCAATTATAATTGGCGGAGCAATTATCATTGCATAGCTCGTGTGTTATTGCATCATTGGCGCAATGATCATTCGTTTCGTCATTGCACCAAGTACGCTTCCACAAGCTCATTCGTTTGAAATTATTCATTACTTGACATTCTTTTTGTCGATAAGTGCGCTTTCAGTGGTGAGAAACTGAAAGTTATTGTAAAAATCAGCTGATTTTCCAGCCATCACTGTCAAATGTCATTTCTGAAATTTGCTGATACATTTTTCAAGGTAAATTTTGAATATTTTCCAAAACGAATTATTGAAAAAAATTCCTCACATTATATATTTCATACAAGGCATCAATTTTTCACAAATTACTTCACAATTCACAGTTTTTAATTTACAAAATTGAGAACTGTCATCTGTCAAATAGAATTACCGTCAAGATACCAAGATACCAGGCAATGATCATTCGATCAATTACATAATTGGAGCAATGATCATTCTAGCGCATCGTGTGCCTAGGGTATTAAACAAGCTTATCTGAAGCATAGCTCCTATATTTCGTTCGCCCAAACCAAAAACATAAATAAATAAAATCAACTCAAAATCGATATAAAAACACAAAAAATGTTGCTTTAAATGTTCACATTTATTTTAAATAAATTTCTTTAAATTTTTCAATATTGTTTAAACAATAATTGCATTTTGCTGAGAATAATTAAATTTATCACTAACATTTTCTCATAGTTTTCTTGCAGAAATAAATAAAATTTTAAACAGAATAATTTTTTTTTTGCTTTTAATTTTTGTTTTTTTTTGTAATTTTTTACATTTCATTGGCCCTACTAGAAACAAACATTAAACTATCAAAGTCACAAGGATAATCTATGCAAGTAACTAAGGGTGCTACACATAGGATAAAATTTCCATTAAAATTTAATTTAAAACTAATAATAAGAAATAACGATAGCGAACTACTGCAGGGTTGGAGGAGTGGTGGTAAAAGTTACAATTTTATTGTTTTAGCTGTCCTGGGAGTGTTACGCAAATCATATGAATGTTGAAATTTTTTCTTTTTATGTTTTCTTGAAACGCTACATACATATATATGTAGAGATAATACATATTTATACTGTTTAGAAGTCATTGGAGAGTCTATAAAAATAACACACGTCACTTACTTCACACGGATTATGTGTGTTTCTTAGATAGTAAAAAGTATAAGTTGAGTGTAATTCATATGTGTATAGGAAGGAAATAGGTACATAAGTATATGTATATTATGTAAAAAGGGGGAAACTAATAAACTCAAGCCTTCTACAGAACTATGTGGTTACTTACTTCTCCTTTCTTTCTGTCATAGTCTAAGCAATCCAGAGATGAAATTGCATGATAAAGTCTATTCTAATATGTACTAGGATACAAATTGTAGCTAATTTTAACGTTATTATAATATATGTACAGTTTTTGTATTTATAATTAAAAATAAGGTTTGAAAAACAAAAAAAAACGAGACTAAAAAACTAATATAGCAAAGGCAAACGTAACAGAGAGTGAAAATAGAAAACCACGATTAAATAATAACTAAAAAAAAAAAAATGAAATAGAAAATAACATTAAAAATAAATCTTTTAAATAAAGTAATTGTTAAAAATTCAAAATTCAAACAAATACTGTAAAAACGAATGTAAATACAAACATAAACTCGGTAAAAATTGTAAAATGTAGAGAGATTCTGCGTGATCAGGATGGTCACTAAGAGATGTCATCTACTGCTGTTACGTAATAAGCTTGCTTTTTTCTTGTTGCTTAATGGAAATTCAAATGAAATCGAAAAATATTTCCCTCGTTTTTTAGCGTCCCAACTGTTTGTGCGTGGTCAGCGTTTTTCCTGAAAATATACAAAAAAAAATTGGCATAAGACACGTGTGTTGTAAATTTAAGCTAAAACATATAATTTTTGTTCAAACAATTAAACCCTTTTTTTCGGTACGGAATAGACCAATGCAGAAACGCTTTGCAGGACCGGAGCAAAACTAGAAGTAACATGACGCTGTGAACGGCCAATTTTTCCTGCATTTCTATATACATAACTTTTCGTGGAAGTGAGTAGAGAAATGCTGTGTTTTTTAATTGTATTTGTGATGTTCGGGAGAAAAAGATGGATGAAACAAAATTTGTACGGTCCTGAGGGGAGTGAGGGGTACTACCACGACTACCCCCATAGGAATTGTATAGAATGAGGCATGTGGGGTATCAAATTAAAGGGAGAGGAGAGTGTAATCGAGAGGCGGCGTTATTTTTTTGAACCTGTAAACTTCATATGGACGTTTTGACAGTTAATAAAATACCACTTGGGTCATATACACCCCTTCCTTCATTTTGCATATATTTTGCCGATTATAATCTTACGTATGCATTAGTGGTCTGTTGTGAACGTTTTTTGTTAAAGTGTCAAATTTCTCGGACGTAATGGTTCTCCGCAAACATGAGATTAAATTAAAATAAAACCATTTTTTCACTCAAAAACCGGCCATTTTCCACTTTAAAAAGGACAGGTTTTTTTCGAATTATCTCCGAAAGTAATTATTAGATTCAAAAATTAATTAGATATGTGATTAGGGAAGAAAATGGAGATGCGATTTCATTCTACAAACACGCTTTAAGGTTTATATTTAACAAAAATTATAGTCTCTTCTGTGGTGGAAGACAACCAAATTGAGCTTTTTCGGGTCACCTCAAATTATCTTCGACATACTAAAATCGATATTTCTTTATACATGTTGAATGGATTTCAATAATTTTTTTTTTATAATATAATCAAGATATGCGTGAATACTAGGGTATAAATTTAAAGTGTCAGCCCAGGGTGGTCGGGAAGGGTAGAGATAAAAACGGAAAAGTTTCCAAATTTTTTGAATAAAACTTTTTTTTTTAAATCGTATTTTTAAACGGCGAAATTACTAAAGGGGGCTAAAGTTGGGGATACATTTTCACAACGCCTGTTTGCTTTAAAAATAACTCCTTGCTGCACTAAACCACGATCTGAGTATAATTACCGAATCTACGATGATTTCCGTAACATACTACGTTTTATCGGTTAATTACATAACATTCAACGCCATCTTTGGTCTATAATTCGCAACATTTAAGCCATTCTCTTAAAATTTAGGAACAATTAACAAAATTAGATAACATGGTTCGCTCAAATTTTTCGCCCCAAATTTCGGAAATTTCGTTCTACGAAATGACAGTTAGTCCGGTTTTTAATTTTTTTCTATTAATGGGATCGTAAAAAGATAGCCTATGCCAAATTTCATTTTCCTATTAAAAGCAAGTAAAAACGCTAGAGTTGGTCTAAGACGAATTCTTATGATATCCTAGATGACTGCCCGAATGAAATTTCGTATGGTCACCCATCTGTGCAAGTTCGATTTTTGAAGTAGTTTTTCGCATATATTTCTAGAAATAAAAAATAGAAATTTTAATATGGCAACACCAAGAAGAGGTTGCCCGATTTAGTCCATTTTTGAAATTTCATTTACAATTGCTACGAAAAAACCATGTAACAAATTTCGGCTCTCTAAATTTAATCGTTCTCCACACAGTCTCTAAATATAGGAAGAGTCCACAGTTTTACAGTTTTTATTAAAAAAAAGTTATGTTAAGGACCTTTTCGCAAAAAGGAAATAGAGGTCAAAGTAAAAAAAAAGTAAGAAAATCCGAAATTTTTAATTTTAGACCACCATAACTCCTGAGATGGGCGGGGGCTGGTTGAGCAGTTGTTGCAAAAGCCATGAAGTTCTGCACGCAAAAAGTACAGGTCGTATGGTCCCCTGTACTTTTTAAGATGCAGGGTGTTTTGTGAAAACTAAAACTAGCTTTTTTTTTAATCACTGTACAGCGTGGTAGGAAGGAGACAGGGATAGGAATTAGGGAACGAGAGGAGAGTGGCGGAGGTGCAGATGTATGTCGCTCTTAAACTTTCGCAGTTTGTACGCCAAAGGAAAGACGGAAGATAGTTAACAGTTCCACATTCACACAGTTCGGGATTAAAAAAGCATCACGAAATTTTACTGTACATACGGCCGAAAGTAGTTTGAAGGGTAAAAGGATGTGCGCGGTTTGCAGCGCGAGTGCTGCGTGCAGGTTTCATTCTGCAAGGGATCAGATTAAATATTTCATCAGAACATTGACCATGCATGTAGCGGTAAAGGAGCGAAAGCCATCCAACATTGCGGCGGTGCTCGAGCGAGTCGATATGACGAGTAATTGCCACATCGCCAATGCTAAGGCTGTGCGACCAGCCCCGGCCCAGATATGGAAATTGGATTCCATTCTAGACTCATGTAGGATTTGTAGAGGAGAGCTAGATTCGATGGGCTGAAATATATGGTTAGGACTAAACTAAATTTTGTTAGTTGCTCAAAATTCCTAGAAGTCGTCAATGCGTCAGCTGTTTACATTTTGTGTGCAGGTTTAACAACCGAGTGTCGAGCTCATGGTAAACTTAATTTCAAACTCAAAACGCATTTTTAACAAAGGCATATTTGCAAAATCTATGATGGAAATATCTAGGAAGCCACTGAACCGAATTAGTTCATGTTTTACTATCTATCTACGTGCTTCCTTACAATGTATTCCGTGATCGTAGGTTTATCTTTTTATACCCAAGATGAAATGTCATAGGTGGTTATTCCTTACGTTTGTCATTCCGTTCGTAACGCATAGAAATAATGAGGGTAGAGTAAAATGGATTGGACTGCCACGTATTATATTAAAAGTTATTTTGATTTTTGCATGTCCGTCTGTCTGGCTGTCCGTCCTCAAGATAACTCGAGAACGGGTTAAATGTCATAAAAAAAAGTACGTTTAAGTTCGAAAATCGGACAAATCGGGCAACCCCTTTTTGGTGTTGCCATACAGAAATTGAGGATTTTTACATATACTGAAAAGTTCTTCATAATTTAAAATCCTATGAAATTGGTTGTAATCAGTTTTGCTGTCCGACGAACCGCTCTAGAAATGAATACGAAAAACCACTTTTTTAACACCGAGGGGTGAGGGCTGAGCATGCGAAGTAAGATACATCTACGCCTAGAGTTGTATAGGTTTTGAATTACAGCCTTTTTAACCAAAACCGATACCATACCTTTGAACCGCCGCCATTTTGTCTAACATTAATGTTTTAGGATATTGAACGATGTAGGAGCAGATAATCTATATATACTAAATTTAATGTAAACATTGACGTCAGACAAGCATGAAACATCGCAGTATAACTAAAAAAACGGATCTTCAGATGCTATGTGGTAACTTGCATAAAATTTTTGTACATATAAAAAAGTCTTCATATTTTTTAAAAATAAATTCGCAGAAATATACGTTTTTCCGGCCATGCGGGTAGACATAATCCCTTTAAAGAGCAGTAAAAACCCGAAAATAGTACCAAAAACTAAAATTTTCAAAGCAAATAAAAATTTCTTTTATCAGTTTGAGCGCCATCTACTGTTGTCTAGGAAAATTTTAAAATTAATTTTAATTCACTTGTGAATAAATGAAAATTTAAACATAAAGACATTCGCCTCTTTAATAAGAATTTTTCAAGAAAGGAGTTTAACATTAAGATTAATATTTAGCAGCGTGGCCTTTACACTGCAGACATTCATTGGCATATTGTGCACGGCGTCTTTACAGCTCATCCAACAATCCCACTCTTCCTAGGAAGAGCAGTAGTTGTTTTGGATGAAGTTTCTCCAAAGTCGTCAGGCTTTAAGAAGTATGAACCAGAGTTCTGGAATCTACGTTGCACACAACGCAATCGCATAAAACGAATTCCGATGTTTCATCCACTTCGGGATATAACCTGCATACATCAGTGAGTGATATGTAACCTATTCTATGCATGTGTTTGTAAAATTTTCAGTGTCCGGCTAGGACTCCTGGAATGATTCTGAATTGATTTCTAGATATCCTTAAAAGATTCAGGCTCTGCAATCGTGAAGGTCCTTAAATGAATCTTTTGGCTTATCTGGAGCCTATTATTGAAGTCTATTCCTGGTCCATTTGGTTCTGGATCCAGTTTTGAATAGTACGCTTCACGGTACTCTAAGAGATATCGACAAATGTTTAATGCTCCTTTTTTGACCAGTAAGTCTACATTATCGTTACCATCAATTCCCGAGTGTCCTGGTATATCCGTTGAAGTGTTAGGTGGTTCTTTGTGTCAAGGTTCGTTAATGCTTGAATAACATTAGCTTCGTTTTGACCTCAGGTGATGAGATGGCTTTCAATGCCGCTTGTCTATCTTTATAGATAAAATGTATTTTCCTGTTAGTGTAGGATCGGCTGATGTTTTCGTAGGCATATCTAGTGATGGCACATACCTATGCGTGGAATATTGAGGCGTATTTCCTAGACTTAATAAATATAAGCTCTTGGCTTTACACTGTATATTCCTGCTCCTAGTCTTTTTTCTGTCTGAAAGGAAGTATAGTAAAGAGTTCTTTTTGATGAAATAAAGAAAAACATAAAAAAAAACTATTTCCAGCGATCACTGATCGATGTGCTTCCGATTAAATTTTTAAAATTCTCACTGTATGCACGACGTTTTGAAAAGCATTTAAATTAAGTTCATCTTGTTTTGAAGCATACTTAAAACTTTTTAAAAGTTTTCCGTAACGCCCCATTAATTTTGATTGACTACAATTTGAAAAGACGCCTGCAGAAGGTTATGACGGTGTTACAAACTCGTGCTCTTTCCCTTTTTCGAGGGAAGACACCTAAATTTTGATGATATGCATCGCAAATTTATTCAACTGATGTCTCCTATTTTCTCTCCCTATGTAGATACTACACAAAATACACAAACGATAATCAATGTTCCAAAATGAAACAAAATAGATATAAGGATGAGACTCCGCAGGAGCTATAACTGACTAGCAACCAATTTCCAAAGTTCGTCGGAGTCTAAGTTCTGAGAAGTGCCCATTAGAATTCCTAGTGAGAAATTCACTTTAGGAGCCTGTCGGTGTTACTTTCGGACCAATGTTGGGCATAGTTTGTTATGCGTGCTTCATGGAGAGCTACCAAATACGCGATATGAATTACCTTGTGGAAAGGAAGCTCGATATACTCTCGTCGAAAATCTGATAACTCTGGGCTCATGGAACTGGCACTGGTGGTCAAAAATTATTAAATAAGTGAATGATGTCGTACACACATGCATCGATAAAAACAGGTGGCAAAAATTTTATAAAATTAGTAATAATACCCCGAGAACGTCTATAGAAGATGATTTGTACCTCAAAGAGCTTAACAGTCAGCCCCATCACATCATCCATGCTAGGAAAGGAGAAGGTCCGACATTTGTATACCCATCCACGTTGGGGCGTAGTCATCAATCGATATATGCAAATTGCATTGATCCGGCATCACCTTTTTGTCTGGTGTCATCTTCGCCATTTTCTTTTAATTTTTCGTACATATGCAAGTAATTTTCCTACGCAAAGAAAACCCACTGAGCTAGCAGCAAATATTCAATTTTTGAGAACTTTCCATGTGTGAATCGCGTAAAACTGCACCCCACTCCAACATCGCACGAAAAATTAAATCACTTTCCCTGAACAAGTTAGTAAGCTCCTTTCACAAAATACTACTGAAAATTTTCCCTTCTGCGGCTGCTGTTCCTGCGAAGTTTTTAGGATTATTACAGGAAACAGGAATTGGCTTACCAACGAGAGCAAAGTATGTGGGTGGATATGGTGTGGGTGTATGTGTGTGCGCGTGTGTTTGGGTGGGTGTGTATGTATAAAGAGCACCAATTTTAGGGATAAAAAATTCAACGAAGGATTCGGAATGTTTTTAAATATTGAAACTGAGCCAGGGTGGCTGAAGAGGAAGATAATGCCACAAAATTACACCCTTGTTTGTAGAAAACATTGAGTTCGAGGAGGGATTTGGGGCGAGTGGGACGGCGGCGGCGGACGGTTGTTGTGCAGATAGAGAATTACTTGGACTAAGATTTCTACAGTTCCCTGGTTAACTTTGTGGTTTCCATCAATGGGGATTTAAGGGAAAAGTATTTTTCTTTTTTTACAAACAATAAAGTTCTTTGGTCTCCTTGGGTCCCTTTTACTATACTCGGTGATGATGAAAAGCTGTGGTTTTTCTTGTAACATGATGACTGCCTTTGATATGCTCGCTCAGTTGAGAAGGATCGTGTGGAGCTAGATATTTTATATAAAAAGTTTTGAAATATAAAAGCATCAAGGAACTGAAAATCTGGATAAGTTCTACGAAAAGTATAATAAGGGATAGAGGGATGAAACTAGCCATTACGTCTATGGGGAGATGGGGAGTGATATGGCTAGACGAACGGGAAATTGATATCCGTAAGATTTTGAGAAGAGTCACTGGATTTGGTGACACTAAGGGAATCAACCGGTGTCACTCGAAAATGGGAGGTTGAGTAAACATGAATCACCGCGAAAACCGATTTGATTGTTCGTTAAATGTTAACGCTTCTGCTTTCGGTTTTTTTACTTGCATTTAAATTTAATAATTTCAGAAATTTTACGGTTTCGCAAAAGAATATCGAAAAACCTAGCGAATTTCGCTGCATCCGTTTAGGACAGCTTCCAATTTGATGGAGAAAAGTAAGTCATAACTAACGTTCAGAATTGTTGGATATGCTTTCTAGCCGGCAGAGTGATTCAACGCTGATAATTTTAAATTTTTTGAAGGACTCGATTTATACCATGAACTCAATGTCCGTGATTAGAAAATTGTATAAAATTTACCTATGAAATGATACAATCGAAGAGTCCCCCTCAAGGTAAACACTTATCAGAAACATTTTCTTTTTGAGGTATGCTATTACCCCGCATTTATTTCAAACTTCATCAAATCAAATATTCCACATACCTCACTTTGGCAGGGAGCAACTGTTGACCAACTCTTGTATGACTGAAATGCCGACGGTTCTAGTCGTCCAAGCGGTTAAAGATCTTCTATCATCAAAAGAGTAGTGATATGACCTAGACCTAGAGCTTAAGATGTCTACTTTGTATTTGAATCACAAGTGTACACGAACTACGTATTATAGTTTGTGTTTTGAGACACTGAACCTGAACTACACAGTTCGTGCACACGTATTTTGGCTACGTGAGCCTTAAAAAGTCGAATTTTTAGAGCTGAAGAATTTTCAGTTTTTCGAAGAAAAAAAACGGAATGAGTTTGCTATAGGCGAGGCTGCTTACGGTGAAAGAATGTAGATGGAGGGTATTGGACGGAGTGGGAAGTGGGGAGTAAGCATTCTTTGACCCAGAAGTGGTACCTGTAGTCATATAAGCTACCTCATGAGCAACAAAGTTAACAAGCATCAATAGCTGTGTTCCATTGGGCTGTGTAAAGTACTCCCAAGTACTTCTACCTACTCGCAACTACTCATGCTCTTGTCCGCAAGTAGATGTGCTGAGTAGTTTCGCAAGAATTTTCCGCTAGGTGGATTTGGATGCTAAGTGGTTATTGAAATGTCAGATAGATGACATTTGAGAGAAAATGTTTATAAAGAAACAATTAACTCATCGAGAACAGAAGAATTAATTAAATTTATATATAATCGTTATGAAAATAAATACGGTAATAACTTTTAATATAATAAATATCGAACGGAGACGAATTATTATCCTTAAATTTCCTAGGTAGTAGGTACTGCTCGAGGAAAGTAGCTCGAATATTGGTCCAGTTTTTCATAATTTTATTTTCAGTTGCCTTTAATGAAATTAATTTGAGTAATATAGCTAATAATCCTAACTATTTTCATAAGAAATTTGTTTTAACAGAAACATAACAGAAATGTTTTAAATTGGAGGTTATATTTTACTTTGACAACACAAACTTGCGTTCCATTCGGAAAGTGCTCGCGAGTACTTTACACAGCCCAATGGAACACAACAGCTAATGACATTTTGACAAAGTATGAAATTTGCCTGAAATTTTGACATTGTAAAAGAAAAGCAAAATAACTTGAATAAGTGAAAACGTAAATGTTATGTACCCCAAAATTTGATGGTTTTCCAAAAATTCCTAAAGGAAACGTTCTGCTCAGATCAGACCAATAGTAGGTAAGCCAGATTGGATTTCCGACTTACAATCTCTCGAAAGCTATGGCAAACATACTGAAACGTTTAATGGGTGAATCCCGTCACATGTTTAAGACTCTGAGGAATTTGTAACGAAACTAAAAACAAAAGTGAAAAGCGATAAAGTAATGATTGGTTTTGATGTTGAGACATTCCAATACAAAAGAGTGTAGCTGAAATAAAAGACAAGGTACTTTGAAAACATATTGACATAAAGCTGGCAGATATATTAGAATTTATACTAACATCGGGTTATTTTATATATGATGGGAATTACTATATCCAAATAGAAGGGGTAGGTAGTAGATGGGCTCTCCCAGCGTCTCTATTTATAGCCAACACTTTGATGGAACAGTTTGCTGAAATAGCAATTGAATCATCGTATCTAAAACCTAAGCAAGAATGATTTATTACCGGATAAACTTAATACTTGTTCAAGAAGGCTTTTTTTTTTATTCTACGTGCCGCCGTAGAACTGCAAAAGCGAAAACATTTTCTTTATTTGTTATTCCATCACACAACCCATTTGATTTTGGGTGGTAAGTTTCAGGTCTAGGTTTTTACTCATTTACAGGTCGCAAATAAAGAAATTGAGTGACTCAAAAACACAAATGAAAAAATTAAAAAATTAAGAGAAATAGAAAAAAAATTGAAAAAATCAGAATAATTAATTAATTAAAAAAATAAAATTTCTGCTTGAACAAGTATAAAGTTTACTGGGTAATAAATCATTAATTTTATATACTTAGGAGAATTGCCGCATATAATTCAGACCCAGAATTTATTCTGACTTTATATGAGGTGGGATTAATTTGATCTGTTTCCAACCAAGCCGTTCTGAAGAGTACTGCCGATACGAAACGCTTATTTCTTCTTCTTCTTTTTTTCCTTTTTCAGCCCACTGCGGACTTAAAAAGGTTCGATTCGTTTCGAATTATTCTGCTTTTTCAATTTTTTTTAAATAAAATTATTTTTTCTATTATTCTCAATTTTTTCTATTCTTTCCATTTTTCTATTTTTCATTAGTTTTTTTGAGTCACTCAATTTCGCTAAATTGGGATCTGTTGATGAGTCAAAACCAAGACTTAAAACTTATCAGCCAAAATCATCAAATAGGTTGTGTGATGAAATAACAAATAAAAATGTTTTTCGATTTTACAGTTGTGTCGAAGAATCCAAAAAAATGGCTTGTTGAACAAGCCTAAAACCTAAAGTGTAGTTGAGATATCGCTGATGCATTCTGCATATGTCAATATTTTCCTCCAACATTTGAATTCGAAACATCCATATGTTCATTTCACTTCAGAAATAGGAAAAGATACAGAGTTCCGTTTTTTGATGTTCTTGTGTTCAAAAAAAAGTGATGGCACTTTAGGACACACAGTGTTCAGGAAAAGTACACACACCGGTAAATATACACACGCTAGCGCACATAATCACCCAGCAAATTTACAATCTATCTTTATCAACATTAAAACATCGAACCTATAGGGATTTGTGATGCAGACACTATCAATAACGCACTGCAGTATTTAGACAAAGTTTTAAAATCAGTAAGAAACAGAAATTTATAAGAATCAATACCAAGAAACAAAAAAACGGTACAGGAAAAAGGAGCCTTTCTCCCATATTTAGAGGGAGTGACAGACAAAATTGGAAGGACCCTTAAAAAACCTTAGTTCCTTTTTAGACCTCTAAGGTATATGAAATCCTTTGCGGTCTATCCTATATTGGCCAAACAAAAAGAACTATGACGAGCACGTCAAAGCAATAAAGAACAGAGCCAATGAAAAATCAGCAGTTTGGGCAATGAAAAATATTATGTTCGTTTTGACTAATTAAGAGTGCCTACTCTGGAGAGAAATTTCCCAATCCTAGAATAAGTAGAGATGTAATTGAAATAATAAGATGGAAAACTTTTAATCGGGGAGACAGTTTTCTACTTTCAAGGATCTGGGTCCCAATGATAAGGAAAGTAAAATTTTTAAATAATGTCGATAAAATAATAGACACAAAATTAGTACAGCCTGCCGGGACTTATTAAATATTCAAGAATTGGAAATAGCAAGTACAGAATTGTAGCAACAGATTCAGCAACTTGACGAACACCAGTGTAATCTGAGATTGAGACCAAAACGACACTTCGTTAGTGGTTACGGACACTGAGATGTGTTCGTAAATTTTTCGTTGCAACAAAGAATTTTTTAAAGCGATTGTATCCGAAATTGATTAAAATTGGTAGAATTCAGTCGCGAATATTTAAACTTGAACATATGAAAATTAATCAGGTTCGAAACAGTATTTAAAGTTCTCAGTTTTAAAAACAGGGTTCCAAAGGTTTATATCGCGCTTATATTGCTTTATGTCAATTTGTATACATAAACTCTTTATTGAAAAGATTTGTTTACCAACTGGAATGTTGTCTAAAAGGAATATTAGAAACAAAGTTTTCAAAACAAAAGCTCAGGCAGGAAATAATTAGGAGCTGTTTAAGAGAAGTGAATAGTGAGAAAATTATACACAATTTCCTTATTTCGCCCAATTTCGTTGTGCAATGCAAAGATCTTTATCAAAAAAAAAACCAGATAAGTCAATTTTATTTGATGAAGAAAGTAGTTATAAAAAAAAAACATCTATTTTTCTACATAATCAAATCAACCGACAAGTTCCAGCATTTTCTATATATTTGAAGAAACTTTGTGATTCAAACTTCGACAAAAATCCGTCCAACTTATGAACATCAGTTTTTGTGTTTTGGTCTGACTGGTATTGCCTCTATCCAACTCATTTTTCATTGGCCCAAAACATGAAAATCGCGGACTGACAAGTGAGGAAAGTATGGAAGGTGTTAACACACACTTCACCGATTATTGTGTCTTTTGGCATAAATTCGCAATGCCTTTTTATAGAAAGAAAAAAAAATAAACAAAAAACGTCAACTTCATCTTTCCAGTAGATGAAGAAACTCCGAACTTTTTCGGGCACGAAGAAGGGAGTGTAACCACTCACTTGAACTTCTCTTTGATTCAGTTTAGAAATAGTGATCCCATGACACGCACCTAGTTCATTTATCTTAAACTGAATTTCCTTCACTCTCGAAACGATGCAAAAATTCATTCGCTGCTTATATTCCCATTTTATCTTGCAATAAAACCTGCAACTTTGGGTTTGATCCCTCATGTTCTACTTTCTACTTATTATTTCCATTCCTAGAATTAAATTTTCAACTTTTTAGAGGCCTAGATCCAAACAGATGAAAATTCAATTTATATCCTTTCATAAAAAATACTAATAGTCTTTATGTATGGAAACCTGCCTTTATCTAGCCGAAAAGTGGCCCCCATTTGTTATATAAACGCGTACGTCTGTCACAAAAGTTATACACCCCTTTCTTACCCATAATCCGAACCCACATATTTTTCAAAAAATTATGATGCTTTTAAAAGAAAAAATAAATCACAGCGACCAAAATAAAAGACTTTCTTTCTACCATCAGTAGGCGCTTTGACTACTGTGTCATGGGGGCTTAAAAAAAAAGAATTCCGAAAAACTGCGCTGCTTCACTCTCGATTGGTTCCGATTGATTTCTGGTGATTAATTTTTTAATTGTAATCAATTAATCGAATTAAAAAAATTAACCGATAAATACCCAACTCCACATATAAGAGAGCTCGGTGGCCACTTGTTTAAATTAAAATAAATCGAAAATATTTTTACAGATAAAAAGTAGGAAAAAGTTTTGTCCAACTACAGAAGCGAAAATTAATTTGTGTATAGACGGAAAATAGTAAACCTAATTCCACGCAAGCTGCTCTGAGCTTGTACTGACCTTATAAGTAAGGTTATAAAAAGTAATTCCTCTCAGAAAAATCTCCAAAATAAGAGATTACCGATGAAATTCGACTAAGGCTGACCCAAATTAAGCGAATCTGTCATTCTGGTAATTCCAATAGACATAAATCTTCACATGAAAGTGCCACCCTCAGTCCCTCATCGTGATTGGTGGTTATTCAACGTACCTTCCTTACGCGATCTTTACCACGATAAAAACAAATTTTTCTTTTTCACAAATTCTCTGTGTTGGCAGGCAGCACAATTCGAAAAGCTGTTCATTCCCAAGCCTAACGCGAAAAATAGCTTCTTTAAAATGCGATCAAATTGCTACTTCCTGTTGTCGCAGAGCTGTAAAAACCTAATTCGCTTCGCAATAAGTAAAAATTTCGCATTGTCAGCAGCGAGTGGCGGGCGGGCGCTGCCGGACTTACTCTACAGAACGAAAAAGGTGACTGAACTGCTAACAGCGAGCGAGTCCATAGCCACTAGCCAGACGCGAACATTATTTAACAGGTGCAAAACGTTTCAACTAATCCTAAACGAACAATATAATTACGTTCGTCTTAGATGGATGTAATCCTCTTACGGTGACTATGCTGATAGACCCCCTTGCCTTGCTCTCCGCGTTAGACGAAGCAGTTAGTACCAGGGAAAAAAAGAAAAAAAAAAAAAGATAAAAGGATAACAGCGAAAAATTGCCAATCACCTTCCATTGGTGGTGTCTTCTATAATCGCATTTGAGGCCCCTACCTCCCGGCCCGCGCGCTTCTAGGAGCCAATTCAAGAAGCTAAATCCACTTCTCGCCTTTCACTTCCCAATCGTACGACTTTGCCAGCGGAATGTATTCATTCCAACAGTACTTGTAAGGTCTTGGCTGGATACCACTTCTCTGGCTCTCTACACGCTAGAGTATCCGCAGACGACTTCAGTTCACCTCCATTAGTATGTTCCCGCCAGCAATATTAAAACCGGCATCGGCTAAATGCCCTAACACGTCTGCACTTGAGCAAATATTAACCACCGCTGAATGATTTATGAGTAAAGGTTGCAAGCTTTTAGCGAGTTCTGCGGGGTTTCATATACGTGGGGGTGGAAGACATGCTGCGAGCTAATACCTGGGAGTTAAGACTCGCCGCTAATGTCGCCCTTTTTCATGTTTATCGCGAAAGATTGATAGAAAGTTAAAAAAAAAACATTTTCACAGCATAGAAAAAAGAAATGTTTTCTTCTTACCTGCGTTAAGCGGTGGTAGCAGTTGCGGAAGTCGAAGTTGATGCTGCATCTAAGATCGCGCTCGAGAATTGAGTACCTGAGAGCAATGATGTGGCCCCGGTTGTGTTATCGCATGTCGCCGTTACAGTTGTTGTTATCGGTGATGATATTGAAGACGAATTTGTTATTGAAACCGTTTTACCGGTGCTCTCCACAGGACTGGCACCATTCGTACTTGCACTGGAGCTTGCATTAACATTTGTACCAGCAATAGCAAGCTTGGAGGCATCTGCGGCTGCTGATAGTGCACGCATGTTTAGAGTGGCGGCAAGTTGCTCGAGATGACTTTTCTTGGAACCGATCAATTTGGCTGTATCTATTGTGGCCAGCGTTGTATTCGTTGCGCTTGTCAAACTTGCCGAAGTTGTTGGTTGTTCAGACAACTGAGCTGATGTTGTTGCTGTTGTTATTGTTGAGGTGTTTTGGGAATTAGACGATGATATTTCTATGGGTATTTGTGAAATCAGTGCTGATGGCGTTATGTTTGTTGTGGTTAGTGTCGTCGTAGTTGTCGATGATGAAACGGTCGACTTCTGCGGCGATGTAGTTTTTGTTATACTTGCCAACATTGGTATTGGTTGATGGCTTCTGAACGCCAATGCCGATGGATTAGGTATGTTGCGTACAGATGCATTCTGCTGACGAACAGTGGGATTTGCACGCATTTTACTTATTTCGTTCAGTTTTGGCAGCATGGGTAAATGCCGCTGATTTTTAATTGTGATCTTTTCCCGGTTCGTCGCTGATTCTGACAGCAATTTCAAATTTTGTAGTCCATTACTGGATTCTGACAACTTTTGAGCAGACTGAGTTAAGAGGCTTGAGGTTTTTGAAGCAGCTTCAGTAGCTTTTGTTGATGTTACTGTTGTATTCGTTGCCTCATTAGTTGTTGTTGTTGGTGCTGTTGTTGTTGTTGTTGATGTGTTTGTTGAATTCAAGTTTGCGGAGCTACTGTGAGTTGTTACGGTAGCTGCTGAGTTTTGACGTTTCAACTTATTCAACGCAGATTCTAGACTGCTTGCAATTTGCTTATTTGGCGCAAACGGATCTTTAGTAGATGTTTGAGTTGGCGTGTCTGGCGGAGTATTCGTAGGTGTGGTTTTCTCCTGAGATGGACTACGTGACGATTTACCAGATAAATCCAATGCTCCAATATTGTCACATACAGGTGATTGTCCGTTTGGAGTTGGATTACCCTCGAGCTTTGGTGACGTTGATGTAGTAACAACAGCTGTAGATGGAGGAGATGACTTTGTGGTGCTCAAGACTTGGCTCTGTTGAACTGGTGCATTGACGGTAGTTATAGTTGCCTTTAGTGCATTTGATTGGTTCATTGATCTTTTGATTTTCACCAAGGGTATCGGTGGTGGGGGTGGCCTTGTAGTCTTCGGGGGACTCTGTTTCACAGTATTATTATTTGTAATTGCAATAGGTTGTTGATCGATAGGTGGAATGTTCGAGGATATCCTCACAATTTCCAAAGCTGGCTTCTGTTGGTGTGGTTGGTTGAACATCAATGAAGACTGTTGCTGCTGCGGAGTAATGGTAACACCTGACGAGGGATGTGTAAGTTTAGAAGAAATCACGTCCGACATTTTCGTAACGCTAATCGATGAAGGCGGAACAAGTATTGGCATTGGTTTTCGAGTCAAAATTTCTCGAGTGTATGTTGGTCCCATTGTGGATGTGTAGAATGTCTGTTGTGGTTCCGTTACTTTAACGTTCGTCGTATTCGTTACAGTAGTTTGACAACGGCTATGCGTTTTAATTCCACTGGAAGAAGGCTGAGTGGTGTTTATTGAAGTCGAAACTTGGGCTAGAAGAGGTGTATAATGGGCCTTTCTAACCGATCGGTCTGGATCCAATTTTAGTTGCTTTGGTAACATTGGTGGTTTACAGTCTAAACTTGCCGATCGTTTTAGTTGAGCGGCCTGTCTATTCGCCGCACTAGCAATAGACGTAATGGCGCAAAGTTTTGGAGAGTTCGGCAAATTCTTTGGAGGATTTGGAATAACGAAATTTCCCTGACCTTTTTGATTAGGAACATTTTGCGAGAGTCGCTTAAGTTGAGACATGTTCATATGTCTTATATCGCCGGCACTGGAATAGCGCGGCTGAGCTTGTGTCGGAGGCTGTTTTGAAGATGTTGTTGTAATAGCTTGTAAAGTCATTGGAGTAGTTTTGAAAAGACTTGGGGGTAAAGGTGGGGAAATTGGAATTTTAGCTTCTTGAATGCTTACAATTTTCGGAGGTAGCAGTTTTGCTTGAGATTGGTTGGCGGTTGTTAAAGACGGTGTGTGCGCTGAAGTCACTATTGTGACCGATGTTACAGTGACACCTTTTGTGCTCACAACAGGCATTGTCTTACTTTTACTGAGAGTGACTCCCGCCGATTGCAACTTGCTCGTGTTCGATACAAACTTGTCAGTTGCAACCTTCGAACCTGAATTTTCTCTGATCAGATTATTTATATTGGAAGACTCTTCTGAAAGAGTTTTATTCAAATTAGGTATGTTTACTCCTTGTTTATTTCGATTGGTGGGCTTAGAGTTTTCCTGTATCGGTTTCATTTCTTGTTTCGCTTTTCCTGTTACTGTATTATTGTTTGGAGCGCTCTCGTTGGTAGATTTACTTACTACTGGTAAATTAATAATAGGCGCTGTGGTTGTATCGATCAACGGAGATGCAGGTACAGTTGAGACAACTGAAGCTGGAGTCACAGTCTCTTCGATACTATGGTTACTGCTAGACTTCTTTTCCGTCTTATGAGACTTGTGGTTTGCTGTGATTTTCACTTTTAACTTAAGACTCTCCTCGGCTGGCTGAGATGATATCTCGGCATGAAGTTTTCTTCTTTTACTGCCAGGCTCTCTGGACTCCTTCGAATGTTTACCTTTTTTCCGTTTCTTATGAGATGAAGAGCCTGATACTTCAGCGGTAAACACAAAAGGTTGGCCTGTCACAGACGGCGGTGACGACGCTACAGACGACTCAGAGCTTGGAGATTTCTCAGGGCTGATCTTAGGTTTTTCTTTATTTTTCTCATCGGACACGGGGTTGATAGGCTTCAACCCAATATTTTTAGCGTATGTTGTTAAATCGACGTGATTTGTTGAAAGATTTCCGTGCTCCTCGACACTATGTTTTCTTGATTTGGGGCTTTTTTTTGGTTCCACCATTTCGGGAGACTTTTTCACAACTGTAAATTTTGTCTTTAGACTTGGTAATTCTATTTTCAATTTCGGCACGTTTTGCTTCGGGTTAAGCTCGGGTCCACTATTTTTGGAATTCACTACGCACACCCCACTACTATTCTTTTTATTTGCTGTTTTAAGCTGGGCTAGAGAAAGATTTTCAAAACTGTCATCTGAAGAATTTGAAGATCTATGAACGTGGGCTTGTGGAATGCTTACAACAATATCGCATTGGCTAACTGCCTTCTGGCTAGCTTCTTTTGTTGCGAATGCAGTTTTCGATTTACCCGAACTGCTTTTACTCTTTCCTGTTGCACTTGAAGTTGCTGCTGAGCCGCCCGTCGAACTCACAGTATAATCACTGTATCTAATATCATTACTGCGCAAACTTTTAAAATCGCTTATAACAGGTGTTGAAGAACTGTCGTTCATTGGAACAGTTGTCGAACTTTTTCCTCGGTTCTTAGTTTTATTGAAGTCGTGTTTAACTTTCATTTCGTTTGGCTTTCGAGCTATTATTGTCATTTTTACTGGTCCTTTTCCTCCATTCATTTGGCTTTCGTCAAAAATCGTTGATGTTGACGTTTTACTCCTGTTGCTATTGTCATTATTATTATTCGACCCATATCCCTTTGCGTCTTTATTTGGCTCACTCTTACTTGGCTTTGTTTTGAGAACCGAGTATTTCGTCTGACTATTATTTACATCTTCAGGAATTGCGAAAAAACTCTCTTGCGCCACTGTACTACTAACCGTCTTTTCTTTTGTCTGTCTCTCGTTTATTTCCTTAAAGCGAACTGTTTTCTGAGTACCAGACTCATTCGACTTTTTTGCACGTTTAGCCTCTATTACGTTATCACTTTCACTTAGAACACTATCACTTAGTACTACCTGATTTAATTTATTGCACAAACTATGGACTAAGATGCGGTAGAAGAACCTCATTGGAGCGACCTGAAATGAAAGATACAGAAAAAAATGATTAGTTAATGGTTGGGGCGCAGCTAGCTTATTAGGCTTTCTCTTTAAAGTAAACTAAACAACTATAATCTTCTTGCAAGTAAATAAATTCAACAAACAACTTTAAGCAGTACAGAGCAACAAAAAATAAATAAAACAAAACAAGTCAAAGAAATTGACTGAACTCACCCTCTTCCATGAGTAACAGTAGCCGACGTCCATTAAACTAAAGTCCTCCGGTAGCACTTCGTCCTCGTATATAATCTCGATGTCCACTCGTTCATTGTCTGGGTCGATATCAAATTTCGAGGAAATAAAGCGCTTCAGGTGGTGTACTGTAACGGCGGCTGGGCATTGAAGGTACCGTATAGGAGGAATCTGTTGTTTGTTGCAGCCTTGCAAGGACTCAGGATGATACTCCAAAGACAGGCTGTACGAGAAAAAAGTGCCGGTAAAATGATTTTTCAATTATTTATCGATTGCTTTTGCCATCGGTGCTAAGAGCAGGCACATTCAAGCTAAGATTTCGTTCAGTTAACTCACCTTATTGGCTCCACTGGGGAAAAGTAATCTTCCTCCGAATCATAAAATCCTCCTCCTTCATCCTGGTCTTCACCTCGGCTTGTAGCGTTTTCACTATAGAATTGAACTTGGCGCTGATGCTCGCTCTGATATAATCCAGGGACAAGCTTGTAGACGAGGGATTTGAGTCGCTCATCGGGTCTGTAACAGGAAAAGGATATTTCATTAAATGGTTTCTGTCTCCGGATGCTTCGGTTTTTAAAATATTCATGTAAGTATTTTACGGGAAGTGCGATGCATGAACGTGTACTTACCTAAGATTCGATAAAGCAATTTGTTTCCCTCCCGGACGACATTTCGGGCAATGTTTATTTTCCTGGAGGTGTCTGATGATGCATGACCGGCAAACTGTTGGAAGGATATCGAGTGTTGTAATTAATATAAATTTTGATGCTTTTGAAAAGTGCAATGTTTAGATTTTATAATAATTAATGATAATCAATTCATTATACGAACTGCACTCGAAGAGAGGCATTCCTACTTGCTCTATTATGAGTGCAAGTTCAAGCAAGATAATTACAAAACTCCTCGGAGACATAGAGAAAGGAGTATGTGGTGCATGAAAAAAAAAACAGATTTTAAGAACTTGTTAGAACTGACTCAATGTTGAAATCTAATAAACGCAGTTACCCAATTCTACTTAAGATTGCTAGTCCCGCATAGGGCTAATCTTGCTGGGCATTCAAGTAAATTCGTAGTATTTCGCCTCATATAATTCACACTTAAAAATTATTTTAAGTTTATATATGAGGTCAGCTTGGCTGTTTGCTTTGGCAAGCAGAAACCAAACCGTACTGAAGATTATACGATTCCTACTTATATGAAACGCCCTCTTTTTGCAATGAAATTTCTTTTTTCATAGATTTTTCGTTTGCTTGTAGCTTGTAGCTCCAACTGAGTTGAGTACATTAGTCCAGAAAAAACTCAATAGACACTCAAACTACCACTAGCTCTGTAAATAACGAAAGGTTAAGGAATGTGAAAATCCTGTGCGACTTCGGTAGCGTAATGACGAAATGTGATGGTATACAAAAGATATGAATTTTGGCATCAGCAAATCAAAGAATGCCTTTTTTCAACCATTGTCAATCTAATGTTAAAATTGTACTCCTATATGATTCTTGTTGTGTTAAAGCCGAATACTTAAAGTTTGTTGGAGTTGAGTAGAGCAGCAAGACATGAACGACATTTAGAAATCAAAATGAAAAATGGAATTGAATTGATCACACATTTCGACAAGGAATTTTCTAATTCATAAGAGAGGCTCTAGACTAGAACCAACAAAGAACTCATTGAACAGGGAGCTCCAAAATAAAGCTAAAAGTTATCGCAATAAACAGGGTCCGATGAAATGCTACAGTCCACAAAGGATTAAAGGAACAGTAAATAATCAATGACTTATTTTCATACATTTTTCTTATTAGTGTGTAGAAATAGAGATAGATCTTCTGGCCATTCAACCGCATGCGCATGGCTCAAATCACGAAGATCCACGCAATTATGCGAAAAAATGTTTCTCTGAAGCCAGATCCGATCTTCCACCTCGAAAATGATCAACTTAATCTGGAATTCTTCAAATGCAGCCGAACACCGTTAAATCGAACGATTTACACGTCATGGTCGAAAAGGGAAAGGCTCTATAGACAGCAATTTAGTGCTTGGCCAGTGGATAAACGAAGGGCGCTATAAATGACGCATACTAATGAGCTACTTACGTAATAGGATAGCAGCGCCATAAATCAACCCAGACCTACACTTAACGCATGATCGCAGTACTATCACTAGTGATCAGACTGAATTCGCTCAGAAATCAAAACGAACGAAAACGGGTACAAAAAATGCACGAATCCAACAAAACAATTGAGGGAAAGAATTATGCAGTTATACTTACATGAGTGTACACAGTAGTCAATTGTTGTAGCATTGATCAGGTAGCCCCGGCACAGGGAGCACCAGATGACATCATTGAACTCCTTGACTTTCTGACGACGTTTAATTGTGGCCGTCCTTGTCGTTCTGATTCTGGTCACACCAACAATTCCACTTGATGCCGTAGATAATCCGATCTGCTGCTGCTGCTGCTGCTGCTGGTGCGTGGAGGTTGCTTCAACTATAGATGGTCCTTGGGTGTTGGTACCGATCACAGTGGATGTACCACTATCACCGCTGCAATGACCACTCCGAGTAACGTCTTCAGGGTTCTTATGATGAAGACTCACCGAACTTGTTGTTGTTGTTGTTACTGCTGCTGCTGCAGCTGTTGTTGTTGTTGTCGTCGTTCGAGACGCCGAAGTCGTTGAAGGTACTGCCTCTCCTACTGTTGGCGTTGTACTCAATGACATGCTTACTTAGCGGAGGTAATCAACATAAATTACCTGTGAAATGAAGAGAAAAAACTCTCAATAAAAATTTAAATACAAAAAATTAAAATAAAAGGAAAGGGAAATCGATGTGGATTGCTACTTTGGCTGGTGCCCTTTATCCCTTCACATTCCCTGCTCGGGTGATTTATGAAGAAAAGAACCGCGCATTCACTGATTCGAAAGGAAATCGAATGATGAAGGGACGTGAAATTACCACCTCAGGTATTTTATACAAAAACAAATGGCGATAAATTACATAGTCAACTCAGAAATGTTCGGGCAATTTTTGCCCATCATCGTTTACGTTTTCATATATGTTTTTTGCAAGATCTTTTAAACGATTGCAAGGGTCGAAAAAGAGCAGAGAATAAATTCTGAAAGGGCTTTAAATTCTAATCTAGCATTTTTTCATTTAATGAAAAAACTTCACGTGATCTCTGGAATGTATTCTTTGGTTTTTCATTCCTACCGTCGGTCGTTGTGGCATTTATTTCATTAATTCACAACCACATGGTGCCATAACATCGAAACATCCCCCACTGATAATACCGCATCTCTAATATGCTTATGCTTGGATGTATACCCACCCAAAACTACGGACATATTGAATGGGTAGGTGTACAAAGGAACTGGGTAATTTGATTACTGGCTTAGCCCTGGTTCGGTATCACCCTAAAAATGTGGAAGGAAAATAGTATGCTATACACACGTTTGTATTGTTTCGATTCGTTTTTAGAAAAACAAAAACGCAAAAGGTTTCACAGCACATATTCCATCCTTTTCCGGGTACTATTTTCAGAGAGGAGGGGGCTTAAAAGAGATATGAACATGCTTTTTCGATAGTTTCATCTTTACATCCCGCTGGCCATAAGAGAATATCCTGGCATACGTGCATATTTCGAAACAAAAAAATATTCTCATTGATGACATGCGTAAGTGGTATGGTAAAATAAGTATTGCTAAATTATACCAAATGTGTGTAATTTACAATCACATATCGGCGGATTTTTCTTCCTATATAGTCCGAGGTCATGTATTACAACGGAAATTTAATTGTTTTGCTAGACCGATGTTTTTTCTGACCTGAGTTGTGCACTCACTCGAACTTTCTTATTTTTTATTAATGAGGCGCAGTATATCCTGGCCAGACCTGGAAAATGCCGGAAAAATGAACAAAATGTTTGCACTTCCTTTAGGCAGAATAGAATCATCTCTACTCTCCTAAGTACTCATCTGTAATGTATAGTGACATTCCAATGTCTCCCTGCAGACCTTAAATAAATAAAATAATTTGAGGATTACATAGAGCTATTAACTATCTGAGAGGAGAGCGATATATCCTCCTACTTAATACTTACACAACGAGCATTACTGGTCAACGGAAAGTCTGCATCTAGAAACTTCCAAATGGGTTTCTTCTTAGTTTCAATTATGTGGTGCTCCAGCAGCCCATTAAGGAGGAGGATAGTGGTAAAATTTCTAAATGAAAAGTTCCCAAATATATAGATGGATCGGTCTTGACCTGTACGATCGCTTTCAATGTTTTGAATATCCATATATGGAAGGGGGGGGGGGGGGGATATATATGAAATGCCTCGGGTATCGTGATGAGATCACATCGCTATAGATAACCAAAGAAGTAAGCCTGGTAGCCAACGCTCATCAGTTTACAAAATTTTAGTATCGGTGCGGGCAAGGGCTTTTATGTTAACTAACCTAACTTTATAGTCAAGTGAGTAAAGTAATTTATTTACTAACCGCCTCGATGAGTTTCTTTGCCAACTAATCTATCAGCTCATCAAAAAATTGATATGGATACTGATCTGTATGTCTAGTGCATCTAATGTATGAGTGGAAGGGAGATAAATGGTGTTAAGCAATCATTGAATTGCGAAGAAAATCAGCATTACATTCATCCAACCAAACATCATGAGCTCATTAGTGCGCTCATGATGATTGGGCTGCCAGGGAAGATTACGACGAGCTCGAGGGTATATTGGTGCAAGTGGAAATTACTTAGAACACCCACTCTACTTAGTATTACGAGAATTAATTAATCACTATTATTAATAATATTTAACACCCATGTAATAAAACTATTTAGTTTACTATTATCCTTTGAAAGTAAGGATCACATGCACAATCTCTATCCACCTTCAATTCATAGCAATCAGTTCGGCTCCCATTAGATTGGACTTCGATTTTCCATTTTCAGTGCAAGGGTCGTAAGGTAGGAGGAATTATTACAAATGCTGCAACAAGTACCTACCGAAAGCCCTATGTCCATACAGTTTTGCCCAAAAGTATAAAGCACCCAAATTTTTCAGCATTGTCTCATAACGTAACACACGTTTTCCGCCTGATTATTTCTGAGTATTTACGGATTAGTATAACTCACAGGATTTGACTTTTTTGTGTTCAGAACTTCATTTATAGTCACATTAGTGAGATTGGTGTTATTTGAAGAGGAGTTCTGAGAGAGAGAAGAGAACTGAAAAGTAATTTATAGTTGGTTTGGGGAAGTTTTTACTAAAAATAGCATATTAATCCCGAAATTGCGAGAGCTTGATATATGTACCTACGTGAAAGGACCCAAATTGCCCTCCTTAGACTCTCAAGGTATGAGTTAAGTCAGAATACCGAAGAAGCAACGTTATGCAGTTCAATTAATTGGCAAACACAATTGCACCGTTTCGATCCGATTCCTACAAATTTGCTTATATGAGAAACGGAGAAATTGAGCAAATTTGACATAACCTGGAAAAATCATCTGTAAAGATTTGTTTATACTCAAAGATGGATGAAAACGCTTTTGTTGAGGAAATAAAAAAAAACAATGAATTATACGAGAAAAAAAATATGTTTTCATTGATGGATGTAAAACGGGAAGACAAAATCTGACAAAATTTTAAAGTCAAATCTTTGAAACTGAACGGAACAATTGTGCTCATGCATCCGCTGGATCGAATTGGGTTGGATCTAATCGAATCGAAACGCCGGAATTGTGTTTGCCACTTTACATTGAAACAGCTTAAGGAGACTGTGTCTCAGGCATATTCGGGCAAAAGCGTACGTTAAGATCGGCAAATGATAGGCAAACCTGCTGGAAATCTGAAAAAAAAGCCTGCTGAGTTTATTACTTATACTGAGATCTGGCAAAAAAACAAGGCGTTAAAAAAATTTCCGTTCGAAGTGTAAGTAGAAGACTATTCACAGTTTGTGTTGAAAAGTTGCAAAGCTAGGAAAAATTCGTGGCTCCTAGAGAATAAGAAGACAAAGCGGTTGTAATGGACCTGGGAGCATAAGGAATGAACTAACGAGGATGATTGGGCGAAAGTCGTTTGATCAAACGAATCTAATTTTGAGATCCATTTTCAGTTTTTCACATAAAATTTTCATTTAAAAAAATACCCGAAAATAATATGAAATTAACCTGTGGCTTGAAAAAACGAAATGGAAGCTTACGTGAAATTTAACATTAATATTACAAATTTTCAGAACTCCTGGCACGACATTCGTTCAAAGCAGGGTTGGAAATATATGGTGTCTACTGTAAAACATGATAGTGACAGTGTAATGGTACGGGGGGGTTGTATAACGACATTGGAGAACTGCTTCTATGCGAGGGATCAATGAGTGGTACATTCAGTCATTGAAGCCACGCTGGATGTTAAATTTTCTAAAATATTCGATAATGTGGATAGTTCTTCGATTATATTTCAACAGAAGAACGCTTCCTGCTATATATTTCATGCCACAAGGGATTGGCTTGCAATTGAAAAGGAAATCCGTGTTTTAAACTGGCCTACTTAGTCTCCAGATTTAAATTCCATCGAGCACTTGTGGTCAACATGACTTCAATGGAGCTTTTAAAATCCGTCTTTAGACGGAGAAAAGTTACCCATTGTTAGCTATTGTTCCCCTTGAACTCATGGGATAACCTTTTGAAACCACCTTAGATCAATCCTGCTATTCTTAAGAATCTCAGGATACATCTGAACTCTTTAATTTGCAGGTCCCCCAGATTTGAAAACAAGTAACTACCAAATAGCCTACCTGTTTTATTCATCAGAGTGGGGCAATCCAAAAGAACAAGTTGGACGGATTCAATTTCCTTCGAATCCTTACAGCTCCTGCAGAAATCGTTCCCGCTATTCCCAGTCTACTCGTATGGTTTCCTATGGACCAATGACCTGTAATGACCCCTACTAGATTCCTGGTATCAGTTCTACTACCAGTAAGGAGTTCTCTTGTCCTCTTCCTGTCATATATAGGCCATACAATTGCCTCGCAATATGACTGATTTCCCTATTGATCCACCGGAGGCTTGCCCTTTGCTAGGCGCCCCTGATAATCTCCTCTGTTAAAGCGAAGCTATCCATTTCAGAGGTCTTTTTGACCAACTCATCAACTAACTCGGTCCTTGGGATATCCTTGTGGCCATGTACCCAGCATAGGGTCACCTTGTGCCATATAATGAATTGCATAAGGCTGGTCTTGCATAGTTGCACCAATTTAGATTTAACCAGGACAGCATCCAGCGCCTTAATGACTTCCTGACTGTACGGGCACTCTACATATAGATACTGCTTGGTAAATCACTGCAAGCTTTACCTGAAAGACACTGCATTTGTTCAGCAGTCTATAAGCCTCATGCCACTGGTAGTTTCAGATGTACACTCCAGCCTATGTGCCCGCACTCGCCTTGAATCTTTCATAAATATAGAAATATCAGATGTTATCACCATCTCCTTCCGTTCCCAATCACTCCTGATGGGCATCATTGCAATGACACCCCCACCAAAAGTTATGAAAGGTATTTGATAGATTATTGCTTCCCTGCAATCACTACAGTCTCTCCTCTCTTCATCCACCAAGCTCCCGCCTTAAGCTTGACAGCGTTGATTGCCTCCACACTCCTGCAATGGAGATCTAGTAGGCATCCGTTATTTGTAGTCTCGTCTTAACATTATTGAAAGCACCCTCGATATGCAGAATGCATCCAGTCCTTAAATTTTAGAGATTTCTCAACAACGAACACCACTGCATGCTATGCCGACTCTAGTGATTTCCTTTTTGTATATAGGCATTCTGGTTACTGCTGCCCTGCCATACACTTCTTATATACACCTCAATTAGTCTCTTCAAGACTTTGAGGCATGAACGAGAAGAGACTAATAGGTCTAAAATCTTTTGCCTCGATATGGCCCGTTCTCGCAGCCTTAGGAATGAGGACTACTGTCATCCCTGCTGGGCAAGAAGGTAAGTCTCAGACAGCTTTTATAGACCGAGACTAGTCATGGCTATTATCATAGATGGCACAAGAACTAGATGTCGCATGCAGTATCAAAAAAGTATACAAAATTTATATGGCTGGGTGGTCCATTCCGGAATGGACCACAACATTTGAACTGACGTGTACGTCGAGTGATTCATATTTTTTCGTACCTGAAGTGTTGAGGAGGTCGATCAAACGAATACAAAACTGCTGTTAAAAAAAACATTTGCTCTCGGCATACTCTAAACCGTGTTGTGGCCCATTCCAGAATGCACTACCCATTTCACAATTTGTATACTCTGCTTTAGTATGCCATGCGACATCTAGTTCTTGTGCCATCTATGCTATTATGCACCTTAGCGCCTTCTGAAGCATGATCGGTCTCAGTCTATCCACCCCCTGATGCCTTAAAGGGATTAAATGAACAGACCGCCTATTTTATCGCTTTTCATATCTGTAGCCATCGACTCCTTGTATATTTTCTCTTTAAACACAATTTTACCTTCAAAGAAATGTTTCGATTCGATATGATCCTCTTAAATATAAGATGGCTAGATTGATTTTAGAAAAAGGTATACTCGTCATTTCTCAGATTCAGTATTACGCGTTACTTTTGGGATTAATATGTTTCCCGTTTCACAATTAATCTACCTTTTAAGGAGTTGTTGAAAACCTCAGGTGGATGCCAGCAATTACACCATTGGTCGTATTCTGCGCTTGTTCTATTTTTAAAACTTCATCATTTATTGTTCTACTTCTGCTCATCAATTTTGTTCACTTAAGATAAATTTTTGAGCAATAAATTTCTGCATAAATGTATTCAAAGAAAGTGAAAATCACCTTCAGCAACAAACAAAAAAAAAACTATCTCCTTCAAAAACATCGTGATCGGCCCATGTTCCAATTCCATAATCTACTTGAAATGTCAACATCTAACAGGCAAAACAACAATAAAATAAACAGAAAATCTCTAATCATCTCCCGATATACACCGAAAATAGTCAAATTGATATATCCGCAGCTTCGCGCTGATTACCATACCATTCGGAATCGCTGCCAATTTCGAATGGGGCCTAGCAAAAAATGACCCCCACATATCGGATTCCGGGCACACATTTTGTTGAATAAATTTTCCCGCCATTATAATTTAATCAAATATAATGAAACGACGACGACAACGTACACACGTGCAAAAACTCGTTTATTTTCTCGGGGATTTGTGGTCTGTTTACTCTTCTAGTCTTCTTCGAGAGCGTGACATATGTCGTGTAAAAAACAAGAAAGAAAAAAATTGAAAACTTCAAACAATTCCTTGGTGTGTGGGTGTTCTTGCAAGTCCCAGAGAGCTTTGTAATCGAATCACGTTGTGGGCTGCTTTCGAGCTCAGCCAGCAAAACACTTCGAAATATTTCGAACAAGAAGAAGAAAAAATATAGTCGCTCAATGCTCAACAACAACAACAAAAAGATTCAATATGACCGGCATGGGCATCAGTTCAGCTCAGCCAGCAAAGCAATGTCGAAAAGCAAACAAAAAACTTACAACATCCAAATCGCAAAGGTGAGAAAGGGAGATAGTAATAAGGGATTATATAGGAGGATGAAACGAGAGGCAAAGTACTGGTAGCAGCAGCATTGATGAGATAAGCCAACACAGCACAGAAAATAAAAACGAGCGAAAGCAGTTCAAGCTCATGTTTTTTAGCGTTGATCCGCTAAGCTCGTTTGATTTGTTGCTGTTTTTGTACGCGTTTTCTTTTCTTTATCGTTTTTTGTTTTCGTTTTTTTTGTTTCACTTTATTTGTGCGGTTTCTGTGCCGTTTCATTTTATTTAATTGCATCCATGTTATGCGAGCGCGCGATCATTATGCGGTCGCTCCGATCATTTCGTGTTGACACGCGTTTCACACTTTTTGACCGATTTTTACCGTGTCGACTATGCATGGTGCGGCTGTAGTGGCTGCCTGCATTGCATGAAGATCGTTCAGCGTTGAACGGCCGCGCCGTAGAGGTACGTAGGTACATATGTATGGATGGATGTAGCCGATACCTTACCTTGATGCTTTCTCCCACATTTTTACAATCGCTGGCGATGTTTGGCATACTTTGGTTATGCGTGAAAAATTATTTTTAGCGTCTAAGAAACTTTTGCGATTCAAATACTCCACCGGAAAGCCAGTGTACCGAGAGGAGAGTTTTTTTCTTTTTTTTTTCTAAATTTGGAAACTTTATTTTTGCATGATTTTCACTTAGATAGTGGCGAGAATTGAGCTATGTTTTCAGCACGCAGCATTTTATAAAAAATTGTTGAAAATTTTAAATGTTTTATCTTTAGTATCCATCTGAACTAGATCACATCACCTATCAGGATGGAAAAGGGGACTGATTCGCTGCATATTATCCAGGGTACCTACCTTCAATAGATTCTGCTTCAGAGTTTGTAAAAACCTTGGGACATGACTTCAATCTTAAACCAAATCTTATCTTGATATTTTTTACTCTTGTCGACACGGCTCTGGAATGAAAGTTACAAGTTCTTTGATAAATTAACAAGATCGTCAGCCTGAAGAGTTATTAGTAAATTCTGGTGAGGAGCTCTTACGGGGAGACCATGATAACGATATTTCTGGCGGCCGCGATGCGGAAAACTAAGGACGGAAGAGCTGCAGTTTACAGGAGAGCGGTACACTCATATTTCATAGCGAGCATCATTGGGCTGGGGGGAAAAGATATCACATCTGGGCGAGCCACATCGCCCCAGTACAGATTCTGCGAGAATTTATAGTCAGTAATCCCCAAAAATTAACTGTTTGGGGACCATTTGTGCGACCCATTATTTACCTCCAGATAAAATTTCGCTTTAAGAGTTTTTCTTTAGAGGGGACCTCTCTGATTACTAGAAAAAATATTATTTACGAGCAGTAGGTACCCAGCTGAAGGGATTGACATAAATTTATAGATTAGCTGACTATTTACTCCATTTTAACTTTTTGAACTTTTTTTATGAGGACTTAAGTTTTCAGTTCAGACATTTCCTCAGTATAGATTAGACAGCTAGAAAATTACGGAAGCTAATACAAACGCTTATAAGTAGATTGCTAAAGATAAGGTTTTATCTAATTTTGAGAAAGACATGGTTCGCTACGCAAATTTTTTACAAAATTTCTCCCTAAAATATTATAAATAACAACAGAGCCTTCAAGGTATGTATAGCGGGAGGGAGGGAGCTAGTTGGTACATTGTATTGGAAGGCTAGAATTCTATTAGCAGCTTTGCTAAAAATCAACACAGTAATGTCTATATAAAGAGAACTGTTTTACGATTACCTTTTAACATCTTTCAGGCAACTTTATGATTCTGTGGTCAAAAAATGTTTTTTTTTTCTTTCAGGATAAACACAATTGCAAGTACAATTTTATATCGTCATAAGAAAAATTTAACATTCAAGGCATTTTGCATAGAATGGAATAAAGCGTATATTCTGAAATGAAATACCACCCTGGGAGTGAAAATTAATAGACGACTGATAAGCTCCCAAAAATGAAAATATTTGATTTGGTCTCCTGTAAAAATCAGCCCACATTACGCGTATGTTTTGTCCAAACACGCAACGACTTCTAAGCAGACTTTTCTTCAAATTGTCAGATTTGCTTTTCTGCCGATATGATTCATGCCCAACTTCAGTTTCAACTAAACGTAACTCCATCAACAGACGTCTACATGAAAATAGTAGTTATTGGTGAAGGAAAAATAATGAAGATAAAAACAAGTTTTAAACTTGCCAATTATTTAGTATCTATACTAATATACCTACTATAAAAAAAGGACTACTAAATTCTATAATTGTCGTTTGGTAGCAATCAATAAAAGTTCCTGAATGTAAAAAAATAGTTGTTGTTTACTGAAGGACACGTCGGATAGCCTACCAAAAAAATATCGCAATGGAGGAAAAGTTAATGGTGCCCAATTTTGATTCAAGTTAATCCCAGCAATATGTTCGAAGATCTGTTTTGTTGCAGAGTTCACCAAAATCTCTGTAAAATACGGGGAGTGCAGCATTATGGTCTGGAGCTGTTATTTCTGGAAAGGAGTTGGTTCAATATTCTATAGATAAAAGAAAAATTTAACGCCGAAAGATATGCTAGTATATCCTGGAAAATTTATCCAGGATAACGACGCCTGAGTTAAATTCTTAACCATATATTGAGCAATTTTGCACTTTTCGTGTTAAGTGTAGTTTTTTTCAGAAGTAAACTGAGCTCAGTTCCACTAGACTGATTTATCAAGTTTAAGGTTTTTTGTGTATTATATTTTTCGAAGCAAATATGTTTGCGAAGCGTTTTGACGACAGGATGTTGTCCAATTTGCACCATAACCTGGTATGTTTATTCACGGGATATTGATTAGCCCGTAGTACCATGGCTTTGTTGAGATCAATGGTAAACGTAAGAGGATTTCATTTGTCCGAATATTTTTCATTACTGCTTTATGATTGATTTTGGTTACTCTTATGTGAGTCTTGCTGGTTTTGTGGAAAAAAATTAGTAGAATGATATAATGCACTTATTTGTTGGTATTCTTTGTAGCCTTACTGGGGTATTTTGAATAAATCAAACAAAATTGAATTTGACTCTTTTCTTCGGATGTATTCCGCCTAAAAGGTTGGGTGTTAAATGTAAAACTATTCTTGTTTGGCTGAGGGGGAATTATTAATATTTTTTATCTGCATATCCCTAATTCTGATTTTCTGATTTTCATATGATACGAAAGCTGAGGCGTGAGTAGTAGGTAGAGCTGGGCAATACTTAAGAAAAAAAAGACATAAGTACTACCTAAAGAACATTTTCGTTACTTAAGACTTATTACTCAATACTTTTTAAAGACTTAGTTTTGTACTTAAGTACCAAGATTTTTACTTAAGTATTTCTGAGTCTATTAAGTACCTACAAATATCTAACTCTTAGTAGAAAAGCAAACACAATCTCTAGCGCAACTCCTTTTTTGTTGAGATTTAAGGAATGCAAAGAACTGTCAAAGCAAGTGCCGAACTTACGCATCAAGGCAGAACCTTAGACAAACTAATAACATACAAACAAGACTGGGCAACTAGAAAAAAAACCAGTAACGTCTCGTTTGAATTTAAAATCGACGATGCATCGACTTGATGACATAACCACTGACATGTATAATATGGACCGACTGCTTTCATCTAATTACACTACAGAAAGTGGGCTCACTTTTATGGTGCTGACTTGCGGTCTAAGCTACCAACTGAGAGAGAACTGAAAACAACAAATAAATTAGTGGGTTCGTCGAAATACATGATTTTAAGTTAATCATTTAGGGTCATTACTGATTAAAGCTGTTTTACCAAAGACAATGTATTCATTAGATACGCAGAAGAAATTCTAAATGTTTTATTAAAATCACTTTTCGAGCTGCGGCTCACTTTTTCAACTTCCCGCCAATGATTTTTTCAATGTTGGCACCGACGTAAGAACTCATTTTGACAAAAGCAATTATACCCACGTGAAATAGAAAAGTATGCAGTCCATATTATATACGTCAGTGGACATAACCCAGGTTAAGCAAGCAATGCCTCGCTCCAATATAAAATCAACGATACCTCGACCTGATGTAGGGAGGCCTCAAGTTTTTCTTAGAAATTTGCTGGAAAGTTTTTCCTTAAAATTGTTAATAGTGTAATAGTGTAGTGTAGCAATGAAAGATCAAAGTTTTACTCTGCCTGCAGCGCCGAAAACTAAAAAAAACTATAAGTAGTAGGTACACAGGGTTACTATACATATTATAGTTTTAAAAAGGTATTTATTTATTAATATCTATTGAATGAACTCTACAAAGATTCTAAAAAAGTACTTTAAAAAGAACTTCAAAAAGTACTCAGTACTTTTTATAGACTTAGTTACAAGTACTTTTCATACATGCGGTACTTGTACTTACGCTGAAGTACTCAGGCCTTCGGTACTTGTACTTAAGTACTTTTTCTTTGGTACTTGCCCAGCTCTGGGCAAGGTAGGTATTTAGTATTTTGTTAAATTCTTAAATTCTTATCAAGCGATTTTTCTTTTCGTGTTAACTGTCGCTTTTTTCGGAATGTATACCGCTAAGAAGGTGTCTGAGGCTGAATTTTGATAAAATGAAAATGACAAATGAATGACATTGTGACTTTTCTGCAAATGTGCTTTTTTTACCACGGCTTCAGCCATACAAAGTGACATTTGCCGCTAAAATGTGACTTATTTTGGAAAGTCAAATTCCTGAAAAGCTGAGCGTCATAACAAATGACTTTTTTTCATGACAATTATTGCGGCCGAATTACATCACTTGCCACTGTGACTGTTATCATATTCCAACACAAAAATTACCAACGATACCGCCTCTTCACTAATACAAATAGTATGCAAAATTTCTGGAAAAATCACCAATCAAAGCCAATCAGATTGAACTAATTTTATTCCGTACTTATTTTTATTTTATACAAGTACATACTTCTGTTAATGCGGCTCCGCCACTGACATGTATAATATGGACTGACTACGTTCAAAGAAATGCACTGCAGAAAGTGAACTCACTTCTCTTTCAGTCTAAGCCTGAAGTACCAACGGTAAAAGAAACGTAAACAACAAATAAATGAGGGGGTTCGTCGAAGCAAGTGTTTTTGAATTAATTATTTTGGGGTTATTACTGATAAAAAGTGTTTTACCAAAGGCAATATATTCATCAGATACCCGGCGGAGGTTCGGAAGGTTTTATTAAAATCACTTTTCGAGCAGCGCGCTAACTTTTTCAACTTCCTGCTAAAGATTTTTTTCAATGTTGGCAATAACAGCTCTTATTGGAAAACCCGTTACAACCTGGTGACGGACAGACAGCGAAGTCCTAGTAATAGGGTTCCCGTTGTTACTCTTTGGGTACGGAACCCCTAAAAACGACTCTTTAAAATTTTAAACAATTTCGAACACACTTCTTCATTAATAATTATTTAAGGAATTGATTCCCATCTCAATTATGATTACAAAAAATCGCAATGGTAATTGAAACTCTTGTAAATCTTATACAGTAATTTTAAGTACAGCTCAGAAATAATTGCACATATTACTGCAATTTTATGTGATATGTGCTAGAAGTTCTCAAAGGAATTTAATGATTTAACAAAACTTTTGAGTTTAAGGAAGTACATCTATCCAGCTATTAATTCTTCATGCTCATATTAGTCTCTTCGAAAGTGCACTTCGCTTACGGTATAAATTTCCACAAAATACCTGGCAAGTTAAGTTTCAATTTTAGAAGTATTTTAAACAAGAATACAGTTAAAATTTAAAATGGAAATTGACCTTTTAATATCAACCTAACGGAAATACAAACCAAATATTTTCTTTTCCTGAAAATTTGTCAAAAATAACAGACGTATGGACGTATTTTAAAAATCCTTTTAAGTAACAACAGAATAAATTTAAACAAGCTTAGAAAGTACCTACATAAAGGACACAGCTAAATTGAATATATCCAACTGCATTCTTTTCTTGACACCCAACACCGACTACGTTTATACAAGATACTCCTTCACATCACAAATGTTGGTCTATTTCCGATCGGACAACTTTCCCCGAAGAATTTGCAGAAGCCAGAAGCAAACATGTTAGAAAATTTAAGAAAGGATTTTCCCGAAAATTTTCCAGGTAGGGCTTGCAGTACAGAACATTTTAAATAGATTATTACTAACATCACATCCGCGAAAAAAAAAACATGTAGAAGACAATTAAATTTTCGAAAGAGACATTTGAATCATCGTTCCAGGAACAACAAATTCTAATTTTTGTATAATACAAATTGGTGCACATTTTTAATAATGTCCTTATTTTTGCTATACTCTTAGGGCCGGTCTCACAGTTCAAGTTTAAACTTAAGATGTGGTTTAAACTCAGTTTATCTCTTCAACACGTTTAAACTCTGTTTATCTTTAAATGTGAATGAAGTGACATTTCGTGCGTTTCAAAGAGTCTTTACTCATTTTCGTAGGTTTAATAAATTTATTTTATTTTTTTCACTTTCGTAGGTTTAATTAATTAATTTTTTTGTCACAACGATTTGACCGGCAAAATTTTGACAGTAAATGACTCACAATAGTTTGCTAGTTCACAATTGTACAGAAAATAGCTTGATAGTTCACAATTCCATAGTGCTGCCATATTAAAAAAGGTCGAATACTGTGAAACTCATTTTGGTTTAAACTCAGTTTAAACTCGAACTGTGAAACCAGCCCCACATTTTCCCGACAAAATGGCAGAAGAACTGCTTCAATTAGGTTTATTAAAAATTTAATTTTCCTAATTCCAGTTATTTTGTCCTCAAATTTCCGTTAGTAGTCAATATAAAGTAAAGTGACTTCATTGACAAATACTTTTCTTTTTGAGAAATAAAGTCGATTCGATTGAGTTATGTTTTCAATGATTTTATTTAACGGTACCGCAACAATTAGCAAAGAATTTAGTAGATTTATAAGGAATTAAAATAGAATTGAATTAATCTGAGTAATTGTAATTCATAAGCAAAACATTAGCTTCAATTACCATTACCATTTTTTTTTTATAATCGTATGAATTTATTCGATTACGATTAGAATTAAATGAAACCGATTTTTTTTAATTACTCGGTACTGGTAATCGTAATTTTAGTTAATCCTTACTTCACAGTACTGATTTCGATGTTTTATTACTGTACGTCCATTTTGGAAGTTAAAAATATATGGCCTCATATATTTCATTTCATTTTAATTTCATTTATTCTTTTATAGAAGCCATTGTACAAAAAGATATGAAATCTTATTTTAGTACAAGATTAATAGGTACATTATCCAATAACTATTATAAACAATTTGAATAATAAGAAATTAATTAATTAATTAGAACTAAGATTCAAAGGAGAAAAAATTTATATTTATTTACAATGCAAAACTAAAACTAGACTGATTTCAAGTGCTCCAGAACTTTGTATTTAAAATTATCAAACGAATACCTGACTCAAACAACAATCTCAAATTTATTGGCAGAGAATTCTAAATAATAATGGAATGGATAAAGAACTTACGCTTAGATGTTAGACAATTATGTCTAGGTACTATTAAAGTAGTAACTCGACTTGATCTCGCAATCTGAAGTATATTATACATACAAGTAGCTGGGGTTCCGAGACTTAAAGAGTCCCAAGCTAATAAAATAACAGCGCGATATTGGAAATAGACCATAAGGCTGCAACCAAGGATGGATTTGGCGTAAGGAGAGACATGGTCAAAACGACGGAGACCAAAAATATTCCTTATAATAGCGTTGAATGCAGTATTTAGCTTTCGAATAGGCTCATAGTCTAGAAAAGCAAATATTTCGCACGCATACGTAAAAAGAGAGGCGAGAAACGTCATGACCAGCTTTAAACGGGGTTTTGCTGGAGTAAAATTACTAGTCGCCCAGAGCGAACGAAGCCCATCATATATACTTTTCTAATTAGAGCATTAATATGATGGCCCCAGGAAAGAGTTCTAGTGAAGATAATTCCCTAGTTAGAAACGGAATCAACAATTGGAATTCGCGTTCCATTGATTACGACAGGTGAGAAATAAGAAGTATCTAAAATTATTTTTTATATAATTAAGCATTTAGTTTTGGTAGGGTTCAAGTATAGCATGTTGACATGATTCACAAAAAAATATAATGGAGATCATCATTTATACAAGAAACACCATTTTCAGCTAATCCAATTGGTCTCGAGATGTACAATTGAGCATCATCAGCATAAAGGTGCACAGTTTGCTGTACTTAACACAATGAAATAAATCATTGATGAAAAGAGAGAACAACAAAGGACCCAAGATAGATCCTTGGGGCACTCCTGAAGATACCAATTGAAAAGAGGAATTTTTCAATTTTTAGAATACACAGATTGATACCGATAAGATTGCAACCTGGGGAGAGAAATTAAACTGCATTATCAGTTTTCTACATAGTTTGCTATGATTCAGCGAATCATATGCCTTAGAGAAAGCCAAGAGCACTAACATGGAGAACTCATCCCTGTCAATAGCAAACCGTATATCATTGGTTATTTTAAGAAGAGCAGTAATGCTTAGCTCTAAAGCCTGATTGTTCTTCATTTAGTAAATTATGGCATCCAATGTATCTATTTATCTGGGCACACATAATTTTTTCAATTACTTTAGATAAAAAGGGTAAGATACTAATAGGTTTGAAATCGGTATTAAGTGAATTTTTCGGAACAGGTATGACCTTTGAGAACTTCCACTGTTTCGGAAACTAAGATAACGTAAAACACGTATTACAAATGTGCGCAAGAGGAGGCAAAATTGAAATAAGGATCAAATTGAAGTTCAAATTGAAAAAGACGAGAAAATAATTTCAAAGAAAACTCAAATAACTTTTTAGATTAAGCATACTTAGTCTATCCTGATATTCGAGCTAATTAAAGTTAAAACATAAAAAGCCTGGTAAATTTTCTTTGAACAGATTCTATTTGGGCTGAGTATGAAGCATAGAAAGGGCATATTCAATAATACTTCTCACCAAAGAAATAAATAACGTTACAATAGATGACGTACACTTAAATGATTTCGTAGTACAACAACAAAATTAAACCCACAAGACGGAATGCTTTTGATGATATAAAATAGATATGAGAGGAGAAAAGTAACTTGGAGTCAAAATTTACACCTAGATCTTTGTATTCAAAAGTTCTGACGATATATTTATTATCGATGGTATTATCGAAGAGAGTGAGTTCCAGCTTCCTAGTAAAAATCATCACCTTGAATTTATCAATACTAAGTTCCAGCGAATTTACATTACACCAGTTCGCCGCAGTTCTTCTAGATCTTCCTGCATGCGGAGACAGTCATCAACATCAACTTCGTAGAGTATACAGTTAGAATTTAATTGGGAGGGAAGGTCATTTATATAGGTCTAAGAGCATGAAAGGTCCAAGAACGGTCCCCTGTGGAACATCAGAAGTTTGCTTGCAAAAAGTAGAACTGGATCCGTTAGAAACTACAATAATTGAAGAATTATGTATATATATGAAGATTATTGTATAATTAAAATCAAGCTGTGCCAAGCTAACTTAATAGATTCACAAAAAAAAAATTTATATCTAATCCAGTTCTGTTAGTACTAGATGAGCCACCTACTGTCATACTTGAAACATTTTATGTTATTTATTTAACAAGGAAGAATCATATAAATAGAATTTCATTATCGCCTCGTTGTGCCAACTGGAATTTATCCATTTAATAGGAATGTTTTCTCCGAATCTGATTGCCTCGTTCCACAAATAATGTACATAATGACCGGCATTCCTTATCCAACAATGAAGATACCTTTCAACTTGGAACATAAAATGAACCCTTTACAGGTCCCATAGAAAATTACTCCTCCACCTCCTTTATAAAATCGAAAAGCCCAACGTAGATGAAGAGAGGAACTTCAAGATAGTTTGGAAAAGACAAATAAACAAAAATTCGAAACTATACATACAGCAGGAAAGTGTAGAAATAAACTTTAACTGTTATAAAGACAGTTTCACAATAAAGTAACGGGGTTTAAGTTCGCTCCATTTTTGACACTGCCAGATAACATTTCACATCTATTTTCTATTGATATACATAAAATTAATTATTAAGTCACCTTCAGCGGTGAGGTCTGTATTGGAATGCTTCCGAAAAACTAGAAATTCTTGATTAGACAAATACTGTCATTGGTCAACGTTATTGTTAAATATTATCGACTTGTTTGTGAAACAATTTCGATGGTAAAGCGCCCAGTCAATGAAACAGCGGCTTTATACTCTAAGAAAAGTAATGTCACCAAGATTTTGCGATTTGGCGCCATTAGACTTTTTTTCTTTGGAGATAATCTTAAGCAAGTTAAATTCATGCCATTCTAATTAAATTAAGTTAAATTAAGTTAAATTGTCGATGTAAATTAAATTAAAATAAAATAAGTAACAAACGAGTTTTCAAACAAAACTGAGTCCAAGCCGCATGAAAAAGTAGAAAATAAACTTTTCTTTACACACAGAGGTGGACTCAGATTTTATTCGCTGACAATCACCGATATATTTCAGTATGGAGGTAATAAGTGATTTGATTCATGAAGAGAAAGAATATTCAAGAGAAATGTCCCAATCAAAAAATCTGAGTCCACCTCTGTGTGTGAAGAACAGTTTATTTTCTACTTTTTCATGTGGCTTGGCCTCAGTTTTGTTTGAAAACTCGTTTTTTACTTATTTTATTTTCTGCTTTTTTCACGTTTACTAAATTATTATTACGTGCTGCATGGAGACATTTTAAAACAATTTTATGACGGCTGAAAAGACACTGATTTACCAGTTTTTCAAAAAATTTATTCGAGTAACAAATCGTTGAAGTACTGCAACGGTTTTCTGCAATTCAAATTATGTTTTAAACAGCGCTTTTTAGCTTTATTCCAACTTGATCCCACACAACATGAATTTTCCCGATTTTCCATGTTTTTCACAGACTTTCCCATTACTATGAATTTTTTTTAAACATTTACATGAATTTTCCTCGATTTTTCATGCAAGTTTTCATGATTGTTGAAGAGAAAGTATTGATGCCAGTAGGACGGAAAAAAATGATTCCGCATAGCTTATAAAACTTTTTTGTCGGAAAATTTTCCGGAAAAGTAGGAAAATTCCGGAAATTTTCGGAAAATTTTCCAGAAAAATTGGAAAATTCTGCATTTTTCCTGAAACAGATTTATCACTTATCATATCGATGAAAATTTTTCCGATGATTTTCCCGCTTTTTCAGATTTTCTATGGAGTTTTCCACAAAAGTAACTTTATGCAACTCATTTCGCTCTACAACTTTGTCTTAGGTTACAAAACGCTCAAACGCTTCCTTGGTCGGAAAAACTGCGGAAAAGCGTTTTACATGAATTTTCCTCGATTTTTTCTGCAAGTTCTAACCATTGTCGGAGGTATCCTGCATAATTTAGAAAACTTTTTTACCGGAAAAATTTCCGGAAAAGTCGGAAAAATTGTTCGGAAAAATCGGAAACTCTGCATTTTTCCTGAAACGCATTTATCACTAATTAAATTTGTACCAAATTTTCAAATAATTTTTCCCGATTTTCCGGGTTTTCCATGGAAATTGTTGTTGATGTTTCTCAAAAATTTTAGATATTTTTATTCCCCAAATTGTGTTATATTAAAAATTCATACGTTTACCTTATTTTGGGACAGTCTTTACTTTATTTTGGGACATCCATTACTTTATTTTCGGACATCCATTACTTTATTTTGGGATACCCTTTACGAAAGAAAAACACATAGTCTAGCGAATCCTCGAAGTCACTTCGGCTCTATGATTCAAAGGATGAAATGGACACTATTTATGCTGTATTTTGGGACGATAACTAGCAAAAATCAGCGTGAGTGACCTGCTTCATATTTGCGTTGATAAGAGGAATTTTCCTCTGCGCTCCTAGTAAATTCGAATGCATTTAAAATTGTTTTTCGTTTTGAACTTTGCTGTTTTCTTTTAAACAGATCCAACTGTACTGTAAAAAGTGAGTGCATTGAAAATACTCAAAGTCATACTCAGACGTGAAATTTTCTATAAACACGGTGTAATTTTACATCATCTCGAATATTTCCGTATGCATTAATACCGAAAATTCTTAAATGTAAACAAACTATGCTGAATTACAACTTAAAAGTGTAATTTTACTTCGAATTCGATGTACTCATACTCATAATCGTATCTCAACTCGAACTTGATTTAATGAAGGTCAGGCACAGACTACATTACTTCCCTCCCGATAACGTAAATTTATTCAGTTGGTAGGTAAATGCCATACTAGAAAATGGAAAGCTTGCAGCATCAGAAATTTGTTACGATGACTTTTAAATCAAAAATACAAATTACCTATTCCAAATCAACGAAAAAATTAGCTAGTTCAAAACCTTAACGAGACATAAAGCCAGATTTATCATAAATTTGAAAATTAATCCACTTGGTGTCAAATTTCCATATCTGCTTCTATCTCTCGATTTTTTACATTTTCTTGATGTATTTTTAAAATTAATGTTTAAAATTTCTTTTAAAAAAAAGATTATTCGTTGAACTAATTGGGATTTAAGTCCAGAATTGTGTGGATTCATTACGCAATAATTGCGAAAATTGTCCAAACAAAAAAAAATTTAGAGGAAACCCTTTCCCTTGTTTCCCTCATTTCGTCATTTCAACACTTGTCGAAAGATCGGAAATTTCAACAATCGATTTGACGAGTCTCAAAGAGGACTTACATTATGATGGCACGCATTCTTTGCAGATATTATGACGGAGATAATATCTACATCGTGTATGGAAATTTATTTATGAGTGACGAGAAGCAAACGTCTTCTGCTTTTTTTTCAGACCTCATTTTGTCAATGTTTGCGGAAACCGTATTCCCATAAAAAGTTTTCATGGGTGCTGACACTAAAACATTGTAGCTGACAACACTAATTTGTAAATTTCGACTACTGGCAATACGTTTGACTATAATTTTATAGCAAATATTTATTAAATTAACTGTCCAAATGAGACAAAGTTAAAATACGTTTTTAATTTGTAATTAAATATTGTGAAATTGAAAGTTTTTGAATATTTTCTTATGAAAAGGATTCAAGTTATTGCGGAAGTGGTACCTCGCCTAGAAACAGGAAGCAGCGTATCCACAGATTCGTTGCAGTGGTCGTTTTCGAAATTCATTTCAGGGGCTGGATTCTGATAAAATTCAACTAACAAATAAGAATGGCAAAATGACTTACAAGGAAGAACAATGTCACAATGCCATAATTTGGAATTCTGATTATTGCGTGACATAACAGTTACCTTAAATTATACCAGTGACAATTCGACAATTGCGGAGTAATCGAATGTATATACCTTTAAATTTTTAGAGAATGAGGATTTTAAGACTTCGGCTACTATTATCGAGCGATCCAGTCAACAACACAATAGAAGCGGAGTTTATGAAGCTCTTTAAGGCTTTCAAGAGATGCTTGTAGCGAATTTATAAGCACAACAAGTAAGAGAGCTCGAATTGATCTAAGACTAATTCTTATCATACCCTGCCTAGATGAATACCCGCATGTAATTTTGTATGGTCACATCTCTGTGCAAGTATGGTGTTTGAAGTGGTTTTTCGCAAATATTTCTAAAACGATTCCTCGGACAGTAAAAAACCAATTTCATATGATTTCATATTATGAAGAACTTTTCAGTACATTGAAAACTGCCTAGGACTGATCGTAGTCACAGTATATATAAAAATCCTAAATTTTTATATGGCAACACCAAAAAGGGGTTGCCCGATTTAGGCCATTTTCTAAATTTTATTTACTATTGCTATAAAAAGACCATTTCAGTTCTCTACGTCGACGCGTTCTCAGACAGTGCTCAAATACATAGTGAAAAACAAAATGTTTGTATGGCAACCCTACGAAAGAGTTGCCCGATTCGGACCATTATCGAAGTTAAATTTAGTTTGTTTTTTTTTAAAGCCAGTGTACAAAATTTCAGCTCTCGAGCTATCGTGCGGACGGACAGATAGACGGACGAACATGCAAAAATCAAAATAACTTTTAATATTATGCGTGGGTGTCCAATCCATTTTGTTCTACTACCATTATTTCTGTGCGTTACAAACGGAATGACAAACTTAGTATACCCTATAGATTCCATCTAGGGTATAATAAGTACTTATGTAACAAAATTAGCTCAATATAATCGGTTTTAGATTTTTCTAGGAATTTGGCATATACCTATACCTGCATATGTTTGGAATATGACAAAGGTCACAGGGGCAAAAATTGAGATACTTCGGCTCATGGCCGTATATATGGGCTCAACCCCCCCCCCCCCCCCCCCCCCCCCCCCATCGTTGTAGCCTATACATTTGTTAATGTGATAAGTCAGATTTTTACCCACAATTCTTTATATCTATGTAGCGGCTCACTACAACTGGTTTTGTCATAATATATCTTTCTTCAGGTAAAGCAACTTTAGGGAAAACGTATGCAAAATACAGAAAAAATAAGCAGTGTACCTACAGTATGTATGCGCAACTATTAAACAGGAATAATTAATGTAAAAAGTAGAACGGCTAGGCCGCTAGGACACCGCGACAAGAGTTGATCTATTGTGTCCAAATCCAAAGAGGTAACGAGTAAAAAGTTTACCGTCTTTAAGTCAACACAAACAGACCACTGATGTTGCGTAAAAGAATTTTTTGTTTAAAACTAATTTGATATTTTTGTATTCATCTTTTTCCGCCCCTTGGAATTGATGCAAATTTATTTGAATTTTACAGGTAAAAAAACACATTTCAATTTTCCTTATTGCCTTCAGGGCTGTAAGACTTCCAGAGATATCATTATACACGTAATACATAAGATCATTGGAAGAATTACTTAGCTTTATTCTTTGGCTTTGAACGGAATGTTTCCTATACAAATAGAGCAACAACAAAAATATCGGGGCGACTTCGCAGACAACTCATATTTTCCAATGTAATAAATACAAACGACTCTAACGAAGCTACATGAAGATTTTAGCAATTAACCGTAAAATATTTGAAACAGTTAAATGCAAGGTGGTCGCAAAGCATATCGAACTAGAAATAGACGTAATAATGGCGACAAGTGCTTATATTCAGCATACCTTGTCGGTCTGTGTCTGTAGGTACCTACCTATACCGCGGAGTATATCTCAAAAAGCTTAGATTTTAAAAACCAATTTATTCTCGGAATTTACAGTTGTTTATACGTTCCGAAATCGTTAATAAATCTTTAACTGAAATAATATATTTTGTTTGCTCCCCACGTGTGTGGTAGTATTTACAGGGGAATGGTGCTACACATGCTACACGTGTTGGGTGTCGTGATATAATCGGACTTCCTCTTGTTGTCATGATTTTTGATATGGCAACACTTTCTTTGCTATCAAGATTATTCGATTTGACACCATTCTGTTAGAGAATAATTGAAAAAAACGTTGTAAACTATCCGAATAAGATTCGTGCTATTCAAGACCATAATCGAAGTGGTACTCATATGAAAGTGGGTCATATGTATGCGAAAATGTGATAGAATTTTCTAAAAATCAAGTACAATCAAGAACCACACTTACACCACTCAAAAGATTTTTATTTAATGTGCGTTTCGTCCTTTGCCAAGGCAAATTAATGTTCATGTTAAAAAAAAGTCTAATAACGGATTACCTAGACGGTAAGACATTTTTACCTCCAATGCTAAAATGAGCAGCAGAATTAACGTAAATTGCTTTAATTAAGATCAGATTGTAAAATAGTTCAAGGCAGCAATTACGCAACCATCGGGAAAACATAATTTTCGTAAGTTTCTGTTTTAATTGTGAATTATGTTCAGAATATGCAAACATAGCTGAATATTTCATCTTATTTTAATCTCCTAAGCATTAGAGTTAAGATGTGGGATGCTAATTTTTTACTGGGCAGAATTTACTAAACTAAGGAGGATTTGCATTATGATGGCAGGCATTTTTTCCAGATGATGTGGGGCAAATAGCGTATTGTAATTTCACCAGATTTTATGGCATACATCGAAAACTGTCAAACAGTCAAATTTTCAAAATGGAATATCTATTTCCAAATCATCTGGGGCCTCTGTGTGTTCAGCCGCACGCAGATTCCCACATAATGTCACATTTTTACACACCACGTCGTTCAGGCGAGCGAAGCGTTGTCATTTCCCCACACATCGGTGGGCACATTTTTACGCTACGGTCTGTTAGCGTACTAGGTCTCGGTGCGCTTAGTAGTTTTGACGTTTACCGTAATTTTATTCTTAAAGAACTTTGAAAAGTGACATTTCGAATAGAAGTGCAGACAAACCGTTTAGTTGCTATCCCTACTTTTTCAATCATGTGATGTGCACACCGATGTGTACACCTGAACCCACGGCTGGATTCTGTACAGAAAAAATGACATATGACATCGTGAGTTTTCCTCGAAAATGCGATTTTTACACCATGACTAAGCCATAAAAAGTGACATTTTGCGTTAAAATGTGACTTATTTTCGACAGGTCGATTTCTAAAAAGCTGGGTGCCATGACAACTGACTTTTTTTCATGACATTTATTGCAGCCGGCTAGGCCGTATATATAGATCACGAATGGGAGGGGTTTAACCTAGTAGGTCCTAGTAACCTCCAGAGGCCAAAGAATATTTGAGAATTAATGTGAACTCAATAATAATTTTAAGTAAATTTTATATAATTAATATATTAAGTCTATATAATTTGTGCTTAAATTCCATTCACAAAAAACTACTAATCTATAAGTGCTATATTTAGATAATTGAGTTCACTATAATTCTTAATTAATGCTCCCTGTGTCTGCAATATAAAGCTTCCGAAATTTAAAAAGTTATGTTTGAAAACATGTTGTTTTTTTTTATTACATATTAATTACATCCCAAGATAAAAATATTTTTTGATATAAAAAAAGAAGAAAAAAAAATGCAGAATTAAATTATTTTTTTCCTTCCTCCTTTGAAGTGGGAAAGTACTTCATTCATTTCAATTTTAACATTTCGATGAACGATTTTATTGACGAGGTCAAGAAAGCAATTTAAAAAAATTAATAAAAAAATACAAATAAAAATGGTAGAATAGGTCTAAAATCAATTTTTACGATACCCTAGATAAATGCCCGTAGGTAATTTCGTATATGGTAATCTCTCTGTGCAAGTTTGATTGTTGACAAGATTTTTCGTATTTACCTCTAGAACGGTTCGTCGGACAGTAAAAATTATTATAACCAATTTTATAGGATTTCATATTCTGAAGAACTTTTCAGTACAATAAAAACATCTAGGACTGATCATTTTCACAGCATACATAAGAGACTTAAATTTTTATATGGAAATACCAAGATGGGGTATTTTTGAAATTATATTTACTATTTTTATGAAAACGCCATGTACAAAACTTCAGCTCTCTCCGTTAAGGATTCCCCAGGCTGTGTCCAAATATATAGTGAAAAACGAAATTTTTGTATGACAACCCCACGAAGATTAGAAATTAGAAATTTTACACACGGGCTTAAAAAAAAAGTAAAATTAAATTCGAGGCAAATCGGGCACTTCCGACTTAATTTTACTTTTTGTTTTTGAAGCCCGTATGCAAAATTCCTAAATATTTGGAAAAAATGCATGCCATCATAATGTAAATCCTCCTTTAGATTTAATATACGATTAAAATGTAAACAAAATTTAAAATATATATATACATTATAGGACTACTGGAGAAAAATTCTATGGATGCTAAGGCGGGCCCGCACACTGAACAATCACCGATTGTAGTCTGTGACTAAAAGGTCAGTTAAGTAAAACTGTTTCTTTTGTTTTATCTTAATAAAGTTTGTCCTGTCTAAAGTACCTACATATTTGTAAAAACATTTAAAAAAACGAATTTGCATATATTTACGGGGTGAGATATTACTGAAAGTGGAACAAATTCGCATTTTTTATAAATTTTCTTGAAACCGCCAGCTTAGGAATCTTACAGCTTTGATGAAATTTTAAACTTTTGAGTAAAGTTCGGTTTATTTTATTAAATTTTAAATTCATTCATATCTGAGATTTATGTTAATCTTGAAAGGATGGATCGATTCTTCCAGATCCTCTTCCTTGAAATCGTTCTTCTTCTCCTCAACCACCAGTACATTACCATAAGGTTTATGTTTCTTATTGCAATTTTTAACGATTACTAATCTGGCAGAAGACGATGTAATATGCGTACATGCACCGATAGTCAATCAGCAACGATTAAAAGTCAATCAGTCGGTGACAAGCCAACAGACAAGCCGCTGACTAGACAATCTTGGTAGTGTGCGGTCTCCCTAAAAGAACAAAATTTGCTGTAAAGGCAACTATTAATCAATCACTGATGGATAGAGAAAAAAATCATTCTTCCAGCATTGCATATATATAAAGCTCTGCTGATGAAAGAGTTTGTTAAAGCCTTTTTTTTATTATTTTAAAGGCAGGGGGACAGGAGACTCTATTCCAAGCAGGAAGGCCATAGCAGCCCATTGTTCTGTCCTGCTAGAAGGCCATTCACCAAAACCTTCCTGTCCTCTTAATGAAGTGCATCAGGTCTTGGTGAGGCAGGATTATCAGCTCATCCACAGATAGAAGGGCAGATCCTAGAGTATCCAGCCTGCACCGGATGAAGGCCAGACACGCACACGAATAGTGTTCGGTTGTCTCTGGCTCTCCGTCCAGGCAGAACAGACACTCAGTGCTGTCAACAACTCCCATCCTTGTTAGATGAGCGTGAAGTGAGCTGTGGCCGGTGATAATGCCAACCACAGTTCTACATTGTTTCCTTCCGAGCCCCATGAAAAACTCGGAGACATTCCCATTAGGCCCATCAAGAAACAGTTTTGTACACCTGCAAGTACTCAGGCTCGCCCATCTCTGATGATGCTTTCTCTGAACATCCGCTATGATGAGAGACCCGATACTTGAGGTGGCAACGCCTACGGCGGGTTCCGGTCCGAGGAACGAAGAATCAGAGCCAGTCCTAGCTAAAAGGTCAGCCCTTTTATTTCCCATGATCCCCATGTGACCAGGAATACACAGAAGGGACACCTTTTTGTGGATACACTACTTATCCACAGACGACCTGCAATCCTCTAGTAACTTAGATGTTATCCGAGGGCCACTCAAAGGCGTCAAGGCTGCCTGACAATCCGAAAGGATAGCAATGTCCTTCCGCTTGATTTGCATATCAAGGGCTAACTTCGCTGCCATTGATATGGCGAAAACTTCAGCCTGGAAGACAGTGGTGTGTCTACCAAGTGAGTACTCCATCCCAATATCAAGCTCAGGAGAGTAGACACCCACCCCAGCTCCCTCATTAGTGAGAAAGCCGTCGGTGAAAATTTTTAGAGCGGACAGGGGAAGGCTCGATAAGGCACTTCCCTCAGTCCACGATTCCCTTACAAGAAAGCTTACAGAGAAACGACGCCCGAAACAAAGCTCAGGTACCATCGCGTCACGTGGCATACTGGCCAGAGGGTTTTCCATGTCCAGTCCAAACGCCAGAGAGCAATGAGAGGAGTCAGTCCAGCCGTCCTCCCAACATCTCCAAAAGCGCAATCTGCACACAGCACCTTTTGGCATCTGCCTGAATGACAAGATCCAGGGGTGGCAGATTAAGTAGGACCTCAAGAGCAGCAGTAGCCGTAGATCGCATGGAGCCCGTAATTCCCAAACAGGCAAGCTTTTGCAGGCCCATCAGCTTCCGGGTCGTAGTCCTCACAAGTGTCCTCGGCCACCATACACAGGAGGCATATGTAAGCCTGGATCTAATGATCGTGGTGTACATCCAGTGAACAACCCTCGGTTTCATGCCCTATGTGCAGGCAAAGGTTCTCCTGCATTGAGCGAAGACCCTCGTAGCCGCATTAACTTTTCCTCTACGTGCAATCCCCATGTAAGCTTCGAGTCGAGGAAGACTCCAAGGTGCTTGACATGAGGAGAGAGTTGCAGAGTGTTTCCAAAAAGCTTTGCACGAACAAAGTATCCAAGCTTACGAAGAGGAGCACCAAGCTGGTCTTTATTGGGTTTACTGTCATATCATGACTTGTGCACCAGTCCTCAACAATATTGAGGCTTCGTTGCATGAAGGCACCAGTTATGCTGTGCCTGGAAATGAGCAGAGGGATGTCATCCGCATACACTTCACATGAGAATCCCACGTTTTTCAGCATCGTGCTTAGTGAGTCATCCAACATACCCCAGAGTACTGAAGAAAGCACATGTTAAAGCCTTAGGCAGCGGTTACATTGCACGCGAGTTGCGACTTGAGCGATTAGGCGATTTGCACGATTTTACCTATTTCAATAATTGCAACCCAACACGTAGAACTAGATGATGGTCGCTCTCTTCGCTAGGTCATTGAAATCGCTGGTCGTTGCTTTGCGAGTTTCAGCGAACTGACTTGCTTGCTTTTAAATCGAGTTTTGAAGCAATCAACTAATTAAAAGTTTAATTATTTAAAAGACAACCAACCTCGGCTCTTGTCAGTTTGTTGGCTTAAAGCCGAAAATCAAAATTTCATGCGAGAATAAATTCATATTTATGTAGATTTTGAAACTAATCTTTATATGCTCCACCATCAATTATTTGCACATTTGAGTTCACTGTGGTGTAGACAGCAGGTAATTCAGGGTTTGATTGCTGTCCTGATGAGATCGCCTTATACTGCTGATCGAAGCACACAGTATACTCTCTAAATTTCCTCAGGAAATTTTAATTTTCGGCTTTAAGCCAAAAAACTGACAATACCTCGGTATTTGTCTTTTAATTCTCTGCTAATTGCAGTAGGTTGAAATAATGCCTGTAGACTCTACGGATATATGAGTCACGAAAGAGTAAAACTCAATCCCATTTCTGTTTAATTATTTTTACTGGGAAAATGAACTGATACCACACTAGATATATTACGCTAGGACTATACAGGATACTTCACTATGCGAGGTGATATTTTTTTCAGGATGTACATAAATTTAGTAAAATTCTTTCCAAAATTTGCGAAAAACTTTTCGGGTTGATCCACAAGTCCATTGAAAATTTTGTGACATTCCCCATTTTCTACTCTCTATTTATATAGCGAATTATCCCAAGCTCCTATTCCTCGTTTACCGCTGCAATTTTCATTTAACAAAAAATATTTCAGTAAACTATTTTCAAATTATCTATTTATTCTAAATACACTGTAAAAAAAAGTAAGACAATACCCAAAATTTAAGACACGTTTTTTCCTAGAAATAAATGTCATTTTCTCTGATAGAAAGGTAAAATAAGTTTAATTTCCCAAAATCAATGGCACATTCAATGAATTTTGGTATATTATTCTACATTTTTTATGGAACACTTGCAAATATATTTTCGTTAACATAATTCACACATTGTTTTTTTAAAAAGGGTCAAATATTGTTTTTCACTATTTTGTTTTAGAGCGCCCAGCACTAATTTCCATACTTTATGCCCAAGAAACATTTCCTTTTTTTCAGGTCGAACTTACGTCTATGACGTAAATTAGGGCAGTGACTAATTGTGGTTACGTTGAGATTACCTAAAACATATTTACGTGCGGTTTCGTATCTACGTAAATATTAAGGATATTAGGAAATATTTCCCGATAGGTCAGAGGCCACATTTCCTTGATAAATTTAAAGTAAATTTCAAATCGAATTTATGTAAATATTCCTTAATTTCTAGCTGTTTTCTCTCTGGTTTAACTGTGAACGTATGTGTGCATAAGAATTGTGTGTATGTATGTAGTAATGTAAATATTATGAACAAGGCATATAACTGTAACTCCAATGATTATTAGAAGGAAGTGTTGCTTTAGTAAAATAAATTATAGAAATTATGGGCTTATTCAAAATTGATTCTCTCAGCTTCTAAATTTTATTGATAAATATGGAAATAATTTTTCGAAAAACACCAACGCTCTTTATAAATATTTGCATATTACAAAAATGTAAAGTTTTTTACACTATTCTTTAGTTTGCCGTTTAGAAGCTTGAAATCAAAAAAAAATCATTTATTTTGGTGTTTTCTTCAGTAACTATGGAACAAATGAAATTTATAATGCAATTTTCCTATTCACTCGTTTAATACATGGCAGCCGACTTTCCTGGATGGCAAGGCGAAATAACCCAAAATTTTCGACTTTAAGAGCAAAAATCCCTGTTTAGGTAATTTTGTGTTCAAAGGCAATGATATATTTTTCTTATAACGAAATTCCGACTAAAAATAGGCATTACGACCTAAATTATGGAATTTCGACTTAAATAGGTAAACGAGATTTGATTGACAATTGAAAGAATTGAACTGATTGTCAAACAGAGAGACGATAAGGATATCTCGATATTACTAACTCCTGTATTTTATTATCATCTTAAAAATAGGAAACCATGACATTAGAAGCAAATTGGGTCAAATCAAGTGTCTTTGGGAAAAGATGCAAATGGTATTCCAGAGCGTGACTGGTTCCGATATAAATGTGTCGTATAAAGGAGCAACATTTGTAATCCATATGGAGCGATTCAATGGGAGGAAAAGTTCATTAATTTCAGGTGATACTGAAATGAAACAAAAGTAAATGAACTTCAATTCTTGGCTGTAATTTCAACTATTAGAGATTTCGCTGAATGTGCCCATTTAGTTCAATTTACTTTGAGGTGAACTTTTTTGGGAATTCTGACTTTGAAGGCGAACACAAACGAATAGGGAATTATTTAGGAAATATTTACGTTATCTTGCCTTTAACTTGGGAATAGATCCAACTACAAAGTTCATACACTTCCTTAAATTTGACCTCAAAGTTAAGTAAAATTTAGGTAAAAAGTAAGGAAATTTTCCTTATTTATTTCTCTGTTTTTCCTCATTCCTATGAGATAAATTCAAAAGGAATTCTTACGTTTATTTTTCCCTAATAATTAACAATAAAAGTCAAGATTACTTTGAAGGCCTAATTTAAGTAATTTTTAAGTAAAATTTCCTTCCTAATTTATGCTAAAGGAGAGTAGACTTTGAGGTTAAATTTTTAAGTCGAATTTACGTAATTTAATTTTTACCAAAATAGGTCGATCGGCCCTAGATGATAGGAAATTCAACCTCAAATTTTACTTGGGTGTTTTAATAAAAAAAAAACATATATAGTGGTATGGCTGGTGGTGAAATTCGAGCATTTTTAATGCTTTGCAATGCTTCTTGGAATTTCTCGGTCCAAGTATGGGACGAACGATTTTCGAGAAGTCCGGAATGAATTACCTGTAGTAATTGGCAAGTCATAAAATGGACTGAACTTGCCTGATTGTTCTCTTCTCAAGAACTGAGATTTCTCTGGCTGCAGTTTGAGGTTGTTTTCTTTCAATTTGTCGAAGACTTTTTTCAGTTTATCGTTGTGGCCATTTAGGTTCTTTTCATAAATGACGATGTCGTTAGAGATAAACAAAACATTCGAGGCCTTGTAGGCTTGACAGAGCGAAGTTCATGAGGCGTTGGAATGTAGCGGGAGGTCCTTTGAGTCCGAATGGCATACGCTTAAGTTCTCGTACCCGTAACTAGTGCTTAATGCGGTCTTATGACGATCTTTTTTATCGACTAAAACTCGATGATAGCCGTTGGCCAAATCGAGAGTGGTAAAGTACCTGGCATGACCTAGATGGTCAAGAATATCTTCGATTCGAGGTAGCAGAAATGCATCGCCAATTGTCTTTTCATTCAATTTACGAAAATGGACAACGACCCGCCAGCTTTTTTCATCATCAGGCCCCGCCTTTTTGGGGAAAACTAATAAGGGTGAATTCCAAGGGCTTTTGCTAGTTTGGACTAACATTTCTCTTAATTGCTCATTTATTACTTGTCTCTGGTAATCTGTAGGCCTTTTGGTTTATGGGCGCCTGATCTTGTATTAAAGGGACATTATGTGTGATAGCATTTGTGTATGTTAGCTTGTCAGCTCATTCTTATGTTTTTTAAAGGTGTAATTATATTCCTTACATTTTGGGGAAAAAAAAAACAAAAAGTTTGAAAATTCCCTGCATTTTAGGGATAAAAATCTAATCTACGTCCAAAACCTAATCAGAAATTGTCACTGCAATAATTGCAGTTGCCAATAGCGCCACCACCCCACCTATCGCATGTCGCCGAAATCGTTGAAGTCGTTTATTCGGGTTTGAATCGCGCACAAGGCAACCACAGCCTAAGGCAAGAGAGATATGTAAATGATTGCCTGACTTAATACGGAAAAATAAAACTCTGGAGTTCTTGACGTTCCACAAATTTATAAAGGATTAAGATTTTTCAAGACATATTTTGAATCTGATACCTGACCAAAAACTTTTTTAGAAATTACAATGCAGAAAATTACCAGAGAATTAGTCCTCATCAAGCTGAAAAGTTTTCAAAAATTGGGAGTTCCTGATTCACAGTGTAGACTTAGAGATTTTAGAGAAGAATTCCAATGGGAAATCGGAACAATATGGAAAGAAAGGCACAACCATGCATATTGGCTGACTACTTTTGGAGCTGACCAAATCAGAGAACATAAAAAAAAAACATTTTCCATAATTTATTTAGCAAGTAAAGACAGAATTGCCCTTTTTTTTCGTTATCAATCAATTAAATCTGACATCATACTCGAAATCAGGTGCATGAATTTAGGTAGGTACGCTAAGCCCCAGGCACCAAAGTCACTGTTCCCGGTGATAACATCTTTCCTAGCCTATAAGCAGACCTGTTGATTCGGACTCCCAAAATTAAGACTTCAAATCTGTCTAAACTCAATTATTACCACAAATGCGAATTAAATGTTTCGGTGTCATCCGAAAATCGCAATTTAACTAATGAGAAAATTTCTGGAATTTAAAGCTTTTTGAACAATTTCATTCTTAATTTAAGTACAGCAAAGACTTTTCTGTAGGCATATGTGTGCCTGTATAGTGTTAGTGTGCTCCTCAAAGGAACCTTAAATGAAAAGTTTATGACTAAATCAAACATAAAACTCACCCAGCCAGCACCTAATTGCGTTCTTCTATGTAACTTTTCACATCAATTTACAAAAGTCATCTGCGAGATGAAAGCAGCAGAAGATCCGACAGGAAAAAATGTGTCAAGCACAATCCGAATATAACACGGAATTTCGCCTTCCAAACTGAGCAAGTAGTCAGCAGCAAACTCACAGGTCTCCTCAGGTTCAAAAAGACGAGCAAATGAAGAAAAAGCGCGAAACAGAAACTCAGAAAGCACAGAAGTAAAAAAAAAAACACCTAAACGCGCACAGTCGAAATGAGAAAGACAGCGTATCCAGGTTGCAGTTAGATAGGGAGAGAGATTGCAGTGAACAGTAGTTGGTAATGACTTCATAATTAACGAGTCAATAAAATCCGTTATGACCGCGCGCTGTATAGAAGACGCGGCAACGGCAAGAGAAGCGGAGGGACAGGAAAGTATGATCCAAACATAAGGCAAAGGCCTCTCTAAATCCAGATTTTGCTTAGTGCTTAGCCTAAGTTATCTCAGGTCTCCATGCATAACCAACCAAGCGCTATTGAAATCGCAAAAGTAGAAAAGCTCACGACCACCACAGAAACGGATTAAAGCTGTAAATTTCACTGTGGTGCGCATTTCTATGACTGAATAAAGCACTTCAATTTCAATCTGTCATCATATGCGGCGGTAGACAACAGGGAAGCTTTGAAGTGGGGCTGAAGTGGAGCTATACGGATACACACCACCACACCACACCAACATCAAGGAAATATATGTGCCGCGCCGTCGTTGCCGTATATCAGCTCCAGGCAGCGTTTGCATTTGCCTGAAAGTGAGCAAGTGGTTGAAGAGATTTCATAGTACACGGTAGTGCGTGTAACTAACCTATACATGCTCATAAGCCGAAAACGAATAAGAAGAAGACGAAGACGAAGAAGAAGACAACGACAGTCAACAACGATAAAAAGATCTACCGCGAAGCGGTCGGCTGGTTATAAATAAATGAAACTGCGATACTAGCCCGACCCGATACGCTCTTGTGGTTCGACTAATGACTCCTCATCTTCGGATATTTTTTTTTTGCTTCAGACATTTGCCTTTGTGTGAACCTCGAAAAGTTAATTGAACCGTCTTATTGCGGCCAAAAGACATTGTACTCGAAATTCTAATGGGAAAAACACGGCTATAGAAAATTACAAAACAAACCGCGCGTTTGAAAATAGGTTTACGTTTACGGTGGTGAGCTGCTAGCTGCTCATCGTATATAGGCAACACTGTACGGTGTACGGGGTAATAACTTTCATATTTTATGGCTGCTTTTGCCCACATTACCGCTGTGCAGAGAGTACCAACATAATTTCGGTTTTATTCTGCATTATAGAATCAAAAGTGCTAAAATTTAGCTAGTAATGTACTGTTAGCTAGCTCTAAAGTCTGGACCTGGATGTCAGAATTTTGACTGGCCATAAGAAAAAACAGCAGCAGTAGCAGCAGCAACAAGACAAAGCCGAAATGTGGTTTCCTTTTATCAAATTTTATGACTAGACAAATGTCGAACAAGGTGACAGTAAAAATGTTTTTTTTTTGTGAGTGGCGCTTTTTTCATGAGCATTAGAAGAAGGTAAAAATATGATGGGATTGCAAAACTCAGGGTTAAGTGACTTTTCACATTTACACAATTCGAATGTACTTGCATAAGTAGTAGAAGAAATGGCATCGATGTCGAAATCGCAGTACTCCTACAAACTCAGTTAATTACAAAAAAATTCCCTGAAATGCATTCCTAGTCACAGAGGGGACCTTTAAAAACTGAATCTGTCCAAAAATCTTTAACCGAAATAAATTTTAGGGCTCCTCTTAGTCATTGAATAAAATAACATTGCTAAAAACAATGGTAATTCAGCTCGATCTAGAGATCAGACCAGCAATTACTGGTGAAATTTGTTTGCAAGGGAATACCACAAGGTACCGATCTATCCCCTATGTTGTTGCTAATGATCATGAATAAAATTCTTTAAATTATTTAGAAATTCGACAGGATGAAAGTAATTGCGGTGGTGTTTCTCTCTGTCATCAGTGTGATTATGGGAAGGACTAGGGATAAAATAAGCTCGTTGTCCAGCAACTACAGACTTAGTGTGAGTCCGATATCATGATATTGTGATTTGTGGTGACCTAAATGTTAACGCTCTTAATGCTAGTTCGTCTAGAGAGAATCTGTTTTATATTTTGCAAATAATACTCTTTTCCATAATCAAATTTCTCCTCCCACAAACTTTAAACATGATTTTCTCTTCACAACTTATGGAATGAATCTCACTGCAATCCCCAATGTTATGCATTTTTCCTATCGTGATTTTAAAAACATCAACTTGAACGAGATGATAGCAGAATGCATGAAATGTCATGGGATGAAGTTTTTGTTAATAATACCTTGGACAATAAAGTTGAAACACTCGTCTGCAGACTTTCTTATCTATACAATAAGTACGTTCCCTTGAAGACTTGCAATATTCGTTCTGATCAATGCAATTAGTTAACTAGAGGGGTTCATGCTGCCATGGCTGAACGAGATTTGTTATTAAAAAGATACAAACGAACTAGAGATTCTGCGGTCAGAGTTACATCCATGATTCGAGTATCTAAGCGCTCTATTTTTAGTTCAAAACTTGATACGTGTCTACCGGCTAAAAAGTTGTGGAAAAATATCCGGAGTCTAGGCGTACATGGTCGTGAACCTCCCAACATATATAGAGACATAAACACCGCTTGTAGTGCAGGTAATGCTTCAAGTTCGTTGTGCTCTGCAACAACTGGTAACATTGGCGCGATGCTGTGCAAGATTTTGCATTTGCATGTGTGGATGGCGCTGAGGTTCTTTCAGTGATATTCTCTATTAAATCCACAGGTCCTGGTCCAGACTCACTTCCACCTGATTTTGTGAAAGTGCTCGCTCCATACATATTGATACCACTTGTTCATATTTATAATTTTTGCTTAACCACGTCCCAATTTCCAATTCAGTGGAAGAAAACACATGTAACACCTATTCCTAAAATGCCCTCTGCATCCAAATCCCAACGATTTTAGACCAATTAGCATGCTTAGTATCCTTCCTAAAGTTTTAGAAAAAATTATGTCCCAACAAATCATCAAATTTATTAACGAGCAGAGGACTTGGACAATGTGGCAGTCTGGTTATCGACATGGGCATAGTTGCGAGATATTTGTGAAGCTCTCGACAAGGACCATATGACAGTACTTGTTCTTCTTGATTTTACCAAGGTCTTTGATTCCGTAAACCACCCAAGACTGTTTTCAAAGTTGAAAAATCAATTGGACTTTTCATCCTCCGCCATTCAGCTTGTTGCTGATTATTTATGCAATCGATCACAGATGGTAAAAGTAAAAGATACTTGTTCTGATCTTATATATCTTCGCTCTGGTGTTCCACAAGGTTCCATTATTGGCCCTCTACTTTTCACCTTATATTTAAATGATTTACCGAATGTTGTTACTAATTCCGCTATTCACCTTTACGCGGATGACGTCCAGATCTATTTGAGTAGACCAATAGGTTTGATGGAGGATTGTGTTTGTCGGATTAATGAAGATCTTCGTAGCATATATGACTGGTCACTGCTGAAGCAACTTTCGTTAAATCCAACTATGTCGCACTGCCTAGCTATATATAGGAGCCGGATTGATAAATCGGAATTCACTCCGGTTTTATTAAATAATTCCGTTCTCGAGTACGTTGACTGCGTCAGGAATCTTGGAGTTTATTTCAGCGCTGATTTCAAGTGCTGCAGTCACATTTCAAATTTATGTGGGCATGCGCTTACAGTTGGCTAAAACGCTACTAATTCCAATCTTTACTTATTGTAGTACTATCTTTAACAAACCTGATGCTCGGTGCCAGAGAAAGTTAGATGTTGCATTCAATGATGCAATACGCTATATTTATAGACTTCCTCGGAATGCTCATGTGTCTCAGTATGTATTGTCACTGCTGGGCACTCCTCTAAAAACGTATTTAGGCTGCCGTGAACTCATTCTTCTGCACGAACTGATATATAGCAAGCTTCCGGAGTATTTGTATGAGAGATTGCACTTCTTGCATTCGGGAAGGGGTTGTCAGCTTCTAGACCCTCGGTGTTCCTCTCAATACGGTGACCGCTATTACTTTGTTCAGGCAATATGCAGCCAACGGACTCTATCAAGCATTTTTCGTCATTGTTGAAAGATTTAAGTTTTTAGGAGCGTAAATGGCACGTACTTTTTACTTGTTATAGTTAGTTAGTTTTCTTGTTTTACTTATTTATTTTATTATTTATTTCTTGTCAGGGTTAGGTTTAATTTTTTATTCTTTTTTTTATTTCCATTAACTTTAATTTAATTTTTTGGTTTCGCTTTTATTTGTTTTTTTTTTCTTTTTCTTTTATGGTGGAATGTTTCGGTTTGTTTTTTGTAGATATTCGTATTTTTGTTTTTTTTTTTTTTTTACAACTTGTTTTACATTATTTTATTATTTTATTTATTTGTTTATGACTTTTTCTTACTTTTAATTAATACCACTTTCGTTACCTTAATGTGTTTTAGTTAGTTTTTATTTTGAACCAGGAACCATTGCATAAAATTAGCAGTACGTATAAGATATTGTAACCTTTGTACATTGGCCGTTAATAAGTTTATTATTATTATTATAATCCCGGTAGAGATTAAGCTGATGCTGCTCAATAGAAAAATGCAAAATATTGAATTCAGAATTGATCTGGAAACAAAATATAGAAGAAATTATGAAAAAACCTTCTTAACGGAGCTATTGGTAATGAATTCAAGTAATCGGTTACATAATTTCTACTGGACTGACTGATAATTCTTCAAGTCACACCGGACTGTGACTCAAACTGTGACGATCTATGTACTCTGGAGATTTTTCTCTCTGAGATTTTGAAGTTTGGTATCTTGTTTTAGATTAGAGAATTTCGATGTCTTAGCACTCAGCGGTCCAAATTACGAGCATAACACTATGAAGAAAACTGTAGAGGTACAAAGGGGGAAACAGTTTCAGTCAGAAGACCTGGTTGAACTTACCAAGTATCGGAAACAAGATACGTTTCAAGACAATGACGTAAATCTCTGATTCTAAGCAGAATTATGTAAGACAATTTTAACAGACCAACCACAATGTCGAACCAGCGAGCAGATAGTTTTGTAAAACAAACAATAAAGTCGTATTGGATGTACATATATGGCTCCATATGCAGCATTTCTCAACTCTAGACCTAGAATGAATAAAGAAAAATACGCGATCAAATAGCTCACGTAGCCCTGAGCCGTCACTGAAAGAGCATTATTGAAAACGTCCGGAACTCCAGAGGAACAAAGAGATTGAAAGTTTTTCACCACCTTGCTGTGTATAAAATATGACAAGAAGCACCCCAAACTGACACTGCTAGCTGCGGAGAATTTGAACATAGAAGATATGCGGGACCATACCGAATAAAAATTCAATTTTTGGATACTTTTTAGAAAAGTTGAAGAAATTATTGAACAGGTAGAAATGATGGGAAACATAAGGAAAGGAGCCATCTGAGAAGACCGAAAAGAGTGAATCACTAACGAAAAATGACATAGAAAATTTAAGATAAAAGGGATATCAAAAACACCACCAGTCCACCAACGATTATCAGAGAAGAAAACTGCAAGGCGAACACAAAAAATACCACGCTGCAGTAACTATCGTGAGAAAAGGCGACACACAGATCACGGAAAATGTGGTGAGCAGTGAAAATGGCAAAGTGCAATACCAAATAATACAGCAACTGTCTAGCAAGGCTAGTGCTATAATGGGAAATTATATGATGTAAGAGCTAGGATGGAAGATTGCCAATAAGCGAAGAGGATGAACATTGTAAACAGATGTTTGAATGAAACTACTTTTAATAAGGGCTCGAATTCCATTCAGGATAAGATCAACAATCACGATCAGCAGCCCCCCAATGTAAAACACAAAAACATCTCGACAGAGTTATTAAAATCAAACCCAATCCGAACGACTAAGATCATCCAACCAATTATTGAAAAATGCTTGGAATATTTGTAACGTTTCCTGGAAGGTTTCGTAGTGAAAATCTAACTTAAATAACTTCAACTACACTGAAGAAGTTCATATCAACGGTGGGCAAAGTCCTTAAGGAGAGTGCAAGGTGAGCTCTGCAAATGTCGCTCTTAACTCTTACGTAAATCTTATCAATCCGACCCAGCGATCAGAGAGGTCTCATCAGTATGGTCTCCGATCGCCTGAAGTGATTATTATGTACATTGGTCGCTGGGTCGAAAAATTCAATTTTTCTGCATTTTTAATACAATTTTTTTTTTCAATAAATTTCAGTGTTTTAGACAAACATTTTCTACTTATCTTATCAATAGCTCTCAACTCGTCATGGAGAAATCTGTAAGGATTTCCGACAGTATTTTGCGAGATTCCTCAGGGATCTTTATTTGGCACAGCCCATTTTTTTCAGCATCTTTATCTTGGCATCACATGTACGCTGGTGATGATGGTGAGATATACCTCTAGTCGGATTATTAGAGGACTGCTTCTCACATTTCAACAGTAAAATGTAATCAGGCAAAAGTAGGTTAGGTTGGCTTTCGATCAGTCACACTTCGACCATTTATAGTCTACTGTCATCTCACCTAATCGCGACCCTATAGAATCTAGCTTGGACATGTACTTCTCAAAAGATTTCTGACCAATAGTGAAGCATGGGATGTCAACTTTGGCAAGTGTCGTTATCGTTAAATATGCACAAAATAAGGTCTTTGAGCATCATAAGCTAAAAATGATTCAACAAAGAAATTAGAAATCACAGACGGATCATGATTAGAATTTTCATTAACGCAGGAGGAAAATTATTGGATTTCTTTTTGGTATTTACAAAACGCCAAAAATGTTTTAGGACACGATCTGATTACATTTCTCATCTTAAACAGGATACGTATCATAGGTATGCAAAGGAACATTACGAAATTCCCTCCGCAAAAACAAGAATTGTGTTAAGTCATCATGAGAGAGGTGAAACTTTCGTCAAGCCTTATGTTAAGTTTCTTGTCGGAACTGAAAATCAGTTTACTCGCCTTGTAGCATCCAGTCGGTGTTTTTTCCGTGTTGTGTTTGTGACTATATTTTACGTTACTATTCCTGTTGATAACCCAAAATAGTTAGTTTAGAAAATAATTTCTGTTACGCCCCCCCCCCCCCATATTCTAATTTGCTATAGGCCCTGTTATTGAAAAGTGTGGGAGTAGAATAAGCAGTCGTCTCAGGTCGAAGGAATGCATACTTTATCTAACTCAATATTACGGTCCGTAATCACCAAGCCATTTAATTGAAATTTTATTTAATTTCTGCTTTAGTACTCCCACTAAAGAAGGTTGAGGTCCAATTTCAATTAAATGGTTTGGTGAATACAGCCCTTAAAGTTCAAATTGATAGAGTCTATACTGACCGAACATGTCTATATAGTTAAGGAATTCATTGTGAGTTTTTTGGACTCTATACAATGGTGATTTGGTTCTTAAATTTGTTTTAGCGGTCGCCACACCAAATGTTGAGCATGGTCTTGAGGTTATATAGAAAAATTATTTTGGCAAGCAGCTGCGGACTATCCAGATATCCATGTACATTATAGGGTGGCCCAAAAAACAAAAGTGTTAAAATATATTCAGAATTTGTTTAGCTGACAATTTCAACATTTTCTGTCATAACTTTTTAATTTGACAATATTTTTTTTTATTTCTTTTTTAAATTAAAGGGAACGTAGTTATGAACTTATTGCAGTGAAAGTCGTTTTAAAAAATTTAATTCTTCTATTTTTTATAAATTTTTCAAAAGGAAAATTCGGAACCGGAGCTCCAATTGTTTTACTTCGCGTCAATTTTTTTTGTAAGGAAAAGTCACACGCGGGTATACTTTTTCTACTATACCGTTATCTACAATCGATTATCTTTCTAGCGACTATTACTTAAGTTGTTCATCTAGTGTATTAACTATTCTCAAAATGCAATTTTCGACTGGGAGTATTTTTACAAATTACAACGAATATGTGCCGGGGTCCATAAAAGTATAAACTTTTTCATTGTAACAAAATTATTTATACAAAAACAAAACAAGAGTAAAAGTTGCAATTGGTCTTAAAACTAATAAAATTCTACCCTAGGTGAACATAAAAGCTAAATAAAGTGAAAACCAAAAGTTCTGTATGGCAACATCAAGAAGGGGTTGCCTGATTTAATTCGTTTTTAAAATTTTATTTACTACTTTTATGAAAACGCTGTCTACAAAATTTTAGCTCTTTAGGTCGACGCGCTCTCAAACCAGTGCCTAAATATACCCTTAAAATCCAAAGTTTTGTATGGCAACAAATTTCTTTTTTACAAATTCAAATTCATATTAGCATTTATTCATTGAATATACACAAGTTATTATAACTTATATGTAAGTACATTAATAAAAAGGTCAAAGTAAGAATGGAGGCATTAATCGAAAGAGAGAAGAGAGATGACATATAGTTAAAATCTAAATCCTAAATAAACTACTGTATCTTAAAGAACAAAAACTAAAACTAACGACTAATAACTAAACAACTAAAAACAATAGTTCAAAACTAACAAAAACGCGGGTTTACATGATAAAAGAATTACTTAAAACTAAAAAATACAATAAAAGTAACAAAAGAAAATAAACATACATAATCAATAAATGAAAGAAGACAAAGAGAAAAGAAAATAAAAAAAGAAATAAAAACAAACTTTAAAAATTCGAACATGCTGTGAAAGAAGAATAAATTAAGAAAATAAAATTTAAAGTTTAAACAAATTTTTTGTAAATTTTACACAACAAAAGAACTGTAATAATGTTAAAAATTAATCGAAAATTACAATATAAATAAAAAAAAAAATGAAAAAAAAACACAAAAATGCCCAATCCTTAATTCCCTATTTAATATAACTTAATTAAATTTAATAATCACCAGAGAAACGATATTTTAAACGTGATTTAAACTTATCGATGGAACCGGCAGCTTGAATGGCTGCAGGTAGCTCATTCAGGTAGCTCTAGAATGGTCCTATGAAAACGTAGTATGAGCAGATTATGATTTCGATATGTACTTAAAAACTGCAATTGATCATACAGATAACGTGGGGTCTTAGAGTGTATCAGAATCCTCATCACACGATGATCATCTAGGGAGCATCCCAGCAGGTGAGATCTCAAATGTTGGACGTGATCAAAGCGTCGAAGTCGCTATCGAGCTATCGAGCTTGGGAAAAATTAAGGTACCAAAATTAAAATGAGGAAGGAGAAGTGTTTTGACTAGTCTCGTACGCATATCTCTCGATAAGATATCAGCTGATAACCAGAGCTAACGAAGGCCTCCATATATTTTCCTCAGCATGAGATTGATATGGTCACAACAGCTCATAGTATAGTTAATTACTACTCCCAGATTCTTGACGCACTGCACTAGAGAGAGAGCAGAACCATTTGTCATAACTCCAGGAAAGTCACTGATGTTGGAAATCGTGTTGTTAAGAAGGACCATGTATTGAGACTTGCCCGGATTTAGCACGAGTTGATTTCTCATTGACCAATGGTATATCCGATTGAGGTCATCGTTAATGCGTGCTCGGCAATCCTCCATCAGTCCAATTGCTCTATTGAGATAAAGCTACACATCGTCAGCATACAAATGAATTTTCACGTCTTCAACAATATTAGGAAGATCATTGAGGAAAATACTGAATAATAAAGGCCCCAATATAGAACCTTGTGGAACCCCCACACAGTACAGGTACAAGGCTAGAAAGAACATCATTTACTTTAACTTGCTGATATCTGTCCCGTAAAAAACTACCTAGCAATTCAGTAGCTGAAGATGAAAAACCAAAGTGAGCAGAATTAGATGATTTACGCTGTCAAAAGCCTTAGAAAAATCGAGTAAAACCAGAACACCTATATTGTTATTATCAAGAGCTAATCGCAGTAACCTTAAGTAGAGCAGTTTCACAGCTATGCTGGGAGCGAAAACCAGACTGCCATGCCGTGAGTAGTTTGTTTGCATCCAAATGTTCGACCATTTGAGCATGCATTAACCTCTCCAGAGCTTTGGAAATGAAACTAAGGATACTAATGGGGCGGAAATCGCTCAACTCTTTAGGAGACGATACCTTGGGAAGTGCGAGAATAGTTGCCACCTTCCAGACACGGGCGAAAATAGAATGGGTCAGACATGAATTTAAAATATAGACCAACCCTAGGAGGGAGTTGCCCAAATTGTCCCATTTTCGAAATTAAATATATTTTTTTTTTTTTATAAAAGTCCGTATGCAAAATTTCAGCACTCTAATGGTGAATTCTTTTGACCTGAACTGAACCGTAACTCGTTCGGTTCCAAAACCTAAAGTGTTTTCACCACTTCACCACACTGACACAGAACTGGTTCCGCCCGTATGTTTTTTTCACATCGATTCTATGTTCGGTTTCTGCACCGGTTTTGAATTTTCTTGTTCCATGAAAATTTGTGGTGACGGTTCGGACCTAAAAGTCAAATCTAAAGTATTTGTAATTAAAGTGGGTATGATGTGTAGACATTTTGTGAAAATACAGTTATTTTAGTGAAGTGGTTTATTTTTTTATTAAAATTTTCGGATATTCTTCTTTTCAGCTTGTTCCCGTTCGGTATAGATCTGACAGACTGGTTCTGTTTCAGTGTCTGTTCGGTTTTGTTGAAAAGAATTCACCATAGGTTGACGTGCCCTCGAGTTATCGTGTAGACGGTCGGATGGACAGACAAACAGAGCGACAAACAGATGTATAGACCGACATGCAAAAATCAAAATAACTTTTAATATTATGCGTGTGGGTGTCCAATCCAATAATTGCAAAAAAAGATGTCATTGGTACAAAGTCGTTCCTTTTATGGGTCGGCACATTATTGTAATTTGAAAAATAGCTTCACCTTCGAAAATCGAGTTTTGGGAACAGTTAATCACTATATGACCCACTTAGGTAATAGTCTCTTGAGGGAACAGAAGTGGAATTCTCAAAGGAGGTCAAATATGTAGGTATTACCTTAAATAACAGACTAACCTGGAACTCTCACTTAAAAAGAGTAGATAAAGCTACAGTGGCAACATGGACATGCCGCAGACTTTTTGGCAAAATTTGGGGTCTTAAACCAAAAATGACTGTGGTCATACACATCTATCATAAGACCCATGGTCACATACGCCTCACTCGTTTGGTGGCCAAAACCAAAACAAAAGACCGCTCAAGCTAGTTTGCAAAAACTACAGCGACTTGCATGTCTAGGAGTAACTGGTGCCATGCGTACCTGCCCAACTGCGGCACTAGAGGCTATGTTGGACCTGCTACCCTTACATTTGCATATTGGCCATACTTAGTGCAATCAGGCTACAACGGGCAAACCTCCAATGTACAAAGAATTTGGGTGCCCACCTGAAAGTCCTCCAGGATTTCATAAAGGACCCGATGCCCGACATAATGCCGAAACGCCATAACTTTGAAACACCATTTAAGGTGATCTTGAGGAACCGTCAACAGTGGCACACGGGGGACATGACCTTTGAAAAAGGATATCTTAAATGGTACACGGATGGGTCGAAAATGGAAGGTAACGCAGGCGTGGACATATATGGGCCAAGGTGCCATCTCGCAAAGGCACTGGGCGCCTCACCAACCATTTTTCAGGCAGAAATACACGCCATAGATCTCTGCTCTCGCGAAATAATTCACAAGAATATGCGTTGAGCAAAATATACATAATATCAGACAGCCAAGCAGCACTTAAGCGTTAAACTCGTTTACCTTTGAGTCTAAGCTAGTTTGGGACTGTCTTGCTGTCTTGAAGCAACTTGGTCGAGACAAATAGGGTGACACTGATCTGGGTACCAGGACATGAAGGAATTAAGGGAAACGAGATTGCGGACCGCCTTGAAAAGGAAGGAGCCAAATCTCCGTTTATTGGCCCTGAGCCTGTCTTTGGACACCCAAAGAGTCACCTTTCAGCTCACATCAGGCTTTGGGAGGACAGAACTAAGAAGGAATACTGGGAAAATACCCCGGGGCTGAGACAAGCGGGGAGGCTTATAAAGCATTCGCAACAGAGGACAAAACAATTCCTCACACTCAGCACGAAGGACCTAAGGCTCATAACGGGCCTACTTACTGGGCATTGCCCACTTAGATACCATCTTAAGAAGATGGGTAAGGTCGATGATGAGACCTGCCGATTCTGTATGGAAGACGATGAATCCGCTGAACATGTCCTGTGTGACTGTAAAGCTCTATGCCGCATAAGGCTAAGAAATCTAGCAAAGGCATTTCCATTGCCAGAGGATGTCGGAAAAATGGCCTCCAAGAATATTACAAGCTTCATCAAAGACCGTAAGTTCGAATGGGCGCCCTAGGGCATCCAGGGGTAATGTCACAAAAGATCTTATAGGTCGCGGTGACAAGATGAGAGGCAGGAGTCCTGCTTGCATCCCCGTAATTATTAATAATAATTATAACAGGGCGTGCGACTTTTCATTACAAAAAAAATTGACGCCAAGTCAAAAAATTGGAGTTCCGGGTCCGAATTTTCGTTTTGAAAATTTTATAAAAAATAAAAGAATTAAATTTTTTAAAACGACTTTCACTGCAATAAGTTCATAACTACGTTCCGTTAAAAATGTTGAAAAAGCTTACTCAATCGCATTCGGTATTCCATTGCACTTAGAATAAACATTTTAAAAATAAGAAATTTTGTAAATTTCCTTAATGACCGTTTCAACTGTTCAATTTATGTTTTTTAAAATGGATTTCACACAAGAGTCGCGTATTCTAGTAAACTGCAATATGGTAGAAAGATGTTTTAAAAGATTTACGAATTCTAAAAATGAATCCTGATCAACTTACTATAATTAATATGACAAGAAAACAAAAGTTCTTGCACCCGAGTACAATCCTTAAAAGATAACTAATAACATGAAAAATGTTAACATCGTCTACGCAGACGGGAAATTGGAATCTAGATTTATTGGAAGGTCATTTATGGATATAACAAAGATAAATGGTCCGAAGATAGTACCCTGAGGAACACCCGAAGTTTGTTCAAAGGCCAGCGATTTGCTGTGTCATCCGTCTAAATACGAAGCAAACATGGTGTTCTTACTGAAGTCTATGGAGGCCATTTTAATGAGTATCTTATTGTGTTTAATCTTATCAAAGGCTTTAGAGAACTCGTATCCATTAATTAATTGCTCTGTGTATCTTGCTTAATATTTCTACAATATTTTCCCAACATAAAGCAGAGTTTCTTTCTATTTGGAATGAATGGACCTCTGGCGTTACTTACTTCTTTATCACACATAAATTATTTGGACTATATTGACGTGGATGAAGATATTGAAACATACTATCCGGACAAACGCGCATACTGTAACTGTACTTCGTGTAGCATTACAATGAGAGTTATTTGCATACCGCGTTCATCAGTTGGATCAATTTCTGACGAAACAAACGAAGGAAATCACTCAAACAAAAATTACTAATTACTTCAGGGCTTAAAACATTCCTTACGAATATGCATAATGTACTGCACTGCACTGCACTGTTTTGTTTATAATAACTACTCGTGTGTGTGTGTATGGATGTGTGTATGGATCAGACCTGTAAAGTACTTAAGTTCTAGTAACAGTACCAGTACCTGGACTTGTACTTGAAAAATTTTTTAAGTACCAGTACCTGGACTTGTACTTAAAATATTTCAAGTCTGGTACTTGTACTTGGAATTTTACAGGTCTGGTATGGATACGAATTAATGCAAACTTTTTTTGTAACCATTAACCGCATGCCAAATTGAGTATTTTCCTTTAGCATGAACTTTCTACAGGTTGTTTCCTCTATGGTGGTTCATATAGAGCGGGAGATGATAGTACTCACCTTACCAAACAAAAAAAAAAGTATAGCAGGGGGTGGGGGTTCATATCATCCTTTGCGGAGGTACATGGTGATTAAGAGAAAACCAAGCTTTTCACAAAACACCTAGTATCTTAAAGAGTACAGGGTGTATGAACACCACCTAAAGCTGATTGTATGCAGAACTTCATGGTCTTTCCGACGTCCGCTCAACCAGCTCCGCACTCCTCTGTTCTAAGGAGTTATTTAAACTAAAAATTTCGGATTTTCCTACCTTTTTTCTTTTTTCAAAAAGGTGGTTAACATAACTTTTTTTTATAAAAACTGTAAACTCTCTTCTTTATTTTGACTACACCTATGTGTAAACTGTAGCCATTAAAGGGTTACTGCCTCTTAACCTATTCTCAAAGATAATTGTTCCCTTCGTGACTAAAAACACGTCATTTAAAAAAATATCGTCTAATTTCGGTATGACCTAAATAGGTTATCCGCTAATAACTCTTTAACGGCTACAGTTAGTACATAAAGAGTTGGGCAATACTTAAGGAAAAAAGGACTTAACTACTTAAAGTACATTATCGTTACTTAATACTTTTGAAATGCCCTACTTAGTACTTAAACCTAAGTAATTGCTTCTGTTTACTTATACTTAAGACTTAGTTTTGTACTTAAGTATTTCTGAGTATAAAAAAATATCTAACTATTCGTAAAAAAACAAATACAATCTTTTCCGCAGCTCCTTTTTGTTGAATTTTATAAGCACGTAAAGAAATGTCAAACCATGTTCCGCACCCGCGCGTCAAAGCAAAACCTTAGACCACATAAATAAGACAGGACAAGTAGGAAAAACACCAGTAACGCCTCGCTCGAATATAAAATCGACGATGACTCGACTTGATGACGTAACCAAGGGTAAGCCAGCAATGCCTCGCTCCAATATAAAATCAACGATGCCTCAACCTGTTGTAGGGAAGGGCTCATTTATTTCTTCGAAATTTAGGTAGGTACTGGACATTTTTCCTTAGAATTTTTATGCATTATTGTAGACGACAACGAGTGTTTGGGCCTCAAACAGTTTCTATGAGCGTATCATTCATTTCTTCTTACAGAAAATGTTTCGGCAGAACATTTTTATTCACTTTGGTGGCCAAATAAACCTATTTTCAGATACAATAGTGTGCCGTTGTCGGCCTGCAATAATGCATAAAAATTCAAAAGAAAAAATTGAATGCATCTCCACATCAGGTTGATTTAATTAATATTGGATCGAGGCAATGCTACCTTATTACACTTTGGTTACGTCATCAAATCGAGTCATCGTCCATTTTATATTTGAGCGAGGCGTTACTGTTTTTTTTTATTTGCCCAGCTTTTGTATGGTATTAGTTGGTCAATGGCAGAACATTGCTCGATAGAACAGTAAAACTCAATAAAATATGAGCTGTGCAACAGATTCTGTTTGCATTCTTACGATTTACGAAAGGTGAAACGTAGGCTTTGCTTAGTTTTGGCACTGGTTACTAAAGTTTTCAAAAGGAATTTATTTATTAATACTAACTAAACTCTATAAACTTCGTTATATTACTGCCAACGCACAAACGTGCTAAAAAAGTACTTTAAAAAATACTCAGTACTTTTTATGGTCTTAGACTCAGTTACAAGTACTTTTCATACATGCGGTACTTGTACTTATGCTGAAGTACTCAGGCCTTCGCTACTTGTAGGTACTTGTAACTACTTAAGTACTTTTTCTTTGGTACTTCCCCAGCTCTGAGCACATACGCGTCATATTAAAGGGGAGAGTCTAAAGCCGTTGGAAAGGCTATGAAGTTCTGCTAACAATGAGCTATTGACGGTGACCATACACCCTGTACTTTGGAAGATACAGGGTATTTTGTGAAAAACTAGCATATTTTCTAACCACCCTGTAACTCCGAAACTGATGACATGCCCCCCCCCCCCCTGCAATACAATTTTTTGTTTGGCTAGGTGAGTACTATCACCTGCCACTCTATGGGCCACCATGGACGAAACACCCGGTATAACTCGAAGAATTTTTTTAGGCTGACTGCAGTTTGTATTTCCACAAACAAATTGTAATTTTGCAACAAATAAATTGCACAATATTGTGTAAAATTACAACAAAAATGTTTTCATATGTGTAGAGAAATTTTACGATCTCACAACACTACATCTGTCAAAAAGTTCGTTAAAAAACGTAAAACCGTGATTAGTCGGTCTATTTTCCCCAAACCTTCCATTTTTCATTAGCATAATTATTCGAGTGCCCCATTTTTTTTTTTTTTTTCAAATTGGATGAAACATGTATCAACGGAAAAAATTCTGTCAAATTTCCAAAAATATAAAAAAAAAAAAGAACATCTGCAAACGGGAACAAAGGTCTTCAGCCATCGATTAAAAAATTGAATTGACTGATGGCGGCGTTGCAAAAACCTTCCTCTTCCGGGTTTCATGGTTGTTCGTTGTTGTTGTTGTTGTTTTTCCTCTTTTTCTGAAATATTCCCATCCCATCACAGCTTTTTCCGTAATCACTCTCTTCCAGTTCCACAGAGTTCTTTTAGCCCGTGCCAAGAGCATCAGCACCGAATGCACTGCTGATGATGATGATGATGATGATGCCTGAATGCGATGCTGCAGACAGCAGCTTTCACAACGCGCTCGACTCGACATGTGCCACTATTCAACGTGCATACTGCACATACATAGAAAACTGCTGCTTTCAACTGCTTTCAACTATCAAATTCGAACAAGAACGAGACTTTGTTTTGTGGGTATGATGGGGCGAGGGCGAGCTCCAGTAATTGAGTGAGAACTCTTTAACAAGTCTCGACTCGAAGTCATCGAAGCTACCACCGTGTTTTGCGTCTCTCCCTCGCACTAATTATTATGCATAACTTCATCAGAAACTGTCTCTTTCGTGTTGTTTTTTTTTTATTATTTTTTTTCCATAGTCATTCAAATTTGTCACTTTGACGTGAATACCTTCATCGATAACTTTTTTTTTTCCTCTGCTTTTTCCCCGTTGTTCTTCAGCATCAGCGGTGTGAACCAAAAAACATCCCATATCGATGGCAACGCAGACCAGATTTCGTCGTTCGCTTGCCTTCTTCCTCACTCTCACAATTAGTCCTTTGGTTGTCGTTGTTGTTGTTGGTGGTTGTTACTGCGCTCTTTGTTCATCAGACGCAGTTTTGTTTTGATTATGTAATATTTGTTTACAGCGGATAAAGTAAGCCACTGTACATGATTATATCAATAAAAGGGACTGAGAAGGAATGTGGCGGCATGACATTCTCACGTGACGTGTTCGTGCAGCATGCAAATAGATATGTGTGCGGATGAGAAGGTATGCGTAAAGCTTTTGTTTTTCGTGGCCTTCCTCCTCTGACTATAGGCAGGCATCAACGTCAACAAAAATCAACTGATTCCGGCCCAGAGGCTAATCGTGTTGTTAAGCCAAGTTTTAATGTTTACTGCCGCTATAAAATAATTATCGCAATACCACCTCCACCGCGCGCCAACTTTGCATCCCGCGCTTCTGTCGGAATCGAAGGTATCGACGAGCGCTGTGCTTGGCCTGGCACAGTTGTCTTGTTTCTTTTTGCCTTATCATCGTAGCCGTGAGCAGCGCTCTTCTGATATTCATTACCTTCCGTGTTTTAAAATTAATGGAACGAACAGCGAGCGATTATTGGTTTTTATTTTTTTTTAATGTTTTTGCTTTGTGTGGTGGCAACAATGTGTATCGAACCAAACGTGACATTCGAGCGGAGCTTTACTACCTACCTCGCGAATGAAAATTTGCTTAAAGTTCGAAATGTTTCAGCAACAACTTAAATTTTCAGTTTTTCATGGGAAAATAGGCTTACTAATCCATGACTATCGTATCGTGGTAGGAATTTAGTTATTTTTTAAATTCAAGTCACAATCTTAGGCAGGTTTCGTTCCCCATGATCATTTCCACTCACAGTGTCACAGTAGAACATCTGCAGTCCTTTTGCAGTTTTAAAACCCACAGGATTTGAATGTCTAGCTGAAACCACTCGATACATAACAAGGAAAGACATCCTCAATAAAGTGCGAGAGCTTACCCTCTTTCGAAGAAATGGAGCAGCCAACAATAAAGACCTCCATCGGTCGTATCTTGAGAAGAGTTTCTGAACTGAGAGATGCCCCTTCTGATACTAACTCACTCCAGCTGATACTCAGGGATACCCTTAACATCCTTCGATTCATGAAGAATAGATAAAACTAAAACATCCCAAATCGAGGCAACAATAATTGAATTATCAAAAGTGCCATATCTACAGAAGCTGTTTGATAAGTCAGCTACTGATAGATGGCTCTCAAATCGCCAGAATAATTTAATTTTTGATGTTTGCCATTTTATTTAGGTAAACACAAGTAGATTCAAGTAGATCTGTCAAATAGAGAACTCTCCATAATTTTGTTAAAATTAAAATCGTTACTCTAGCTACATTTGGCCTCCAGCTCTATATGCATCAAACTCAGAGTACTCAGTCTCTCCCCTCCTCTTTCTCTTGTAGTTTGAATAGAAGTTTTTTTTTTTATCCACTCGCCTATACTAGGGAGAATGTATTAAAAGGCGTTTCTTGCAAATCTCATTCTATAAACTTCGGTGTGCCTCAGAGCTCTGTTCTTTGTCCATTTCTTTTCTTGGTTTTCATTGCCGACTTACTCCGTTTTCTTTCTATCTCTACCACAATTTAGCTGGTAATAGTTTTGTATTCGCTAATTTTTTTAACATCCTTGTAGGCTCTAGAACGAAGTGACATAATATTTCGACAACTTATCTAATCTACAAATAAGAGCAAATATGGCACACTCAGAATTTATAAAAGTAAACAGAAAACCAATACCAATTTAGTTAATGTATCTCCGTAGTTATGGACCCATAAACAAAATGAGATTATGACAGAAAGCCGCTAGCTCGTATCTGCGTAGTGTGGGGGAAAGTTAACTCTTTAAAACAACTTTTGCTTCAATTGAGGTATGCTACCACCCTGTGGTAAAAAAACTGTGCAAATACTGCAGAGATTTGTTAATCTTCTAGGAACTACTGATGTCGTACTTAATGTTAGCCCACTAAAAGCTTTAGAGGCTACAATTAATACCTTTACTGCAAAGGATAAGCATCCCTATTTCCATGTCGGATGCTATACCAACACTGTAAAAAAAATTTGCACAATTGTTGCCACAAAGGTTAGGGAGTATTCCCCACATTTTAGAGAAAAATACCTAAACTTTGTGACAAAAATTATGCATATTTTTTACAGTGTACTGAAACAACAGAATTTTGCCCAGATGATTTTACGAGATCGACATCTATGGAGGTTTATGGAAGTAGACTCGGCTTAGTGTTTGGGTCCGTGTAGTTTTACAACCCGTGCCAAGTTATATTTTTCCCGCTGCGTATGGAGAACTCGAATGGGTCAATATGTCCGATCAGAAGAGTTTCTGTTGGGGCTGGTATAACTATTCCGAGCTTCATTGCTTCCACAAATCTTACCGCACTTTTTTAACAGAAATCCCAATTTCGGCAAAGCGGCCAATAATTGACTCACATCTGCTTAAATGTAGGTAGACAATCCTTCATAAGTGAAGCTTTACTTTTACACTACACACTTGAAATGGTGTTTCATCGATTCGATCCCTGATTTCCAGAGCCTATAAAATTTGTGTGAAGCAGGAGAATTAAACCGTCACTCAAATGTTTTTGTTCACTTTGCTAAGTGATTAGCTGGGGCTGCTATCTGTCGCACTAGGTAAATTCAGGGCAGGTTTTCGATTATCATCTTTTTTTGAGTTGATACTGTAGAGGGACGGTAAAAGCCTTAAAAATGGGTTAAAACCGCGTAACTGTTGTGGTGTTGCAGGAAGAGATGAGTGAGGGAATTTTTTACAGGTAGTGCAATAAGGGCAATATGGGAGAGGAAAAGCTAAAAAAGTTGAAGAAGTGGCAAATCGAAAATCTAGCCAAGATGGGATTCGTACCTACAGCCCCAGGATGGTAGTTAGAACGCTTATCAACTGAGAAGACCCATGAAGTTTGGAGTAGACAAATCTCCAACCACCTCACCGCGTGATGTGAGTAGAATTTTTAGTTTCTCAGAATTATGGACATGAGATTTCTAGCGGTGAGGAGAGCAAGGCTTGCAGAGAGGATGTACGGAAGTTAGTGCGTGGGTGAATCATTGAGGGAGAGCGCGTGAACGGTAAGTAGATCAGGGTAATCACGTCCAGTAGGTGGGTTACGGTTGTAGAAATATTTAACCAGAGTAAAGAGCGTGACTGTTAATACACACCCTCTACGCTGCACTAACCTACCCTATCCCCTAACACACTCACAATTATACCAACGCTCCACCCATGGCTGGCTAAAATAAGCGAAAAAATCAAAAAAATTTGCCGCAATTACCTATGAAGTTTTTTTCATTTCATTATTGATACATTTCGAGACAATCGAATTAAATCGCGTATTTTTCGTGCAAAAGCTTTTGGAAAACATGCAAAAAATATGGAAAAGTAAGCAAACGATTTTCCTGAAAGTTCGTTAAAAACAAGAAGAGGCTATAGAAACTAAGGCAAGCCAGACAGACCATGTATGCCAAGCTGAATTCACTCCAAATCCTGCATTGAAGGACTTTCGCAAAAATATTTAGTTTTCAAAACCTGTGCCTATTTTGATTTTTTTCATATTTTTTTGAAAAAACTTTTAAAGAAAGCACAAAAGTTAAGAGAACGTTTCTTATGACAGCTGTCAGTTTTCATTGAAAAAATGGTGCAGTAGCTAAAACTTTCGGATTAATTCATGCATCCATGATGTGGCAGTGCTCGCAGCGATTTATCAGGCGACAATATTGGTATCCATATGCACAGAGCCCTCAAGGCACACTGATAGCCTGGCAGCCATCAAGGCGCTGGATTCTGTGCTGGTAAAATCAACTATAAGGCACAAGGTGACCCTATGCTGGGTACCTGGCCATAAGGATATCTCAGGCAACAAGATGGCTGATGAGTTGGCCAAAAAGGGGGCTCCGCAGCGGTAGCATATGTGAGAATCTCAATCGAAGCTTTAAAAGTGGGAATAATCAGGGGCGCCTATCAAAAGGCAAGTCTGCGGTGGACCAACAGGGATACCTGCCGTATTGCGAGGCAATTGTAGCCTGCATATGACAGGACAATACCAAGGGAACCGCTTAATGGCAGCAGAGCAAATACCGGGAAGCTGGTGGGGGTCATTACCGGTCACTGGGCCATAGAGGACCATGCTAGAAGACTATGGGTATAGCGGCAAACGATTTCTGCAGGAGCTGTAAGGACTCGGATGAAATCGAATGCCCAACTTTGATGAATAAAATAAGTAGGCTATTATGGGTAGATACTTCAATTCAAGTCTGGGCCTGCGAGAGTTGCAAAGTAAAGTGTTCAGATATATCCTGAGTTTTTTTTAGAGAAGCAGGGTGGCTCTAGGTAAAAAGTGTTAGATATATTCTGCGATTCCTAAGGAAAGCAGGATGGATCTGGGGTTTGAAAGGTTATCCTTTGAGGTCTACGGACACAATGGACCCACTAGAGGTGATGCAGGCTTGTCGTATAGCGGCCCCCCTCCTACCTAATTAATTAAAAGAGCGGATGCTGCGACATATGCATAATTCATGTAATTTTTTTGTACGACGAAGTAAATAAACGGTAAATTCATTATAACACATTGTCCCAAAAATTAGTACCTACTATGCGAACAGACGTAATATTTTGGAAGAAATATGCCGTTTACCATACACCGTAATTTGCAAAATCGGTTCAATCAAGAAATAAATTCTTCATCAATTCTTCCAGGATATTCAAGAATAAAGGATAACATCCTTATTCGTGATGTCCTTTTTCGTATACATTATTTAGATGTTATTATTCTTAGAGAGCAAAGTAAATACGCAATGTATAGGGAAAATCTTTGTACTTTTGTTTTCACAAACCCTCCAAGTACTCCCTTAAGTGAGTGGCAACAATTTGTGCCACAAAGCTTGAGTATTTTTCGAAAAGATTAGGGAAAGGGAGAGCTCCAGCTTAGAAAACGTAGATTAGGTTTTTCATTTCTTATGCGCCATACTACAAATTTTTTTTTTATTCATTAAAACATATTTAATATGGAAATTAAGGACGAAACACATCTTTCTCAGGCTACCTCGCAGCTCGCCTCAAAGCTTGCCTAAGAGAATTAAAAACAAAATGACACCACCGGGGCTCAATACTGCCATTGTAATTTTACGGGAATTCCTTTACATTCTGGGCAGAAATAATTTGTTATCGGTTTTCAAAAATGTGTTGATTATAAATTTCAAGTCTCGCTTAACATAAAATTAAAAAAAAAAAAAAAGAGATCTGTTGACAGAACTAGGCCTGAGAGAAGAATTTCCAACATTGAACTAAGCGCGCCTGTGTCTAGGCTTGATTTTGTGTTGCTTCATTTAAAAACCCGTGTTCGAAGGTTCGAGGCCTGGATGTGCTTCTGCCTTTAGTGCTGGGGCGCTGGGTATGTGCGAATTATATTAACGAAAATTTATTTGCAAGTGTTCCATAAAAAATGTAGAAGAATACCAAAATTCATTGATTTGGGGAAATTAAACTGAATTTCCGTTTCTATCAGAGAAAATGACGTTTATTTTTAGGAAAAAACGTGTCTTAAATTTAGTGGAAGACCCAGTACTAAGGCAGATCCCGATATGTATGTTGTTTTGGCCTGCAAGACATTAGCATTTTTGTTTTTAACTGCGAGCATCAGAGCCATATCGGGTTTTGCCATCATTGTTCTTCGCCACAGTTTGTTCATGTTGGCATTAAATGCAAAAAAAAAAATCAGTTTTGGCACATACAGACCTGGCGGCCCCATAAAATAATGCAAGAAACTGCTCTTACTACGAGAATTTAGTTCCGGATTGTTTAATAAAATGTTGGTTAACCTGGAATAACTCGAAAGCCAGCGATAATAACTAACTAACTAAACTGTAAGAAGGCAGTAGAATCTGCCGAGGATATGTGAATATAGGCAAACCTTTTTGCTCATCAAAAACAGCAATGTCTGGAATAGTCATCACCATGCAAAAAGGGATAGTGTTTTCTGATTGTTGACAACAGGACCTTACGAGCTGAATGAAGACACCAGAAAGTGATTGAGATCCGGAAAGAAAACAACAAGAGCAATTTTTGTTTTTTCATCCAGAATTTAATGCATCCCTGACCGGAAATGGACGAATATCACACATCTTAAATTGCATTCATTTATGTGCCCGTAAATGGGTGCCTTTACCTCCCAGCGATAAATGAAATCATTCAATCAAACCGGATGCCTTCTTTGGAAGATGGAAGATGAAGTGAATGCCTCCATATTGAACACTTTATAGGACATTCGTACAGGTAGGTCTATTCTATGGAGGAAGCCGTTTAAGTTTGTTCGTGTGCTTCCCTTTAACTTCCTTCGAAAGAACGAGGATACATGCCTCTTTTTTGGATATTTTTATAGGCAAGTCCTTCGCAGGAAGCAATTCAAACTTTTTCGTGTGCTTCCTCGTAAGTTCTTTAGAAGAAGAATGGAAGCAAAATGAATTAAGACATATACACACATACATGTACATAGGTATATGAATTATTTAGAAAGAAAACACAACTGCGTGCACTTCGGTTTCACAAACGAAACAAGAATGAGGTTAGAAATTTCTTTTGCACCGTCCAGTAACCTTCCTTCGTGGATCAATCTGCAATGGATCAAAAATTCTTCAGATTTTTCATCTTCTTTTGCACTAAATTTTACTGCTTCCACAAGCCTTCACACGGAAGGACTCACCAGATTTCCTGCCTTGCGAAACATAAAAACTACGCGAAGTTTAAATGCCATAAATCTAGTAGATATTCGAAAAAGACATTTCAACACAATAATCCCGTGGGGTTGCCTATGTGTACCGCAATTTCAAGGTTAGTTCTCAATACTAGGACAAAGCCACGAGCCGATATCATAGAGGAAAATCCTACTTAAAGCTCGATATTCGTTTAATATTCCATAAAAACTGCGGCCCAATTGAGTGTCACTCTCGAAAGCCTAGCTATATAGCTACATACCTACCTACCTACAGAAGAATAAACAGATGAGTGTTTCCGACTTTATATGCCGGGCAATATTCACACATATCTACATAAGCATATGGCCTATTCCACAGGATATACATAGATGCGTAAGTATATGATAAAATACATAAATTTTATGGAAATGAAAATGAAAAGCTTTGCACCAACGTTTTATTGTTGTTATCCCACAATGCTCCATCTGCACTTCTTGAGAACGCTTTCAAAGTTGAAAAATTTATAGCAGAAAAAACTGTTGTGAAATGGAATGTACCTAAAAGATGACACAAGGCAAAAGAAAAAAAAAGAAAAACTCCGAAAAGCATATTTCACCCTTTCTCTGACTGACATACGGCAGGAAGGATCCGTAAAACGTGCTTGGAGTGGGGTGAAAATCGTAGGAAATACTTTTGCAAGAAGCAAAAAGGGAGAAGAAATGATGACACCAGATTGACATCCCGCGCCGTGCTAAGAAGAAACGTAGTAGAAGAAGTAAAAACTTCTGCGCAAGACTGGTTGCCGGAAAAAAACACAACAACAAACAAACGCGATTTCAGTCAAATTGAACGTCATATGAGATATGAAAATCTTCATCGTTACCTGCCTACATATATTCGTACGGTGAAAACAAAACAAAACAAAAAACAAAAGAGAACTCGAGTGTTTTATTTTGATTTGCAAATGAATTGAGAATTTTCCTTTTCCAAACAAAAGTCGTGAATAATTTACCGCGAGACTTCATAAATTTTTCATTATCTACTATCTCCGGTTTCATCAGCCTCGTTTTCTCCTCCCTTTGCTCTTAAGGTGCCCAAAACAAAAAAAGATATCGACTAAGTATAAAAACGTGTCACACACGTATACACATACAGCCGGAAAAAATCTCTCGTCGTATCGTAAACAATCAACCTAACAATTCAAAGTCATACTTACAAAAATTCATTAAAGCACCCATCCATGAAGCGTTTTCTCCACAAAGTGTGTGTGCTCCCCAGTGAAGCTTCCACCACACCGAAACAACAACAAAACCGTAGCAAAGTTCAAAACGCAGGGAGAGCGGGAAAAGCTCTTTAGTAATCCACAAAAGATTTGATTGTAATAAATTTTGACGTATTAAAAACAGCAATTAGAATGTGCGCGCACACATCTCTACTCACACTGACGCATATATATATATATATTGTTCGAATACACTACGCCAAATAAAACCACCGTATAAACGCGGGGCTAGAGAAAATCGCGCCGAAATTAAATTTTATTCCCGTCGTATGTACGCGGGCACACAAACAATTTCACCATCGCATAATCATCCAACAGATTGCAGCACAAACGCCAAGCGAGCAATGTAGGCGAAAACCAACGAGATAAAAGTCGTTGTACCCGCCGAATACCTTCCGCGCGCGCGAAATATTATTTTCTTCTAATGATGGCTACCGCACACGTTTTGCTCTATCCTTATATCCGTGTCCGCCGTAATGTGCGTTGTATACTGTGCTGCTTGCTGCTGTGCTGTTAAAACGCAGCTCTTCTCAAGCCTTCACACAATCGACAAGAAATTGCGCAACATTCATATACATTCACAGTAATGATGTTGACGAACACACAGCCGCACCAACTGTTTGATACTAAATTCCTATACTTTTCGTACTTGTGTGCTGTGTGGTATGAGAGAGGGCACAGAGTTTTTCTTTTCTTTTTAATATTTGCCTTGCTCAACCCAACAAAAACCTATCTCATCACGAAATCACTCACAAACACACACACACACACATCGACAAGTTCATAGTCCGCAAAGAGAAAAAAAATTTTCCTCTTGGTGATATCGGGAAAAAAAATTTACACTTTCCTTATGGTTTTTGGTGGCCAAGTTTTCTTATCTGACATAACTTTACACCGGCTTGAGAATTTGTTTTTGTTTTCGTTTTAATTATTTCCAATTTTACCGCACTAATTTCATAAAATTTTTAATTTAGATATTTTTTTCTTTTCACTAACATCCAGTCTGTGGTGTGATAAGTGTCCACACAACAATCCCACAGAGGAAAATATAATCAACCCCGGTGGACAGTAGAAAATCCACAAACCTTCCAACACGAACTCTATCACTCGACTAACATGAAGTTTGCACGACATCAAGTCGAAAATTCATCGAGTCAAAAGAGAGGAAACATAAAAGACGACGAGAAGGGTAGAGAATATTATCGACCCCGCCTAAGAAACCGCGCCTACATTCAAATTGTGGTTTTATATGATTGGCCAGCAGTAGTGTGACGTCACTACGAATAGGAACGAAATGGCACGACAAGTAACGAGTAAATCCATTTTGTTAATGTGTTTGCAAAGGTTTTGTTGTTGTTTCGAGAATTTTTTTTGCCATCGGTGGGGGTAAGAGAAAAATACGTTCCTCACGGACCGCCGGTAGGTAACACATTCACAGCACAGATCAGACTGGAAAGGGAGCTAGCATTCTAGAAAATCCAAGCCAAAGCAAGCAACACAAATGTGGCAAGTGGCTGGTTTGGTTTGTTGGTATGCATGCAACATATCCAGCGTACCATACGCGGCGGTGGCACAAATTCATCCGATAAGGGGCTACTGTTGGACTGGCTTTCTACGCATTGACTTTTTTGACAGAGATGGGTGCAGAGGCCCCAGAAAGTAGTTAGTTAGAGAAGTAGGGTTTGCTATGCAGAGTGAGAAGGGGAAATCATCGTTTGATTTTCATTAGCACAATTTTCGAGGGGGATTCAACCTCTTCAATAGCAGCACTCGTCGAAAATGTAACTTGTAAAAAAAAAAATCTCGCTCATATCAAGTTGTTTTAGCTGATCTACGTCCATTCCATCTAGCGCGGAAAATCGGAATCGGGTCGGGAATTGTTTTATTCTACCGAAACCGATTTGTGTATACTTCGGGAGGGCTTCGTAGACTCATCGGTTTTCGCTTGAATCTCGAATCTCGAAATTTTTACTCGATTCGATTTTACTGCTCTGCTAACGCACGGGGGAAAAAGCACTTTAGTTAGGTGCCCCCCCCCCCCCCCCCCCTTGGGGTGGATGGATTGTTTTCTCCGATTTGCGCCGTATTTAAAATCACGTTCGCCTCGGTGGTGCTCTACAAGTTAAAAATAGAAATTCATCAGCATCATCACGACTACGCGACGTCGAGATAAGTTTCTTTTTTTTTTTTTTGCGAAAAATTTATTTTTTCGATTTGTTTTGATTTTAATTTTGTGGTTTTGAATTTCAGGCGCTTTATTGCGCAAAACTACAAAATGTAAAAGTCTACAATCCCACAAAATTTCGATTGTACAAAAAATAGTTGCTGTTGGATCGAGTAATACATTTTTTGTGGGATTATTGTAATTTTACATGACTTGTAAATTTAAAGACTGAAAAAAATTTACAACCGCAAGTAGGTAGGTACCAAACCAAGTGGTATATCTACCTATAAAAAAAAGCAGATGCGTATCTAGGCTTAAGCATTTGGGGGAGCCTATTAAAAGAACAAGAATTATGAAGGTCTCAATTGGGGCATCTATCCCGCTAGGATGGGCTAGATGACTTCGAATAAATAGGAGTGCTCTGTCTCCTGAGGATTTTCGCCCAATAAGCCTCTTCTCATTCCACTTCCAAAATATTTGAAAAGCTTCTGAACTGGCAAATGATGAACTACGTAGCTGCTGAAAATCTTTTGATCCCTTGGCAGTTCGGCTCTCCTCAAAGTTACTGATGATATAAGAATCACTATGGACACTGACTTGACTTCCATTTTAGTGCTTCTTGATATCTCCAAAGCCTTTGATTCTGTTGATCATGCAAAATTATGTTGTAAACTTCGCAATACTTTCAAGTTTTCCTCACTGAGTACTAAACTCATCTGTGCAGCTATCTATCTAATCGAGATTAAGGGGTCCGAGTGAATGGGCTTCTTTCTACCCGAATCAGGATTAGATGTGGGGTACCACAAGGATCTACTCTCGCTCCATCTCTTTTCGCACTGTTTATAAATGATATTGCATCCAGTACACACTGCACAAAAGTTGCTGATTGGTTTAAAGAAATTTATGTTTGTGGAAAGAATAGTACTAGACCACCTTTATTTCCACCCAGTTTCTGGATGATTATGTAGTTGTACTATATATACCTACATAAATTATTGGAAGAACATCTGAAGGAAGTTTTGTTTGTAGAAACCGAAATGGAATGATTTGAAAATGGGGGACCACCAGCTGTAAAAAGAAAAAAGGTTTGTCGAAAGACATGAGAATAAAAAGAATATTATCAAAAAACAAAGGAGTTTGAAGCCCTTAATTTATTATGTATATGCTGTACCTGTACCGTCACCAGGTGCGTATACAGGGGGAGGGTTACGGGAGTCATGACCTCCCCCAAAGCTCCACCTCACTTTCGCGATGATTTGAATGTGGTGCTGAGCTGTAGAGTGAGTTTTAAAAGTTTAACAGGACAATTTTCGTATGGTACGTACACAATGTGTAGTTGTCGCCAGCGATTAATGCTAGTACTGTAACGCTGGGCGTTTGTTTGTCTTCTTTTGAATAGTAATAGTGGATTCTGGAGTAGGTATAGTAGTCATTTGGTCGTAGCTCTTCGTCTTTAAAACGTGTACGATTTTTTTAGAATTTTCTTGTGTTTTATGTAGTGTCGAAAAGTCATTTATCACACCTATCACAGGATGGTAAGTAATTTTGGAATACACAGTACATATTTGTTTTAGTATAAGATTGTTTAGAAAAAGGCACGCAATGCTTAGCAGCTCGGTTATTATGATGCTTTTATATTTTTGTTGCACCGATTACTCCCATAGATGAAAAGGAACACAATTTCGAGATTTGAAAGTGTTTGTGTTTGTACTAAATTGGTCAGCGATCATAAACTTTTTTTTTAAGCTATCTGATTTTTTTTTTTTCTTTATTTATTTATTTATTTATTCTAATGTCAACATTATCATCATTATTACTATTAGCCTTAGTTACAATTCCTTAATATCCTTTTTTTTTCAAAATCCCCCTTTCAGACAGCTTAGCTGGTTTAAGAAAGAGGTTGAAATTCATTTAATTAACTACAATCTATTTATTCCTTATATATAGCCTAATAAGAATAGCATGTTCTAATTCAACTTAGTTATATTTCACGAAGACTACATATATGGTTTCTTACTTTCTTTGTGAAGATGTTTATATTCGAATTGATTTTAATCTGAATAGGAAGTCTGTTGAAGATCTCACTGGATGTCGCCAATAATCCTTTACGAACCCTTTCTGTCCTTGCTGCTTCTACTCTTATATCATTCCTCTGTCTTGTATTGTGCGTATGGAGATCTGTTGCCGTAGTGATTTTGAGGTTTGTTTTAATTTTTTTGTTTTTCAACTTATAGACAAATTTAGCTTTCTCCACGAAGATTATTTGCTTTAGACTAAGTTTTTCCGTTCTTCTTAGTAATTCGTTTGTAGACGTTAGCCAAGGTATATTATATAATGTTTTAAGAGCTCTATTCATAGTTATCTGTGTTCTATTAATTATATAGTTGGAGCATTGGGACCATATAGGTATGCTATATTTTATGTGTGATAGTACATGAGCATTATATATTAGATTTGCTGTTTTGTTATTTAATGTCAAAATTCATTCTTTTGATAGCGCCCAACATCGGTATAATTTTATTAATTTTGGTGTTTATATGACTGTTCCACCTTAATTGCTCATCTAATATAAGACCAAGATATTTTATTTCCTTAACTCTCTGCAAGCTCATGGATCCAATTTTTATCTGTGGGTCAATATCTTCTTTATTGACTTGACGAAATATTATAAATTTGGTTTTTTCTTCGTTCAGCGAAAGTTTGTTTCCATCTGTCCATTGCTTATATCTTATGAGATCCCCGTTCATAGTTCTTTGAAGGATTTCTTTTGTTTTCGCCCCATATATAATGTTTGTGTCATCTGCATATATATGATAGTCTCCTTTAATTCCTGCATTCTGCATGTTATTTATGTATAGTAAATATAGAGATTAGGTCCCAGGATGGAGCCTTGTGGTACACCAGTGCGGAGAATCTCCGGATCGCTATGTATTTTTTGTATTTTTGTAAACAATTTCCTATTGGTTAAATAGCTTTCCACCAGTTTATTGGCTATACCCCTTATTCCAAGCTCATCCAGAAACTTCAGATGAAGATCATGGTCAACTGTATCAAAGGCTTTTCTAAGATCTACAAAAATTGCTCCAGTATATAGACCTTCATCTAGATATTTGTTGATTACATTCATTGTCTCAGCTGTGGCTGACTCTGTTCCGCTGTATTCCTGAAAGCCAAATTATTTCTGATCATATCCTCCAGTTTTGTTTATAAAACTCCTGAGTCTTTTTTCAATTATTTTCTCGAATATTTTTCCAACACAACTGAGAATTGCAATTGGTCTGTAATTACTCACATCCTTTTTATCTCCACCTTTATATATTGGTAGTATTTCAGTCTCCTTTAGTATATTTGGATAAATTCCGGTTGAGATGGTTTGATTTACAAGATTGGCTAAAGTCGGGCTTATTATATCAGCCGCAACAGCAAGATCATTCGTAGTGATTCCGTCAAGCCCAGGTGCAGATTCTTTTTCTGAGACTTTTAATTACAAATTCTATTTCTGCCGTATCAGATGGTTCAAGAAAAATTGATTTTGCTTGCCTTTTATTTGCAGTAGGTGACTTTGTTGGTAACTTTTCCTTAAGTTCATTGCCAATGTTGACGAAGTACTGATTAAGTGTGTCTGCTATCGTCTTTGGATTAGTTTCTATTTTCCCTGACTTCCTTATCTCAGTAATAGTTTCTTTATTTACATTTTCCTTTTTTATGATGAATTTATTAATTATTTTCCATGTTTTCCTTGTGTCGTATTTTGTCTTCTGAAACTGTTTGTCAATGTATTCTTGTTTCACTTTCCTTACTAACATGTTTACCCGATTTTTAGCACAAGTATAATCTCTCTTCCCCTCAATATCATCCGGGTGCTTCTTCATTTTTTTTATATAACTTCTCCCTTTTTTTCATTTCATCTATAATTTTATCCGTTATCCATCCATTATTCCTACTTCTAATCTTTTTGTAAATTGTGCTATCTTTTTTACTATCTTTTATAATGTCGATAAGTTCCTCCGTTGTTATTGCTTGAGAGTTTTGTATTCTCTCTTTGATTTTTTCTCTATATCTCTCTTTGTCTATTGATGAGATGACTTTTGTGCTCATCCTTTTTTTTTAAAAAAACATTTGTAGTGATTACAACCTTAATTACGTTATGATCTGATATGGAGGTAGTGTCCATATTCATGTCCATTAAAACACAGATCCGTAAATATATGATCTATTATTGTAGCCGTGTTTTCTGTAGATCTAGTTGCATGTTTAATATCAATTTTATTTAGAATCCTGAAGTTGCATATAGATAATAAGTCTAGATATTGAGTTACTGCATTATTGTTCGCCAACAAATCAATGTTGGTATCTCCCAAAAACATAAGCTTTCGGTGCTGAGTCAGTAAGTTCTCCAAATAGTCTATAAATTCATGCTGGCTTTCGCTTGGTGATTTATACATTGTTAGTATTTTAAGACTACTCTTGCTGCTTATTTTTATTTCAGTTAGTATTACATTATATTTATTGTCTAGTTTTATATTGTTATATTTTATTCCTTGTTTAATAAAAATTGCTGTTCCGCCACCACGACTCTCCTCTCTGCAGTTGAAAATTCCTGTAAAGCCTCTTATGTTATAGAAGTTCACCTCATTAGAATATAGCCATGTTTCATTCAGCACTATTATATCTATCTGTGAGTTTTTGATAACCATAATTTCAATTTCATCTAGCTTATTTCGGATACTCCTGATATTTAGATATATTAGATTTAGCATGGTGGGCATTCTTTATAGAGATTGTACAGTATATTCGGTTTTGCTCCTCACTATCTCTATACGTCTTTGGTATATCGGGCACTTTCTACTATCTGCAGCGTGCTTACAGTTGTCTAGATTGTCTTCTTTATTATTTATTGTTTTCAAACGACAGTTTATACAAGAGACTTTAGTCATAGTACAGTTTGATGATTCGTGATTTTCACCACAGTTCTTGCATATATCTCTATTCGGACAATTTTTTGATGAATGACCATATTTTTGGCATTTAAAGCATCTCATTATATTGAAGTCCTCACGTACATAGTGGGAGTTCCAATCGATGTTTACGTATTGATCTGCCATACGTTTGTATGTGGATGCGCAGACCTCAAAAAATATGGTCCATTTATTTGTGCGTCTATTTAATTTGTTGTATGTTATATTAAGTTGGTCTTGAGTTGTGAAGGAGTGATTTAGATCTCGAAGTTCTTTTAGTAGTTCTTTTGTTGTGTAAATTTTTATTTAGATTCGAAATAAATAAACATGGGACTCTTTTCTTACTAAGGGAGATGTTGTATCTCTCACATAGTTCTTTATTGGCTTCCTTTAGGAGAATCATATTGTTTTCCGTAGAGTTTGATTTAATTATGACTCCTCCTTTAGTTATGGGCTTTACTTCAATTATTGGAACCTTCAAGATACTTGGTTTGATTTTTTCCTTAATGTATTTTTTTGTGTCTTCTGATATTTGATTTGGGTTTAATGGTCTAATTATTACTCCCTGTGTTGGTATCCTGGGGCCACCCTTCTTTACTACTTCCGAGTATGTATTTTTATTATTGTTTATTGTTCTATTTGCACCTTCCCCGTCTTCCATTTTATTTACCGTTTGTAATATTGTTTTAATTATTTCTCTTTGTTGATTATCTTCCTTTTTCATCTCAATTAGATCGTACATTATTTTATCCAATTGCTCTATCATTCGTTTTTTGATATTTATTTTGTCTTAGGACGTGATCCATTATCGCTTCAAATTTTTCCGGGATTGTTTTTATATGTTTGCTGCATTCAGAGCACATAAAGAGAACGTTTTCTTTTGTATTTATTAGATTAACATCGTACTCCACAAGATTTACACATTTAGCATGAAATATGGATCCACATGTTCCATTACAAAATATTGCATTTTCATTTTTTGTTATTCTCTTGCAAGATCTGCATGTAGTACTCATTTTCACAGTTTTATAGATATATAGAAATTTAATATTTCAAAAATTAAACCATTCGTAAAAAGACAGAAAAATTACTATTACATTTCAAAAAACATTCACAAAAAAACTACTATTATTATTTCTTTTTTCCTTTTTTTTTTTTTTTTTTTTTTCTTTTCTATATTTATTTTTATATATTTTTTTATTTGATATCTCATACACAGCCTACTACATAAAATCGATAACAGGACAACTTAGTGAAGAATCAAAAAAAATTGCCTTAACAAATTTTAAATTAGGGTTCTTCCAGTAGAAGTTTTCTTAGAAATATACTTGCAAATTGTTCTTAAGAGTTTTAATGCATAAACATTCACCGACAACAGTTCAAACGAATTGGTGGATTGATTCTGGTGGTTCACACTTTCGGACGAGGGAACAAGCACTCAAATTTTCTTAGAAATATTTGAAATTTTTTCTTTAGATTTTTCATGCACTACTGGTGGCCGACCATGGTTCTAAACAGTTATATTGATTAAGGTATCTTGGCTGGTCTTGGTCGCAAAAGCTATTTATGAGCGTTGGCTATCATACATTTTGTTGTTGGAAATTTTTCTTTCAAATTTTTATACAGAATTTTTACGGCAAAACTATAAAAATAAAATCCATTCGCTTTCCCAAAGTAGTGTTGTTTAATTTAACTTCACGTTAACTTTTAATTTGTTGGAGAAGGATAAACTTGATATATCCTATTCCTCTAAATGTGACTCAAGGTCCAAGCTCACTCTCAGTCAATTACTTTACCCGTGACAGAATTGCTGGCGTCAGCATATCTATTTCTACAATCTGTGCACGAGAAGGCGTATCTGGTTGTGAGTCCTTAATGCCCCCCTTGAGATCGACATTGATGTGGATAATTTGGATATATTGGATTTTGTGATAAAACGTAAATATTATTAAAAAAAAAAACTTAAAAGCGACTTCTTCCGACTTTTTTCTCCTCCTCGAACATTATAGTTGTGACCCCCCCCCCCCCCCTAGTCTCCAGGTCTGGATACGCGCCTGACCGTCACCTAACGTTTATTTGAATAAATCAACAAAATGGAAATTTGTTTTTTTTTTTACATTTTTATAACTAGTACTACAGTCCCCGCCAGCAACGAAAAATGAGCTATCAAGGTCACCAAGTTTGTACAATGGTTAAAGAGCTTTCAGCGGGGGTATTTCCAGTAAAATAAGTCTTTTTTTTTAATTACTATTGTATTTCTTGTAATTTTAATAATATATTTTATTTTCTCGATAATTACTAATTAAATATTGTTGCGAGCGTGGCCTTTGGTTCGTTATTTAAAAACACAATATTAAATAATTAATATATAAGTTCTTTATTACACTTAAATCATATAAAGTTCACAAACATTTATTTAATCAACTCAACTCTAATTATCGCTAACACTGTACTTTCAATTATCGCAATCTAATTACACACTATCGCTTCTTTATTGCTTTCGTTTCTTAACACTGCAACGTCTAAGACAAGACTCTCTTTCTGGCGATGACAACTGTTATATTTATACCCTAGAAACTCTCCGGATTATTCTGGAGTGTTCTATTCCAAAAGCTTCTTGACTATTCTATTTGTTCTATTCCTGAACTTTCCTGTAGATTTCATAATCGATTCTCCGAGCCTGAAGTCATTTACTCTCCGAACCTGAAGTTGTTTATTGCCAGTAGATGTCACCAGTTGTCTCTTTCTATTGCATGTAACACTGCCCCCTTCTTAAACTTGTTCGTCCCGAACAACAGGTGGTCCACGGTCTTGATGCTCGTAGTATTGACACAAGCGGTCCAAATGAACAATTTTATGCTTGCCTCTTGTGCCACGCTGAATCCTGTATACCACGTCATTAATTCTAGTTATTACTGAATACGGTCCTTCCCAGTGTTGTTGCAATTTTGGAGAACGTCCCTTACGTCGTTTCGGGTTGTACAGCCAAACAAGATCACCTTCGTTAAATCCTGCGGAATTAGCGCGTAAGTCATAGCGGGTCTTCATCCGATCAGTATTTGTTGCTAATTTCGTCCTGTGGCCTCGTGTACATCAGCTAATTGTTGTTTGAGCTCCGATACGTAGTCTTCTGGTAACTTTCGTTCACCTCTGGGAGTACCGAATTTTAGGTCGCTAGGTAAACGCATCTCTCTTCCGAATATGACTTTAGCTGGGGTTTGTCCGGTAGTACTATGAACGGCTGATCTATAAGCCATTAGGAATACAGGAATATGTCGATCCCAATCGCGTTGATGATAGTCAACTACTTTCTTTAGATGCTCGATCAAAGTTCTGTTGAAGCGCTCTACCATGCCATCAGATTGTGGGTGTAGAGGAGTTGTTCTAGTTTTTCTTACTCCCAACATTTTACACATCTCCTGGAAAGTCCGCGATTCGAAGTTCCGTCCTTGGTCCGAATGAAGTTCGTGAGGCACACCAAACCTACTGACCCAATTCGTTATTATTTGTTCCGCAACTGTGGTTGCCTCTTGATTAGGGATTGCATAAGCTTCAGGCCATTTACTGAAATAGTCAATGGCAACTAATATATAACGGTTACCGCCATCCGTTTCTGGAAAAGGTCCAGCGATGTCTATAGCTATCCTTTCAAAGGGGGCTCCGACATTATACTTATGCATTTCTCCTCTGCTTCTGTGTTGCGGCACACTTTGCAAGCAGCACAGACAGTGCATCTGCGGCACCACTCCTCCACATCTTCTCGCATATGTAACCAATAAAACTTTTCTCGTATTTTGGAAATGGTTTTGTTCACTCCCAAATGTCCTCCAGACGTTCCACTGTGCATTTCTTCTAGAACATCTTTGACGTTTGATGCCGGCACGACTATCTGCATTCGGAAAGATTCGCCATTAGGTGCTTCCCACTTGCGTTTAAATATACCACATTCAACATGAAGAGAGTTCCATTGAGCCCAGTAACTTTTCAGCTTCTCACTCCGTTCCGAAATATCCTTCCAATCTGGTCTTTCCATGTCTTCTTTCCAAGCAAGAATAGGTGAAATGTCCGAATCTTCTCGTTATGCTGTTCGCAGGTCCTCGTTGTTCCAACCTGTAGATCATTCCGCGGTTACCAACTGTATAGTTGGTGTTGTTTCTTTTTCTTCTATTCGGGCGCAATGTTTGCATTCAAGTTTACATGGACGTCGTGAAAGGGCGTCTGCATTTCCATGGATACGACCTCTTCGGTGTTGTATTTCAAAATCATAAGCCTGGAGTCGCTCTATCCATCTCGCCACTTGTCCCTCAGGATTTTTAAACTGCAGAAGCCATTTAAGCGCTGCATGGTCGGTGCGAAGGATGAATTTCTGCCCGTAGAGATATTTATGAAAATGCTTTGTTGAACTTACAATAGCAAGTAGCTCCTTTCTTGTAGCACAATAATTTTTCTCTGACTTTGAAAGTGCTTTGCTATAGTAAGCTACTGGAACTTCTTGACCATTCTCCTCCTGAGAAAGCACTGCACCAATACCTTCATTGCTGGCATCCGTGTCTAATGTAAATGTTTTTCCCAGCTTTGGATAGTGAAGTACTGGAGCCTCACAGAGCTGTTGCTTCAAATTTTCAAAACTTTCGTTGCATTTATCCGACCATATGAACGGCTTTCCTTTTTCGGTAAGTTGATGTAGGCTTCTTGCTATATCTGCAAAACCTTTCACGAATCGCCTGTAGTAGGTAGCTAAACCAAGAAAACTCCGTAATTGATGTTTGTCCTTTGGAGCTGGCCATTTTTCGACGACTTCTATCTTCTCTGGATCGGTTCTCACTCCTTGTGATGAAACTATGTGACCTAAATATTTAACATCATTTTTAAATAGAGCACATTTACTCGCACTGAGCTTTAATTTTGCATCTTTGAGTCTTTGAAGTACATCCCGTAAGTTGTTTATTGCCAGTAGATGTCACCAGTTGTCTCTTTCTATTGCACGTAACAATATATATTAAATTACTCCCACAATTGGGTAATTCTAGAAGAGATGGGACCGCTTAATTTTTATTTTAACTTGCAACTTGTCGAAACACGAAACAACATGCATTGTCTAATGCTCCACTGAACTGATTATTGTCAGTCGTTAATGAGTGGTTGTGTTATGCGGTTTAGATCTCATCGCTTTTAATATCCATAAAATCCATAAAAAACCAAGTTACAAATATTTTGTTAAGAAAATGGCGAATGGAACACATGTAAGAGTAATGCTCCTTGATATTTTGTATTTGATAAACAAAGTCAGTTAGAGATTAACATTCTAAAAAAACTTTGTGTTTTATGAAGCAACTTGAAAAGGAGAGAAGAGAAGGGACATTTTTCCAAAGGAGAGATGGGACAACTTGTTTCCTAAAATTTTCAGTTCTTTGTATTTAAAAAATAACAAAATTTTTGACTTCAGATTATGCGCTCTTGTTCTATAAGCATTTAATTAATATAGGTTTTAAAGTAGCAATGCCGACAAAGTACATTCGAAAATCTGCTTTGAGGGGAAATTGGAGCGAGTCTAATTTGTTGGAGGCTATTGCTCAAGTCCAGGATGGCAAAATGAAGTTAAGAGAAGCAACCCGCCATTTTAAAATTCCACATTTTACGTTAAGCCGGAGAATAATCAAAAACGACAACAAAAAACATGCACTTGGTCCAACTTGTACACTAGGTGAATAGAATGAGATGAAGATTGTGCGACACATAAGAAAACTCGCTCCCTCGCGAGGTATAATGAGGACAATGGCATTTAACTTGGCAGAACAACTCAAGATTCCGCACAAATTCGACAGTCGAAATGGAATGGCAGGATACCACTGACTGACTGACCTCGTTTTTAAGACGAAACTCGCAATTATCTGTTAGAAAATCCGAAAGTGTCTCTATCAATCGTTCACAAGGGATGAACTTTTTTTAATAAATTTTCTTTACAGAGATATTCCTTCTACATCTTCTACATCCCGCCCAGCTATAACGACAGTCCTTCCACATCAATTGGAATCTGTGAAAAAAATATTGTGGAAAATGCACCTATTGTCTTAGAGGTTATTCATCCTATTCCCCCCAGGAGAAACTAAAAACCACAAGAAAGCAATTGGCATATGTCCTCATCTTTCTGGAGTCCATAACCGCTAAAAAGCGTAGAACAGTTATAAAGCCTATAGTTTACAAAAGACGACCAAAGGCTTTTTCATCGGAAGATAGATAGCACTAGAGGAAAGTAGCCTAATATGAGACACTTTTTGTAAAACTTTAATATTTTCGAAACCAATGCACATATAAATGTAATTGTAGTTTTAATTTATAACCTGAGATGTAATTTAATGAGTTTAGGTCAATTTTAGTTGTTGTTGCTTATATTTGTTTCTCCAATTTCTAAAAACTATTACCTTCAGATTTTTCTGCTTTTATTTTTGTGTCGCCTATTATGAGACACAAAGTGTTTTCCAATATGAGATATGTCTCATATTAGGAGCTAAAATTTTCTACAATTTAAAAAGAAAAAACTGGTATTCATTTTAAGATGATTTTTTATTTGTAATTGATACCAGGTCACAAACCGAACAAAGGAAAAACTGTCCTTTTATTTTACCACAATCCTCATGAGCCCATCAATAGCAAGATTTGCATCTAGCCCACTTTTCGCCATGTCGGTCATCCGAAAAAAGGCCAGTGCAAAATATGCACTCCGCGTCATCATCTGAGTCCATGTAAATCAGATCTGGTACTGTTTCAGGCGAATCTGATGAATCTGTAGATTGTTATTTTTCGGTTTTCCTCTTTTTTGATGTCCCTATTCTCTTCTTGGGTTTAGTACTCCCTTTTGGCTCACTAACAGAAAATTTTGTTTTCGGCTTTCTTTTGGTTTGGCTTTCGAAAAGGCCTTCCTTATATGGCGTTGATGTTATAAGTTTGGCCGTTTGACTCCGGGATTTCTTTTGTGTGGTATATAGGTAATATGGTATAGGGGTAATATCAGAAGGTCCTATTAAGTTTCTCCCCAGCTCTGGAGTCTTCTCTCTCAAAAATCTGGAAGTGGTGTCATAACCAGCTGACCTTTGTGGATTTGGTTCTTTATCCATAGAACTATGGATAATTGGCTCGGAATCCCTTGAACTATGGGCCACAGGCTCGTAATATCTGGAGCTGGTGACGCCTGGTTCGCAATCCCTGTTGGTATGAGTGGCTGGTCGGTAATCGCTGGAACTTTCAAAAACAGACTCATGAGATGGAACGTTTACCTGATCTGATACATGAATCGCAAACCCATGTTCTCTGAAAATATTCCTGTTGCATGGAAAAAGTCCTGTCTTCCGAAATGAATTTATGGATACTACCATTGTTGCTGCTCTCTCATAAGCTCTACCAAATAATTTACTTATGCTTGTATTTGGTACAGTCCGACCAGGATTGTTTTTGAGCCATGTCTCTATTTCTTGTGCGTAGTAGGTCTTAAACGGTGACATAAATCCAACATCTAAGGGCTGCATTTTGTGTGTCAAATGATGAGGTAGACAAACGATTGCTACATGATTTTATTTGACTATGTCTATTACGTCCAAATTTCGAGTATGAGAATAATGACCATCGAGAACAAGCAACACTGGATCATTCTGACTCGGTTTTGTAAAAGATATAAAATGTGAAAGCCATTGTGTAAATATGTGTGCCTGAATCCACCCAGATGGATGGAATGCCCATACAGAACCTCTGGATGCACCTTCCATTAAAAATTCTGTCATATTTTTACGTGGGAAAACTATAAGAGGCGGTATAAATGTTCCAGCTGCATTCATGCATGTAACTACTGTAATTAGTTTTCCTCTCTCCATTGAAGTTAGGCAGCAAATCTGTTTTTTCCCCTTTAATGCCAACACCTTGCTATGTTTATGCTGAACTACAATGATTCCGGTCTCGTCGACATTAAATAATCTGTGAGGCAAACACTTAATTTTTTGAAGTTCAGGTTCATAAATATCGAAGGAGACACTGACATTTTTCTGTAGTGAAAGCTTTTACTCTTGCTGCCGAAATTCCTTGTGGTGTTCTCATGGACAACTGTTGGTTTCTATCTATTAAGAAATCCTCGGAGCCATTTTTTGCCAGCAATCTCCTTTCTGCCGCTGAACGGATGACGAATTACATTTTTTATTGCCAATTGGTAAGCCATACATTTAATATTCCTTTGACGTAATCCATAGAATCTGTAACAATTCGGTACATAAAATTTATTCTAACTAAATTGGCACATTTCTACCTCTTTTACATCTGAATGCAATAGTCAACTAGTTGTTTCTCCAAGTCATCTGGAAGAGCTGTTTTTCTGCCAAACCGCACCGCTACTAACTCACCCACAGATCTTGTGTCCTTAACATACCTCTCGAGTGTACCCCTTGGAACATTAAATACTTTCGAATCCTTTAAATACCTTCAAATATATTATATATTAATACTATTACAATTGAATTAAAATGCTGTAAAATTACAATATCGGAATGAAAATATTGCATATAAAAGAAATTAAATATTTACACACCCCCATTTCCTTATTCCGAACAACTTCAACCGCTTTCTTCATGTCTTCCTTGCACCACGTCTTCCTTTTCGGAGGCATCTGTAAGTATACCTGCTAAGTAAAATGAAGTATCCCTAATATGAGGTATCTCATTTTTGGATACCCAAGATATCTCATATTAAGGTCGCGATGATTTGTTGTTCAATTTGTTTTTGCGAGCTTATAAAATATCGTGCAAATGACGAAATAACGAAATCAAGTTTTGGAATATTTATTCTATAAAAATAAAATACAACTAATATAATAAAAAACTTACCATTCAAAATATATCAAATTCAAAAATTCACTAAAAAATTTCTATTTGCGCACTTACCAACCAAACTTAACTGCACGAGATCTCTGATGACAATGGCACTCGCCACGCTTACGGTTTACTTTTACCAAGAAAATGAGAAGGTTCCGTTAGGATTTACAATATTTTATTGAAACAGAAACGAAATGGAGCACTGTCTCATAATAGGCTACTTTCCCCTACTGTTTTGCACAACTATCAAGATATTCCCTCGACATCAACTGTAACTCTTGAATCGGAAAATTCGCTAACAAGTTTGCAAGTTCTTAAGCCTATTCCCCACCAATAGACACCAAAAACCACAAGGAGATTAAGGCACGGATTCGTTAAAAAAACTGCAGTAAAAAAAAAGAAGCACAGACTTTTCTTCACCTGGATGACAATGATAACGATTCTGAGCCGGAGATCGATGATAATAAGTTTATTGGTTGCGGAGAGGACTACAATCAAACAAGGATAACTGAAGATTGGTTACATGGTGTTGTTTGTAAATTTTGGTAGGTGCCACGAATTTTGTTCGAAATATGCGAACACCTGTGAAAGATGCGCCAAAGTAAGCATTTAGGATTATAAATGACATCATTTTGACGTGTCCCATCTCACCTCTTTCACTGTACCAATTCACCTCAAGAAGCTAGGTGAGATGGGACATTTGCATTTTTATTATATTGTTTTTTTTATTCTTGCAACTGAATTAGGTATTTTTTATTTTTGTTATGAAATAAAATTAAGTTTCGTTCATTATTTAATTTGTAAGATATTTTTGTCAAAAGTTATTCGTATTTAAAAAATATCGTACCATCTCACCTCAATTTTCCCTAATTTATTTTCATTTTAAATTTTCTGTCCAGGGGTCTTTCGTTATGAATATATAGAATAGAAATAGATGGCCATACAACATTTGTAATTTCTTCTCTTCTACTTAATTTATTTGTTTAAAACCGAGTATAAAAAATATTTGATATTGTAGGATAAGAAAAGAATAAAATTAATTTCGAACGCATCTGTAATTTGTTGAACTTTTAATATGAATATTAAAGTGAGTAAAAGTTGAAATTAAGATAACTGTCACATTCTTGCTAACAAAAGTTGACTCATGTGAAATAGAAAATCAGATTCATATTGTTTCGTCAGGTCCATTTGCGCAATTTTTGGAAATAATTTCACTTGCTTGAGGAAGGCTATCAATTATTGGATATACGCATTACTTTTAAAAATAATATTAAGATGGTAAAATCAAGTGAAAATAGTTTTATTTATAAAATTAAAAGTTTACGCGAATATGACTTCTGAGCAACAGCCATCGACGGGATATGTGGAGTTAGTCTGGTCTCGTTTAAACGCATAATAAGAGAAGCACCAAATTTTGATTCACCCAGGCAAAGGTATAAAAGAGACAAAAGAATTACAAACTTTGACGAATTTGATAAGGATGTAGGTAATACGCAGAACAATATTTGAGTTTTATGACAGGGCAGAATATCCTACTGTGCTTAAATTGCAGCAAAGTTTAAAGCCCAAAATCAACTACGTAGGTCCCCTAACTTCATTGTGAAGAGTTATAAAAGAAATTGGCTTCAAATATTGTAAGGCAAGCGATGGTCGCAAACAGTTAATGGAGAGAAGTGACATTGTATTATACCTCGAATGAAATTTTTGAGAAAAATGAACTCTCTTGGAGAATCCGGTGATACCAGATAGATGAGACATGGATAAATCAGAATCATTGTCGAAATAATACTTGGTAGGACGAGAGTAGTTCAGGATGACTTAAGGTTCCTATAGGAAGGGGAGGAAGACTTATAATATGCCATACTAGATCAGCAAAAACGGGATTTATACCGGAAAGTAAGATTGTGTTTAGAACCAACAAATATTAAATGGTGTTTTCAAAAATTGGTTCATAAAATTTTTTTTTAAATTTATTGGAAGAACCATCATTTATTGTTATGGATAATGCCAGCTACCATTCAGTTCAGATTGATAAATACCATTCAAGCAATTTTAAAAAAAAAAGTGAAATTGTTGAGTGGCTTGATAAGGAAAACGTACAATATTCGGCTAAGCTGACAAAGGTTAAATTGCACAAGCCCCTGGAGTAGAAATATGAACTAGACCAGGTAGCATTAGAATACGGACATGAAGTCGTACGTCTACCTCCCTATCACAGCCAATATAATCCTATTTAGCTCATTTGGTCACAAATTAAACGGGAGATAGCTGAACGAAATATTGCCAACATTTAAAATGATAGACCTGGAAAAAATTATGAAATTTAATAACGTAACAGATGAAAACTGGAAAAATTGTGTTCGACATGCAGAAGAACTGCAAATGAATGAAATCACGAAGGAAATCGTGAGAAATGACATTCATCCTCTGATAATTCGATTTGGAGATGATACGAGATCAAATGCCTCTCCGATTTTGAAAGTAATTAAATAAAAGAGAAAATTTTTTTACTCCACTAGATCTAACTTTTGCATGTATGAGCTCTTAAGGCTGAAACATAGTCACAATTAACAAGAAAATGCATTGTTCGAATAAAAAGCATTAATGAAAATCTGTTAAGGGGGTATTCTAGTCTAGAAATTCGAAAAAATCGATTTTTTTTGTTTTCATATTTTCAAAATTTTAACTATTCAAAAATATGCCTACAAGAGGATTTTACAAATTTGTATCTTTTATATTTAGTGTTCACTTGCATTCAGCTGCTAACAGTTGAATTCTAACTTCCAAACCACGTGGACGTATGGACTTTAAGGGGTAATGCCTCTGTAACGGCTAAAAAAAAAGAAGGTTTTTTCACGAATTTTTTTCTCGCAAAATTAACCTTTTAAGGGTATTATCGGGCATACATTGAACTTTATTGATAAATTTTTGACAGCGAAAAAAAACAAAATGGCGGCTCCACAGCCATCTTTCCGGGACATGTTTATGAGCAAGTGTGACGCGCTTGATGGTGACCTACATTTTCAAAGGAAAAAAAAATTTCTCGGACGGGATCTTTTTTTTTCTTATTCTAGAGGGTTTAAACTATTTTTTAAGCCAATAAAAAAAAACGATTTTTCAAAAAATTTACAGTGTTGTTACACCTTAAACGCGTTTTTCTCGAAACTGCCTTTTTCAAGACGATGCCCACACGATTTCTCAAGTTCTACTGGACCGATTTACTTGAAATTTTTTTGAGAGAGTCTTCTTTATAGACTTGTCTATGTCCGGAACTAGCCGCATCCCAAAATTTCAATTTTTACAATTTTTATAAAATTCGAAAAAGTAAAAAAAAAGTGGTGCAAAAATTGCTTTTTTTTCAGGCAGCGGGCATTTTGTGAAAAAAAATTTTTTCACCTTTTCCCTAGTTCCGGACATAGCAACATTACCCTAGACTAATTTTTTATTTATTTTTTTGCATCCCCCCCCCCCCTTCATCAGAAGATAATTTTTTGAATTTTTAACTTTTTTAATTTTTTAATTTTTTTCTTGTATTCTTGCAATGTTAATAAATAACTCATAAGAAAATGGATAGAAAAATATTGATTGCCTTTTTTTTACGGCACTTCAAAAATCACCTAAAATTCGGGCCTCTAGACTAGAATACCCCCTTAAATGAGTTTCATAAAGTTTTCTTTTCTTTCATTCTTGGAAAAAAAAATTTATTATAAATAGATTTCGTCACATAACTTCTAAAAGTGTGTGTAATTCTAATTTATAACCAGACTAAATGATTCAATTTAGACGACTCAATATTCTGGCTCTGTCGCACGAACACTTGTAGGTAAGATTTCGTGCGGCAGACACAGTATACTGCCCCGTATAAACTGGGTCTATATAAATTATTTTGATGCAGCATCAAAAACTTCACAGTGGTTTTTGGCTTGTGTCTAAACTAAGCCCTTTCGCTTTTTTGGAAAGCTTAAATTTTAAAAATAAATTTATTTTTTATATTTACATTTATTAAATACTTCTAATATTTGTGGAGTTCCTTAATGAGCTAGAGAAATATTTTAAAGGGAAATCCTTATGATTTTCTCAAAAACAAATTTTTAATCAATAAAATCCCAAGAGGTTTTTGCATAGAATAGAAGATAAAGTTCAATCAGAGATTTTTTGTAATCAAAGACCCGACCAAGGAAAATGTGTAGTGTATTTCCAGATGTACACAGTAAGAATATCGGCATACAACTGATTAGAATAAGCAACAATTTATTTGTAAATAAACTCTCTAACTTAAGTAACACGGCATAAAAAAATGTTTGCGAGGTTGAAATTTATCTGACCTTGTAGAAAAACAATAAAATAACTTAATTGAAATGGAAAAATTACAAAATTTTGCTCAGGCTAAATTGGTAAAACGGCAAACCCAAACCGATATTTCCCTGACGTTGATAGCTTATTTTTCGTAGCGGGGACTATAGTACTGTTGCATGCAATTTGCATGCATTTAATGTGTTTGCGAGCATAGTTTCTTGCAACACCGCTATGCTGCCAAACTATGCTCCCAAAAATATTAAATGCTCATTGGCGTAACTAGGAATTTTTTCTGATGTGGGCCAGGTCCTGCAACTTTCGTGCATAGGTTTTAATAAACATTTTGTTTGCGAAGTATACCAGCTCATAAGTATTTCCAGGCTTGGACCGACATTTTTTATTCATTGCTTTGAGCACTTACAAGACAACATGTTTATATAATGCCTAGAACCAACGAAATTGCATAGCTCAAAGTTTCTAAAGTTACAGCGAGTACCTACAGAGAGTCTATAAGTTACGGGGCCCACAAGAAACAAAATCTAAATTCTAAAACATAATTTCCGCTAAAATAACTGCATCCAAGAACTTCATAAAATAATTCTCATTCGTCTCGTCACTATTTTCTTAATATGTAGTCTTCTTACGTGAAACCTTAACTCCGCTCCTAAGAAAGAAAAAAAAACTAGATCAGCTAGCAATTTTTATCTACTGCAAATGCATATACGTGGGTCTATTCGGGGCGATTTTTATAAGAAAAGCATTTGAGATTTGCAGTCTTTGTCGAGGTTCCGATGTTAGAGGTCAGAGGAATAACGAACAGTTGAGCACCTGGAGAGAGAAAAGCATTGCACATCGCTTATAAGTTAGTATAAGTCATCAGCATTCAATCAACTTTTGAATAACTGTCAGTCAACATTCGGCGATCGGGCGATATTTATTGCTTATCGAGACCAACGGCTAGGAGTATTTACGAAATAGTTTTAGTCGGACATTCAAGTTATTGTGTAAATAGATTACTACTTAATGTAATTGGTGAAAGTTCATTCTTTTCTTTAGTTCCAATGAACCCAAGCGATACTCAGCTATTCCGTACAGTCCACTGCAAAAATCCGACGCGATTTAAATTTTTCTTAAATTATAGAAAGTAGTTAGTATTTATTTGAAAAATAAATTAAAATTTGCACGATTTTAAAAGAAAAATAAAAGAAAGTGATGTCGTTTTCTTAACAGATACCTTTGTTTTCTACATCCCCTCTGATATGATAATGACGCGCTGCTTAATACCCAGTATTTATTCCAAATACCAGTACCAGGACCCAAACTTTAAATCTTTTAAGTACAAGTACAAGTTTCGGTATTGGTACTTAAAAATTTTCAAATACAAGTCCAGGTACTGGTAATGGTACTTATAAGGTTCAAGAACTTTCGAAAACTTAAATTAGATATTTTGAAAAATCTCTAGCCAGCTAAATAATTGGATGAGGTTTCCATTTACGAAATATCATAAAATATGTTGTAAAAACATATAAAATGCAACAGAATCGCATAAGCTTTTGCTGCTTTAATTTCTAATTTTGGAAGTTGTACATTCAAAATATTTGAGTTTGCCTTTAGCTAAACAAATGTGATATCAGATTTGATTGCCTTTGTGTAGCATTTACAAGACCTGCAAATGAAAATCAACCCTCCCTCCACTTGTGCGGAGCAAGAGAGCGGATTGTGGCAAGTCAATTTCTGTCCTATACAGTTACTGATATATCGCGTTAATTTTATTTCTATTTTACTAAAAGCTGTAAGATTTCCTGAGGCACTGTCGAGATGCAGATAACCTTTATTATTAGAAGGCGTATTTAATTAATTTTCAAGACCTGAAGTACTTCGCGTTTTGGAGGTAGTTGTAGTACGTAAGCGTTAATTACCAGTACTTGAAATTTTTCTGAATACCAGTACCGGGACCTGTACTTGTATTTAAAAAAGAATTTAAGTTCAGGTCCTGGTACTGGTACCAGGGGCGGATCCAGGATTATTGTGAGGAGAGAGGGGGGTGGCGCAACTATGATTTAAAAATGGTATATACTGAAAAGTTTGAAGACACTGGCCATCACTCGCAAATGTCAAATGCACAAAATTTATCATTTAAAAGATACGAGTCGAACAGATTAGCTAGTGGATACCATTCTAAACGAAGAAAGTTGCTCAACGTTCAACTTTTGCCACTCTAGAAAGTCAAACGAGGTGTTAAATTATTTATTTTGTTTTGGTTTGTAAATGGCTTCCGAATCATCTATTTCGGTTCATCATTCATTCATCATAAAATGTAACTTTTCAAAATACAGGAATTAAAGAGCATCGTACTTTGCGTCTATTTAAAATAGCAGTCACAGAACAGATGCAATACAGACCTTGTAAGTATATGACTCCATGGAAAAGTTAAGAAAGTTTGACTAATAAGCCAAGCTCGTAAGATACCCTTTGATGCAAAGCACAGCATGAAAGGCATCCAACATTGCGGCGGAGCTCTAGTGAGTCGATCTCAAAAGTTATTGCCAAATCGCCAATGAGCTTGAAGGCTCTAAAAGCTAAAACAGTGCGACCAGCCCTGGCTCAGATATGGGAATTGTATGCCATTCTAGGTCTTATGTAGGACTTGTAGAGGAGTGCTAGATTCGATGGGATGAAATATTTGTTTACATTTTCAGAAATCCAAGACATTTTGATGTTTCTCTGGCAACAGAGAAGATGTGATCTGTCCAGTTTAATTTACAGGAAATATTTATGCCAAGAATGCATAAAGACGGTGTAACGTAAATCAGTGCTCCATCAAAATAAATGGGAGTGTTAAATATATGATTTTGTTTTAGAAAAATGAGACAGCTTGGGACTTGGATGCTTTGAATTCGACGCGATTCGATTTACCTTAATCGATGATCTTATCAGGATCGTTATTCAATGATCTAATTATGCAAACTTGATTAAGAGATGTGGCATTCTTTGGAATCCGTAAGAGTGTTAAAGCAGTAATCTAAATCAAGGGCACTGTGATAGGAAAAACTATGGATAGGGTAAAGAAAATTAAGAAGAGGATGGAGAGATAACAGAGCCCTGGGAACATCTGGATTTATAGGGTGAGCTGCTGGTGAAACGCTAACCGGTATTAGGCAATCCGATAAAAAACATTCAAACTATATTAGAACAAGATGGAGAAACCAGGTGCTTTAAATTTAACTAAAAATGCTGGATGCCAGACTCTACTAAAGACCTTTAAAATATCTAGGGTAACGATTTTGAACCACTGCAATTGTGAAGATTAGGGCTCCAACGTTCCGTAAAAAAAAAGCCAGCAAGTTTCCAGTCGAACGTCCAGTCCGGAAGCCATATCGACGAACATTGATGATTTGTTTGGTTTCTAGATACTTCTTTAATTTGGAGTTAATAAAAGATTTAAAAACCTTTGAAAGAATCGAATTGATTGCAGTTGGTCGATTATTTGAGGGATCGCTACCCTCTTCTTTCTTGGGAATAGGTTGAACGTGCTAGTTTCCAACCAATTGATTTTAATTAACAGGGGTAAGACCCCATCAGAACCACTTAGCTGGATCCGCCACTGGCTGGTACAAGTATTTAAGTATTTTACCGGTCTGAAGTTAGTTACACATTTTCGAACAATTATTTAGGTTTTTGTTAAACACAGAGATAGTTAAAGTCTGTATACGTTTTAGTTTACGGTTTTTGTTTTTCTGCAAACTTATTTTCTCTGTTGATTTGTTTTTAATTATCTCATTTTCAATGTTTATGAGTGCCATGCTCGAAAACCTCTCCTGAAGAAGTTGCTCTGAACCAAGTTTTAACTCGATGCAAAAGCTCCGTTCATAGATCGCCGACAGGAAGACCCAGAGCTACTTGCAGTAACTTGTATAAATTTGGGCAGGAGTCTTTATTAATTTTTGTTTTCAGTCTTTCCAAATTTACTACAAAGCTCTTGTTTTGGAACATATTGTTTATTATTTTTGTTTCAGCCTGTAAAGTGAAAATATCTACATTGAAAACATTTCTATAATTTTCTGCAAATGCCTCTACATGTTTCAGGTACAACTTTATAAATGAGTCAACTGACTTGATTGTCCCAAAGGTAGATTTTCAAACTTATTTTTGAAGTTAGTGATAATATTGTCCATCCCTTGGTTGTAAATGGATGTATCTTCCAATATTCGGATGACCTTGGCCTCGTATCTAATGGAAAGTCTACTAAATTACATTTACCTAGAGAGGGACTTTATCAAAAAAGCCTTTGGCTCTTTCCGGTTGCCTTCTCCTTTTCGAGACTCGAGTGGGTACTAGATAAATTTAATGTTTTTCTGTGAATTTTTCGGTTTCCCGAAATATTTCTTGTCGACAGTGTGCTAATATAATTTTATTCCATAATGTAATGAAGTTTTTAATTATAATTAAATATTTCTTCCTTATAAAGATAATCAGCCTTATTACTGAATCCGGGGGATTAGGTTGGGATTAGAATCGAGAAAGCCTTTTAAGCCTTTTTTCCGGAAAATTAAAAAAAGTTTTACGAAATTTTCAAAATTTCATCAATATCAAAGATAATTAGTTAAAATATCCACAAAATTTTTTCTAGTGTTGGTAGATCCAGGGAATTCTCCCATATTATGGGAATTTTCGCCCTCCCGAACAAAATTGTGGGAAAAATTATACATCCAAAGTACAAAAAATAATTTCTTAAATTATACTCAAAAAATTGGATTTTGCTGGATAAGTAAAGCAAAATTAATGGAGCATGGCCTATTACTAAAATATCAAAAAGTGAGACATTTTACAGCTACCTCTTTATTGAAACGACACGTTCAAAACAAGGTTTTCCTTCAATACAATTGAACCGTTAACACCACTTCTTAAAGGAGTTTTCCCGGATTCACAAATTTACAAAGATATTTAAATGGGAAGGAGAAAAGCTACTAAAATATTGACGAATGTACTTCGTACTGTGTAGAGTGAAAATTTATGCGATGTATTGAAGTCTAATTATTTTTCTGTTTTACTGGATGAAAGCACAGCCATACCACTTTTGTTTTATAGCTAGATTTCTTGATTCTTTGACTGGAAACGTGAAAAATGAGATTGTAGAATTCATTGACCTTGATGCCGCTGATTTCTCAGCTGACGCCCTATACAATAATTTCAAGTTGATTGATAAGGACATACCACTCAAAAATATATGCGGTCTAGGTTGTGATAATGCCACAGTTATGACTGGAAAAAATAACTCTTTATATTCAAGACTGAAAACCAATGTTCCTATCGCCATTCTTATTAGATGTACCTACCTGTCATTCGGCACTACTAATTGCAAGTAAATTAAGTATGCATATTCCCAGTAAAAATGAATTTGCTTTGAAAAATTACGTAAGTTTTTCCTTCTGGTCTATTCAGTATGGCTTCTTGTCACAGGGAAAAAGTGTGGAAAATTGCATCATAATTTATGGGAAAAGCACCCAGTAATTCCCATTTTCGAGGGAATTCTGGCTGCAACAACCTACAAACACTCACGCGTTTGTCAAAATTCAGTGGAATCAGCAATCTCAGAATATCTTTTAACATTTTTAAAAAGATTTTAATTGGTTTTCTTGAAGAAAAAATCTCGTTAAAGTTTTTTCGATTTCGATCCGAACGGATTCAATTTAATTAGACATAAGATTGTAGGTACGAATTGACAAATGTTTTTTGAGAATTTTCATAATTTCTTGGGAGGGCTCCATTGCGAAACACTTTCTTGCTAAGTGTCTTTCGGATTTTTTTTTAAGAACGATTTTTTGTAAAACGTCTTTTTTACGAAAAGACTTTTGGTGTAATAGCAGTAATTTTCTCTACCAGAATATTTTCCCCGTATAACGTTTTTTGGTTAAAGTCGTGTTTTTAGGAACCATGTAAGAACGTTAACCGGGGTATGACTGTATATGTTTAAAGGATTTATTTTCCAGGAAGCTGGGAAGTATCTGTGGTGGTTCCATCAGAGTTTACAGAAACTGTGCAATACAGACTAGCAAATATGCTTCAGATAGAAAAAAAAATTCTACAACGTTTTATATGGGAACAAATAAATTAATAATAGAAGAACGGTCTGGATTTGGATTGAGATACTCATGCCAAACAGTTCTAAATTGGTGGATTTTTCAATGGAAAAAGGAAATTGATGATGCAGGAAATGCTGTATAGTTGGTACTTATATAAAATTCCTAGAATTTAAGCATGCATTTGAGATAGAATAATTTGACTAGCTTAGCTAGGAGAATCCAATGATGTAGAAGAAGTAGAGTTGAGACCAGCTCCGCAATTCGACTCTGAACGAAAGCAACACTTGAATTACCGTTATTGGTGTACCAAATCGGCGTTTTGGAACTGTCGAAAATTTCCTCGACACTAAGTTTAGTGTCGTTTTTACTTTATTTGTAAGGCAAAGCAGAATGAAAATAAAATGTACTTTTTTTTTTAAATTTTGTAATAAGACGGAAAATGTAGCATGAAACTGGAATGTAACCAAGACCCGCCTATATATGTCTAGAATCTTATGTTTCGGGGCTTCAAAATGGCGCTTAGAAGCAAAAATTAGTACGGAATGTTTTTCCATTCAAAATATCTGAAGAGCTGATTTAGATGCATGAGAGTTCAACATAAACGTTCCTTCTCAAAAACAACGGCAAAGCAAGCAAGAAACAAAGCAAGTGTAAAGATTATTCGGGAAGAGCTCCAAGAACAAAAGATCTTTCATAAAAAAGTTTTTGCAGTTCTTCAAGAACGAAATCAAATAGAAAAACAGCGGTTTTAATACTATTAAAAATAAAAAAAAATAAAAATATTTTTGAAGCTATTACTAGAAGAGGTAGAAAAGCTTTAAAATTAGAAAATAAAATAAGGGGTGAGACCGGATAACCCCAAATCATGTGTTTTAGTTTTTAATGATTTCTTGAATTTCATAAAACTCAAATTGTCAAACTTAATGATTTTAATGCAGCAACGGTTCCATTTATTTGCCTTCAACTCTTAGCTGAGGAAGTTCAAAGTTGTCGTCTAACACGGACGGAAGTTTTTAATTAATCCGTTCGGTTTAGCTATTGGGCCAGATTATTTTTTTCCCTGAGACTCATTTTTCCCCCAGGGATGCTTTCTATGCATCATAAGACTTGCAGCCTCTCGGATATTATTTCAGTGTTCAGTGTTCGTTTATCTTAATAGAATACAAAGCTTACTTTTCAGTTGACTTCATCAATGGAGTATGTCATCGGTAAACAATAGTTTTATTATCATGAAATATACTCGTTTTTCGTCGATTTAAGAAAATCATACTACAAAACAACTATTGCATTACAAGACAATTTCGAATTCTGTACTTAACTCGCAGATCACATAATAATTGGCCAGCAATACAGTTAATTCTAAGGCTGGTCAGATAGCGTCTATCGTCTGTTCATATTATATTTTGGAATAGTTGTACTTTTCGTCATTGAAGAGAAAAAAAATAAGGATTAAGCTAAAACCGGCATTCGACTTGTAGACATACGTGAGCCCAAAGTTGAGCTTCTGGCAACAGACCTCGTCATCATAAAACGTGTATATGTCGACTGCGGTTGTTGACTTGCGTGAACTGACCCCTGAGCTGATTTAATTCATATATTAGTGCTAGAACGTCATTTCAGATCCAATCGAAATAAATCTGGGGGTACCTCAGGGATCAATTCTGGATGTAATTCTATTTCTAATGTATACAAATGACATAAAAACAAGTCACAATCCTTGCGCATGACACTTTAATTTATATTATCGGAAAATATGTGGGCGACATTAATAGAAAATTAAATAGTAGAAATATTTATTTTGTAGCTAAAAATTAATAAACTAAAATTAAATGTTACTAAAATTTAGTGTATGTAATTATAATTGCAGTAAGAGAATATCTCTATCTAGCGGATGTCTCCAGTCTAATAAAGAAATATTCAGGTGTACGTAAACACTGAAAAAATTTTTAGTTGTCTGTTACCTGTTATTCTCGTAAAAAATGTTATATGGCTTGTTCTGCCGCACTTCACTTTTTTTATATATGAATTTGTTAAAAATAAGATGTGACTTGCGGTGGTCAGACTTTGAAAGAGTTAGATACGTCAAATGACAAAGGACATACAGGATTTAGGCGATAGTAAGTAGGTATAATAATTTGTTTCGATCTAGAGTGCGGAACAACTTTTAAGTTTAAGTTTTAAATTTAATTGTTAAAATAACTTTCCCCCCTGTATTTCCCTATTACATTAAAAAAAAATCCTCGGCAGAAGTTCTTTTTAATGGGATCCAGTTGATTTAAAAATTATTTTTAGAGAATGCCGACGTGGCTTTGTGTCATATATGAGGGTAGAGGAGGAAATTTCGAAGCGATTGCCCCTTTTTTAGGGGGTTTTGCCATTTTCATTAAAAATCTATGCATGCGGATATTTCCATGGTTGTTTACTAATTTCAATCTGCTAATCTGCTATTAATTAGCTATCTACCTATTGCCAATCTATGTATCCATAGATCATGGATCATAGGTCTTGGTCAGGGTCTTTTTGTATTTATGTTTGTGTTATATTTGTACTTAAATTTATCACCAAGTTAACAGTGAATAATTGAGATAACAATCTTGGGCTGTTTTTCATTTTCTTTTCTTTCTCTTAAATCATGAAAGGACCCTTCCACTTTCAACAGTAAACTTATTCATTCAATTTCTATTTTACACCTTATCTTCCAAGATCCAGTACCAGACAGTACCAAGTGGGTTTTTTGTTATTATAAGTAGGGGGTTAGGTCTGGAGAACCGACCTTTAACCTAAAAGATTGTTTGTGCTATGCCCCTGCCGTATTGAGTCCAGTTCACGTTTGCCCGTTTTAAGAAGATTATTACCTGAACGTCTGATGGGGTTACAGAACCCTTATCTAGGCATTGGAAAATATTTGCCGAGGAAGTCTTGAGCATTCGCAGAGTACATGCTCAGCAGATTCTATCTCCTCATTGTATAATCGGCAGTAGTCGTCTGTGGTCTTGCCAATTTTTTTGAACATGTAGCCAAGTGGGCAATGTCCAGTCATGAAAATTAATTTATCATTCGAATTTATACTAGTGACTGAATATGGTCCCATCCCCCATTTTCTAATTTTTGGAAAAAATATTTTTAACATCCTAGAGAATAGGCATAATTATAAAACATTTTTTTTTTGTTTTAACTTAGTTAATCACCCGCCATTATTTACATAGAAACAAATTTTTTTACGTGCAGTTTTTGGCTGGGAATAGCCACTCTTGTAGAGATTGACCCCGCTAAGGAATATATGTGAATATATGAAACGTATTTTAGAATACAAGCGAATGAACCAACTATCTACTAACTTTTCCGAATTTGTTTTGTTGCCTTTTTTAACATTTAGTTTTGAAATTTTGTCCTCTACCTTCTTTAGACGCCGTAGGACCTCATCGATTACAAAAATCTCACCTTAATTCCTCTGTTTCAGTGGTAGAATGAATTTTTTTTCGGCAGGATCTTGATAAAAGATTCAAGGCTGCTTGCTGGCTTTCAAGTCCAAATAAGTTCTCCATTAATTTCGTTGAACTCATTTGAAATGAAGTCAATTTAGTAAGTTTGCCTTTTCTATAAACTAATGTTAGGAATATTTGGTAAGTCTGTACCCTAAGTATCTATTTAGTTTGGTAGGCACTGCTGCGAATGTGATGTTGAGAATCGTAGGGATTAGATTGCGCAAAGTTTGGAGTGAGCATACACTTAGTCACAGTCTGTGCAGTGAGTGAGAAATGAGACGCCGCGTTCAATTAATCGTGTGAAGTGTGAATATACATCACTGGGTGAGAGACAAACACATTTTGTATTAAATTATATAGTAAATTGAAGGCTAGGCGGCTAGTTCCGCTATTCTAAATTGTAATGTGTAGCCAAGGATAGTTAGCTTGTATAATCGAATGCCTATTCTGCGTACGTCGCATCACACCATCAAGGCTGAAATACACTGACTGCGACATGCATTTGTCGACGTCAAAATAATTTTCGAAGATATGTTACGACATTAGGGCATAGCAAATGCTGCGACGCAATAATGTCGTCGTCAAAAAGTAGAGCAAATTTCTAAAATTGTCGTTGAGCAGTGCGACATTTGAGTTTGACAGTTCGTGTGTTGGTACATTTCACGTACTTTTCTTTTAAAACTGGCATAACTGCATATAAGCTTTAATGTAACTTATACTTGTTCATAAAAAATGTAAAAAAAATCCGTAGACATCACAAAAAAGCAAAACTCAACTCAACTGTCTTGAAATGATGACGATAATGTCGCATTCATTGTATTAGGTCTGTGACAAACGACGACGCCAATTTGTGTCGACAATTTCGGGTCGCATTCATTGTATTTCAGTATCAGTGCGCATAATAATACCTGCTTTGCCCCTGCGCATATCGCACTCTATTTACTATGCGTGCGTCGCAAATGCATTTAATCTATGAGTCCTCAGGTAACAACGGTTCAGCGGTTCTGTGTCTACTGACGGAAAACGCTAAAGATGTAACGAAAATATGATTGAATGCATATGTGTGTGTGAAGGATGTAGCGAGGATATGATAGAATGTATATGGGTGTATGAATAAAATGTGATTGTTTGCTGCATCTCGCTGAGTTTTATACTTAAACGTTGTTCTCCTTTTTCCACAGCTCCCGGATAACAGCAGATATTTCATAGGTAAGCCACCACACACTTACTTCTGCAAACAAATGTAAGACAAAAGAATAAAAATATATTCAATCCGCTTAAGGAAAAAACGACCTGTATTTAGTCATTCTACTTTCCTGTATTGTTTTCCTTTTTCACTTTTTCACACTAATTATTTAAATGAGTTTAAAAAAAAAATATTATCACCAGCTGATTTGGATGGCTCATTTCCAGAAGTTGAAAAATTTTGTGTATCTTGCTAGCGTTCTGCTGGTTTTCGGTGATCTGTTTTCAAATACGTTATATAACACGATAGTCAATAAAAATAAATAAAATAACAAAATTACAATAAATTGTAGGCATCACGTGTGAAGAAGACCAGGATGATCCGATGTCCTTTGTAAATTCTAAATTCTGCCGTATTACAAACTTGCCCTGTAGTGTAGCTTGTTGAAATGCTGCATGTGTTAAACGAGATTGCATGACTAGATCATTGAATAACGATCTTGCCAATATCCTCGCTTGGGGCAAAGCGAATCGCGTCGAATTCAATGCATCAAAGTCCCAAAGCTGTCTTATCTCATTAAAACAAGATCATAACTTAACCACACCCGTTTCTTTTGATGGAGCATTCATTTCTGATTCACCGTCACTAAGCATTCTTGGCATTAATATTTCCAGTAAGTTAAACTGGACAGATCACATCTTCTCTGTTGCCAAAGAAGCATCGAAATGTCTTGGATTTCTGAAAAGGTGTAAGAAATATTTCAGCCCGTCAAATCTAGCGCTCCTCTACAAGTCCTACATTAGACCTAGAATGGAATACAACTCCCATATATGGGCCGGGGCTGGTCGCACAGCCTTAGCTTCATTGGATATTGTCCAAAAGAGAGCCTTCAAGCTCATTGGCGATTTGGCAATAACTTGTCATATCGACTCACTCGAGCACCGCCGCAATGTTGGATGCCTTTCGCTCCTTTATCGCTATATGCATGGTCAATGTTCTGATGAAATATCTAGTCTAATCCCTTGTAGAATGATTCCTGCACGCAATACTCGCGCTGCAAACCGCGCACATCCTTTAACCCTTCAAATTACTTTCGGCCGTACAGTAAAATTCAGAGATGCTTTTTTATCCCGAACAGTGCGAATGTGGAACAGCTTACCATCTTCTGTTTTTCCTCCGGCATACAATCTGCGGAAGTTTAAGGGCGACATACATCGGCACCTCCGCCACTTTCCTCATATCCCCTAATCCTTTCCCTATCTCCTTCCTGCCATGCTGTGCTTTGCATCATAGGGTATCCCCTGAGCTTGGCTTAATAATATATAAAAAAAAAAAAAAATGGTATTCCATTTGTGATTAATAGTCGCTCCCAAATAGTTTTTACGGGATCACACATATTTTTTATCAAGGAGCAGTCAAATAATTGGTAAATTTCAGGAAGTTAACCCTTAACTAACATCGTTATTTTTATATACACAATTAACATCGTGGGGCTAAAAATTACCCAAATAGGAATATCTAAAAAAAATGTATTAAAATAGCAAATATTTTTTAATGTGTGACCTAAATAGAAACTTTACTTTATATACTACCATGCAGAACACAAATAAAACGAAAAATATATTTAGAAACTATTTATTTAAAAAAAAAACTGAAAACTTAACTTTTTCTTAACTTTAGTTACAGCTTTCGACTAAATTCGTTATGGCAATATTAAAATTATAGATAGGAACCAAAAACTTTATGCTAAACTATCCAAAACAAATAGTACAGGTACAGTGTAGTACACGGTAACCCTCCTATAACACGGTAGATACGTTTTTAGAAAGTCCCGTGTTATGCGAGACTAGAAGTCAGTACACATTTTCTGTTTGTGTATATTATGGTTTGGCCACCATTTAAAACGCTTACATACAATATACAAAAGTCAACCAATCAGATGAAATTTTACACCCGAAAATCGAATTAAATTAAAAAAATATATTTTCTTGTGTTCAAATGATATTTGAATCGCTTATAAGGAATTAAACTCATTCCGACTTTAATTTTCAAAAGTTATTCTTAACTGAATCCTGCGTATGGGCAAGAGAGACGGAGCATGGTAAACACTATCTTTACCTTATTCCTTCTGGGGTGATTGCATCTGTAGCCAACATAAAAACATCAAATGGCATAAGAAAACGTTCAGTAAGCAATATTTTGTGTTGGTAGCTTCAACTCTGCCATAGCGCGAAAGTGAAAACTATAAAACTTGTGCCATTTTTTCCCTATAGGAAAATAGCAATACGCTCAGTCCATTGTTATAAGTCAGTGGGCAGTACACAAAGAAAGAGTAATGTTCCAAAAGATATTAAAATGTTTTTTGTTTTTGTTTTTTTAATTCCATATAAGAAACTTAATTCTTAAATTTCATATAAGTCACTTTCTTCTTGATTTTGTATGATCCTGCCCTTTGAAAAAAAATTTTTTTTTTTAAAGCTTGTTTTGTTTGCTTGCCCTTACCTAAGGTCGTTATAAATTGCTTGATATGGTGATAAGCAATTTTGCAGCTCCCTTTTGAATTTTAAGTTTCTTTCCGACGAAAGGTCTGCACCCAAGAAAAATAATTCTACGTCTTTTGCTATGCTTAGGCCTACCTGTATTTTTTTAGTGTAAAATTATTAATTTCACAACCTTCATCAGAATTATTATGCATAGAATCGATTGCATTTATTTTGATGCCATTTCCACCAGATCTGCTTCGTCAATTTCTTCTTCGATAAACAAGTCTTGAACGTCTTTAAATAGCCATATCCAAAAAATCCTTCTCCTCCAATCGAGCTAGCAAGTTCTAATATGCCGGCAATTTAATTTTCTGTCGATTCGACTACAATTTCTATTCCAACTGCCGCTGACCATACATTTTTCCAATACCGGTTTGATGTTGATATTTTCAGTTCTTTCAACGACAGCGATTTTATTTCCATACAGTGTTTAATAGAAAATTGGTTCCATATGCTTCCATCCATTACAGCAATAATTTCTGAATCTGTTTTTTTTTTAAATCCATTGTAATGATCTTCTGATATGTAATAAGTCTTAAAGGTATAAATAATGCCTTGATCTAATAGCTGGAGCAGTACAGTAATGTTAGATAGTACCTACTAGAAACTCTACTTGAAAGTTAGGATGATGTAAACCCTTTGGGTGACCTAACGCATTATCAATTAATAGAAGCGCTTTGAAATCCGAATTTTTCTGTTTTACATATTTTTCATCTTCTGCTACAAAAATATTTAAAATCAATCTCTAAATAAATCTCTAGGTACCCAAGCTTTTGAATTTGCTTACCAATATAACGGTACTGTATTTTTATTTACGCGTTTAAGTGCAAGGGGGATTCAAAAATCTATAAATGAATACTTATGGGTTTTGTCATAAAATCTCCCGACCCATTGCTGCACAAAAGTAATATAACATGATCTTTTGATACATTTTTAGGGTAACAACGGGAACCCTTTTTTTTTTTTTTTTGACTATCAGAACCAGCTTAACACAAGCTCGCTGCATGGACACTTTTAATAAATAAACGTCTCAACAATACATGCGATTCATCACTTAGTCGGTGTTAGTATTAGTATGTTTCACTAAACATAAACCAAACACCAGATGAAATTACATGCACAAAACATTAAACAAAATAGATTAAATATTATATAGACGTTTTTTTAAAACATGCTTAGAAACGTCGAGAACAAAATGCTCAGCCATATTATTAACAGTAATGCACATGCGATTAACAGGCTCATACTTGCTAAAGTTAGAGACCTTGAGGAGTTAACATGCAAAAAAGGTAGTCTTCTTAAATTGTGCCTACTATCACGGAAAGAGATTTTGTTAAGCAACAACGGGGAATCAATATTCGCGTTTAAGAGTTGATGCACAAAGCTACATCGGCAACCATTTGACTTTTTTCCAGCGAATGCATATTTAAAAGCTTCAATCGGTCCTCATAGGGTGGAAGAATTAATGAATTATTCCAGGGTAGGTGCCTGAGAGCAAATCGTAGGAAGTTCCGTGAACAGACTCGATTCGGTCTATGTGTATACCGTAAAATGGATACCAGACCTGGCTAGCGTATTCAACAAGGGGTCTCACAAAGCAAGTGCACAAATGCAATGTTATGGTAGGATTTGAAAACTCTCGAGACCAACGTTTTATAAAGCCCAACATAGAACTACTCTTTGATACCATGAAGTTTATATGGGAGACGAAATTCAATCTTTGGTCACATTTGACACCCAAGTCACAAACAGAACTGACACGGCGAATCGAGGAATTCGAGAATTCATAATCATAAGTGATTGGTTTCAGATTCCTGTGGAAAGTCATAACCTCACATTTGTCGATATTGAGTACCAAATTATTGCTTTTGCACCAGTCGTAAAATTTGTGGAGGTCACCCTGTACAAGTTCACATTCGTTAAAAGATTTAACCTGAGCGAAAAGTTTAATATCGTCATCATAAATCAAGACCTTACAGTACCTCACAACAGATACAATGTCGTCAATAGATAGAATAAAGAGCAACGGGCCCAGGTGACTCCCTTGAGGTACGCCGGACGAAGCTTTCAAGACTCTAGAGAAGGAATGGCGGAAATTGATTTGGTATGTTCTGTTATCTAAATATGACTCCGTCCATTTTCGGAATGTTAGGGGAAACCCATACTTTTCCATTTTAAACAATATCACGGAGTGAGATAACTTGTCGAAAGCTTTACTAAAGTCAGTATAGATACAATCTGTTTGGAAGCCTTTTGCAAACCCGCCATTAGTATCCGAGATGAATTCTAATAAGTTGGTGGTTGTAGACCTGCCCGAAATAAACCCATATTGGTTTGAAGAAAGCAAATTCTTACAGGAAAATGATAGCTGAGAGTAAATGATTGATTCAAATAGTTTTGGGCATGCATGATAATTTCGCAATAGGCCTATAGTTAGAAATATCATTTTTACTAGCTGTTTTGTGGATAGGTATGATGAAAGAATTTTTCCATAGCTGCGAAAAACAACCACTATCGAGCGATTTTTGGAAAATAATTCTCAGCGGGGCTACTAGGGAGAGGCAACATGACTTCAGAAAGGCTGGAGGAATCCCATCGGGACCCGTTGTGAAGTCATTTGGAAGCCCATTAATATGATCAAGTATATCCTCATGTGTAATTGTAGGGATAGTGAATGAAACTTTATGAGAGTCGTTCATATAATTAAAGTTGCTATTACGAGGTTGGAAATTTTAAGAGGAAAATGCATTTTCAAAAAATGAAGCAAATTTCGGACGAAACGTCACTAGCAGAATCTTTGTACCTCATGGTATTGGGGTAGTTGTCGGTTTTTTTTTTCATATTAATAAACCTAAAAAAGTTACGTGCGTCACTAAATAATTTCACATGCATACTTTGAATATACTCATCGTAGAGTGAAGACGAAAGTTCGTTGAACTCATTATAGGATGTGAGGAAGTTGCTGTGACTTATAATATCCTTGTCCCGCAAATATCCTTTCCACAGTTTATTCTTTCTATTTTTAAGGCGTTTCAGCTCTTTATTGAACCATGGCGGTGATGTTTTAGAGATCCGCTGACGCTCACGGGGAACATGAGAAGCGAATAAATCGAAAAGAATTATGTAAAACTTAGAAACATCTTCATCAACATTATTGCAAGACAGCAATGTGTTGAAATCAATAGAAAGTTCCGAAAAGTCAGCTTTTCTAAAATTGAAAAAGTATTGTGTTTCGTCACAATTTGCTAGATTTTCGGTTTCATGGCAATATGTAATTAGTAGAGGAGGGTGATATTTGTCAAGAGTAGACATTATAACTGAGCTAGGTTCAACTAATAAGTTCCCAGCGTCAGTAGAAAATACCAGGTCTAGCTGCCTACCCATATCATTCTTAACATTACTGATTTGGCTGAGACCAAGAGATGAAAGAGTGTCAAGGAAACGTGATTCCCTTGTTGTCAAGTTATTAAGTGGAAGATAGTCATCGTCATCTTCATTAAGTACCCATTGTATATTGGGTAAGTTAAAATCACCAATAAGTAGTAATCCGTCAGGAGGATCCATCTTACCATGGATAAAATTAGATGTTAAAATGAGTAGGTCGTAAATATTTTGATCTTTGTAATTAACAATATTTATGGAGTCTGGAGGAATGTAGCAACAAATTATGTATAAGTTATATTTTAGGAGAGATAGCTTAAGAGCTATGAGCTCAATATCGAGGGTGTTGGAGAAACAAGGAAGTTCAATTTTGCTGCAATTGAACTTATTTTTACACGCGAGAAGTACGCCACAGCCACGAGCTTCCGAAACAGTATGTCTATCTCTTCTAAAAGTTTGATAAGAATTATCAAGGATTTCAGCATCGCGAATACCATGATGCAGCCAAGTTTCAGTGAAAGCAACTATATCGAAGCAAGCCGCGACAGAGGATTTGAAGATATGTGCGGATTTTGTCCGAATCCCCCTTACATTTTGATAGTAAAAGGAAAGCGACTTCAGTTTTTTGGAACAACGTTATTTATTTTAGCTTTATTTCTAGGTAGGCGCTCAGAAGGTACAAATAATTTAGTAAAAGTGCCAGGAGGCCAAAGTAAGGGGTCTAACAACTTGTCCTGCATATCTGCTGAAACAGTTAGGAGAAAGGATGCAACCGGTTTAGAGCTTTTACTGATTTTTCGACAAGAAATACCATCAGTCGCAATATTTTTGGACTTTAAATACTTCGATATGTCCTCGCACATCGTTTCTGGACAGAGACGGGTGACGAAAACATTCGAAGGTTTAGGTACCGTTCTCAAAGAGGCCCCAATACCATTTCCTAAAGAGGACTGAGATGAAGTACCAATCGCTACTGTGGAAGGCTCCCTCCTTTCAGTTGCAATTGCACGTTTCCGGGATCGGTTTTTACGGATGCTTTGTTTATGGATTTGCTTGGAATGCTCCACACGAATAGGAGCATTCCTATTAAAATCCAAGTCAAGTTCGGAAGATTTGGCCAACGGAAGCGGCACGTGCGAAGCCAGGACAGCATTCTTACCTACAGATAACTCCATCTGACCACCTGCAGAGGTCGTTGTCGGAAGGGATTTTTGGCTACTAAGATTAGTGTCCGAGATGGCGGTTGCATTTTGGGCCGCTATGAGTTCACTTCTTAAGCTTGAAGCGGAAGAAGGAAGATTAAAATTATAAGCTGGAGCACTTGTGCGAAGATCAGATTGTGTTCTGATTTCATCTGCAATATCACCCATTATCACCCTTGTAGCAGCGAGATCGTCGGAAATAGTGGTAAGTTTCGTTTGAAGTGGGGAGGAAACGGATTCCTGATCAAACAAGTTCTCAATAGAGCTAGGAATATCATTAATATATGTCTTAAGGTCGTTCAAGTGATTGTTTAAACTTAACGACAACTCTTTGTAGTGTCTCGAATGTGTGGAAACATCCATGAAGTTTCTGCCGAGTGATTCTACAAACTTACGCAGATCAGAATCTGAAGACTTTGATTTGCCATCCTTTAAACAGTCGAGTAAACAATCCTATTACTAAGACTTCGCCGTCCATCCGTCCGTCACTAGGTTGTATTTCATGAAATTTTCACAGACTGTGTATTTCTATTGCCGCTATAACAACAAATAATAAAAATAAAATTAAATTAAAAATTAAAGGAGGTCCCATACAAGAAACGTGATTTTTTCGGCGTTTTTTTCCTCGTTTTAATCTCTATCATTATTATTATCATAAGTAGGCATTCTTTTTTTTCTCCTATGACAGCATAATTATTATTTTTTCAAATGACGCCTACTCTTATTTGAAAAAATAAATAAAAAGCACATAGTGTTAAATTTTGTATGATGGTACTGAACCCTTCGTGCGCGAGACCGACGCGCATTTGCCCGGATATTTGTTATAAGGATTCAATTAGGCAATTTTTCCAGTGAAAACCCAGTTTCATCGGCAATAAAAACTTGATCCTTGTCCTTGGATAATTTTTTGTATTTTTTCTGTATAGCAGCTTCATTATCAGCAGAGTTTCACCTTGTTATTTTTAAGCATTGAATAATGTTTTTTTTGAATTTCTTAAACCAGCCCTTACTTTCAATCTGGGTTGACAGAAGATTCTCCATTTTCTTTAAAATTATTTGTGCACGTGGATGAGCTGCATATTTTACGGATATCGAAGAGCCTGCAGCAACAGCACTTCTAATTTGTTTTTCACTTTTCATAATAGTTCTTCGGACTGTTGCCTCTATCTATTAAATTTAGTGTTTTTGCAATGTGTGATGCTTTTTCCGCTTTTAAAAGATGATCGAAAATTTGTCTTTTCACTTTTAAAATATGAATTTCCTCATAAACATTGTTTTCTAGTTTTTAAATTTAATTTTTCAAAAGTTAAGCTAAATAAAAAAAAAATTTCGTTCTTTAACACAAAAAAGTTAAGTTTATCTTTATTGCAACAATATAAAAAAAATATTGCTACCTACATATTGTGTGTTCATAGCGCATAATTTAATTTTCTAAATATATAATAAATGCTAAACAAAAACAAACCCCATTATCGTATTGTAGAAGTAAGATGGTTGCAGCAATTTTCTTTTCGTGTTAGACTGGAACCGTGTTGTAAAATACCGTGTTATAGGAGGGTTACCGTATATGGAAAAAGATGACATTACTTTTTATCAAAAGAAAAATACTGAAATAATTTTTATAATCAAATCGCTGTAATGATGATTAGTTTTTGTTTGTCATATGTTTTCGCAACATGATAGACATTGCAATTTATCCACTGAATGTTTATTGCATACAAATTTTTCACATTTGTGACAATATTTTGTGCATTTACGGTCATCTTTCCGACTGCAAATATGACAACGTCCCGATTTTGATTTTTTTGGAGGCGATCTTTCAATTTCTTGCTATGTAGAAGGAATTGGTCCCAAGAAGTGATCTATCTTTCCAGCAAGTTCCCGGGAAAATGTTGCTAACTGCAATTTCCTTTTCATGATTTGAGGCTTGATCAGTGCAAACCCGAGATCTTTGATTAACTCACGTCGCGACATTTTCTTATGGACGTTGCTGGCTTTCCAAATCACGAAACTATTTACTACTGAAATATTCATCATAGTACCAAATATTACCATTAGCCAACGTCTGGTTCTTCTCATCACTGAAAATATTGCGCATTTCTGATCCAGAGAATCAACGCCACCCTTAGTTGAATTATAAAACGCAATAATCTCTGGTTTTTGGGTTCGTGAATCACTTTCAATTTCATGGTGCATTGAAGAAATTAGCACTACTAACTGTATAAATCGAAAATTTATTCGACTTGCATGTAAAACTGCTTCATGCTAGTTCAAATATTTTTATGCTCTGATATTTTTCAAATGTGATATAAACCCATTGCAGCACTAATAGAGGAACTCAACCATTTGTAGAATGTACCCATGTTCATTTGGCTTGAAACACTGCTCTCTTAAATGTAATCAGATGGCGATAATTTATTTTCACCCGCTGAGTGTTCAGAAGTATTTTAATACTGTCGTTGATTGACACCCAGATCCACCTGATACTCGATTCAAAGTCGTTCCCTTCTTACAAATACCTTGCCATGTAGCTGACTCAGACCGGAACAAACTCTACTTTCATCAACAATGGCAGCTTTGTCAAGCTGCCAAGTATGGGTATGCCGGTAAAATATAATTTGGTACGACTTCCTGTAAAAATCCATAAATTATGTCTGGTCTATTCTGATGACAATTGTAAGCTTTTCAAGGAGTTGTGGTTTTTTTAATGACAAGTTGGGGTGTCTTCTCATAAAAGCATAATGCCAGTCATCTTCGTGGGCATTGCCTTTAAATGGTGTCCTTATAATGTGGCTAGTAACATCTTTTCCAACAAACTTGTTCAGTTCATTTTAATTAAACAGTTTTTTTATCTCGTCCTCTACCTCGAATAAGGAAGAGCATTAGATACATTTTGCTCTATTTTTTCCATAGAATTATTCCCGCCACTTATGATTATAAATGAAAGACGTGCGAGGATTCCATAATATCCGGTAGCGTCTCTGTAATTTCGTGGTATATTTTCCTTTCCCATAGATTACACTTACCTCGACCTGCTCACATTTATCCCTCTTTAACCATTAAACTTGATTCTAAATTTCTTGGGGTAAATGGAAGCTACAAATTATTTTAATCATTTTGAACATTACATAAAGCTTATGTTCACTGTAATTAAAGGGACGGTCCAGTGGAAAGCGCGCTAGTTCAGTATCCCAGGGATCGTGGATTCGAGTGACAGCTCCACTTGGAATTTTCTAGGTCTTTTCATTACCTATCCCCACTCCATTCATCTGCCCCTCTCTATCACTATAAGTAATGACAATGCCCATTAAGTACAAAATTTAATACTCTAAAAGTAGCTAGTTAATTCATAGTTTTACAGTTTCTAAGAATGTTCCCATTTACTCCTAGCTGGGACTAATCCGTTATAATCGGAGTACCTACAAGAAGAAAATATTTTCTTAAACAAGGTCTCTTAGGAGGGGGATTCATGAGCTATATTTAAAGTGTAGTCGTATCTTAAAACATATTTTATTTTAATAAATTTTTTGATTGAGCTAAAATTGCGCCATCTGTGATGATTTTCCTATAGCTGCAACATAAACATAAAAATATTAAGGTTTTTCCTTCTTCCCATCTTCCACACCCCGCACTTTATTATTTGACTCGTTATTTGCGCACATCATCGTCCAAAAACATTTTTCCACTTAATTTGATACACTTCAGCTGCACAAGTGCCTTATTAGTCCACATGCATCGGGATGGAGGCCATTGTATCTCTGGGCTCTAATCACTGTGACCTAAGGAATCTTTTATGTTTTAACCCTGCAATATGCTCGCCCCTTTTGGTAAGGTAAAGTCCTCAAAAGGATCAGTTTCCTGGATATTCGATAGCATTATGAATTCCCTACCTTGAAACATTTCGGAAGTAATCCTGTACTTCACCACTATGAACCCCTTCGCTTAGTCCGACGATGCCAAGCTTCAGCAATATTCTGAGTTCTAGGAAAACAATTTTCCAAAGAATCCGAAAAAGTCCAGTAATCGGGACGATACCGATCTCATCTTCTCACAACTCCATAAACATTTTCATGTTGATGTTTTTAATGTTTTCGTTGCCAAGGCAATCGAATTATTATTCTATAAATAATAGAAACTTCTGAAAAACTGGGGCTTTCAACATAGTCCGCTTCACAATTTCCAGTTGAAGATAGTTTCTGCATCTTCGTCATAAAACCTGTCCAAAGTGCCTGGAAAATATTACGGTTTTTTTTTCTATATATTTTATTACGTCATGCTCAGGGGATATCCTATGAAGGAGGGCACGCCGCATGGCAGGAAGAAAAAAGGGAAAGGAATTATGGTACATGAGGAGAGTGGCGGAAGAGCCGATGTATGTCGCTCTTAAGCTTTCGCAGATTGTATACCGGAGGAAAGACAGAAAATGGTAGACTGTTCCACATTCGAACAATTCGGGATAAAAAGCTTCACGGAATTTTTCTGGATGGCCGAAAGTAATTTTAAGGGTAGTAGGAAGCTGCGCGGTTTGCAGGGTGAGTATTGCGTACAGTAATAATTCTACCAAGGATCAGTTTAGATATTTCATGGGAACATTGACCATGTATGTAGCGATAAAGGAGCGCAAAGCATCCAACATTATGGCAGTGCTCGAGTGAATCGATATGACAAGTTATTGGCAAATCGCCAATGAGGTTGAAGGCTCTCTTTAGGATAATATCAAATTAAGCTAACGGTGTACGACCAGCCCCGACCCATATATGGGACCTACATATACTCCATTCTAGGTCTTATTTTATTTAGGACTTATAGAGGAGCGCTAGATTCGATGGGCTGAAATATTTCTTATATCTTTTTAGAAATCCAAGACATTTCGATGATTCTTTGGCAACAGAGAAGATGTGGTCTATCCAGCTTAACTTATTGGAAATATTAATGCCAAGAATGCAGAATGACGGCGTATCGTCAAGCAGTGCCCCATCAAAAGAAACGGGAGTGAAAAATTTATGATCTTGTTTTAAGGAGATAAGAGAGTTTAGGGATTGCATTGAATTCGACACGATTCACCTTGCCCCAAGTGAGAATATTATCAAGGTCGTTATTCAATGATTTAATCATGCAATCTCGTTTGACAGATGTGGCATTCCCTCTGGAATTCGTCGGGGTGTTAAATGAGTAAGCGAAATCAAGGGTGCTGCATTTATTTATGGTTCTCATAAAAATCTGTGGAGTTTGTTTTTTCTCATGAAACAGAAAGAGGGAAGGGACTATTTTGATTTTCCCGACCTTTGCTAAACTAATAAAAGGTAATCCATATTATGAGGCTGTGATTCTTACACTTTCGAATTCTTGCTTCAACAATGAATAATAATTGTTTTTTTGTTTAATTATATTGATGCTATTTTGTGTGGGCACTTGCTGAAACATATTGTAAATTGATGTAAATTTTAAGCAAATTTAAATAATTAAAAAAAAAAAAAACACTTGGAAATTTATGTTCCACTTAAAATATATTTGTCATTTTATTAAAAAAACAAAAAACAAAAAATTAAAGCCGACGCGTTTCGTTCGATCAGAACATTATCAAGGCTAAACGACTACTAATTAACAATTGTGATTGGGCAGGCTACACTGTAACAAATGCACAAATTGTTGCCACAAAGCTTAGGTATTTTTACCTAAAATGTAGGGAATATTCCCTAAAATTTTTGGAATATTCCCTAAAACTTAGGCGAACATTCCCTACATTTTAGGGAATATCCCCTACATTTTAGGAAAAATACCTAAGCTTTGTGGCAACAATTGCGCAAATTTTTTACTGTGTAGATTCTCCGAGAGCTAAATTTGTCTATAACATGGTCTAGCAGAGGCTTCTGTTGCTGAAATCAATTTGGTCGTTAACTAGAAAAGTACCATTCTTCCCTTGCTTTCTGATTTCATAGATTTTGTACTTGTCTAATATTTTTCCACCTTTTAAGCAATGCACCAGTTCCATGTCGTTTAAATTAGCTGAATGTTTATTATCGCGTAGATGTCTTGCAAAGCCAGAGTTCGGGTTTTTGGATTTACTAGACTTTATGTGTTCAGAAAATCTTGTCTTAAGAGATCTTCTTGTCTTCCCTATATAAACAGCTTGGCAATCGTTGCAGTTAAGCTTATAGACTCCACTTTTTTCCACTGTATTAATTTTAGGTTTTATCTTGTATTGGAAAAGGCTGGTATTATATTAGCGTTTTTTAAAGTAGTTTTGAATTTATTAGATAAACCTTCTATATGTGAAATTTTCTTGTATATGGCATCTAGACTATTACCCCGCACTGAAGGGTAAATGGAATCAACAAATTGATTGAAAGATTTTTTCTTTAGAATACAGATAATTGTACTATCTTTATATCCGTTATTTATTGCTATAGTCAAGATGGTGGCGAATTCTTCATTAAAATCAGCTACACTAAGAGGAACTTTTTATAGTCTGTCAATCATACAGTGAAAAGATGCCATTTTTGTATTCCAAGGATGACAAGATTTACTTGGAATTACAGTGTCAGAAAATGTTGGTTTTCTAAAAAGCGTCAGATCTACAGTAAATAAAATATTTTTGTCTAATTTATTTAGAGTTTTACTCACAAAATTTTCAAGTTGTTGTTCGGTTCCCGTCCAGATGCATAGAATATCGTCTACATATCTTGTCTAAAATAAAATAATTTTTATAATAGGAAGACCAGAATTAAAAAGCTCAATTTCTTTTTTTACACATAAAGAATTCAGAAAGAAAAGGTGAAAGAGCGGAACCCATAGTCAAACCATCACTCTGAATGTAAAATTTTCCGTTAAATTGGAAATAATTTTAGTCAATGAACAGGTCTATTACACTAATCAATTGCAATGTTTTATTTTGTCTAAGATTTCGGTTTCAATTTTATTGTATAAAACATCTTTTAATTTAATTAAAGGAATCGACGGAAACAAATTACTAACATCAAATGAAATTAATTTAGCGTTATTAGGGATATATAAATCCTTAGTTTTTGTAACCAATTCTAGCGAATTTTTGATTGAAAATTTGGGTTCAAAGTTAATCAATGGCGGTAATATTTTATTTAAAAGTTTACTGAGGTTTTGTGCAGTTGCATTATCGGCAGAAGAAACAGGGCGAACTGGTGAACCGTTTTTGTGAAGTTTGGGTAAACCATACATAAATTGCTGTTTTTTGTCTAAAATTAACCCTGCTTTGACTGTAGTACTATAAACATTTTTATTATATTTATTGGATGGGTCTGTAGTTATTTCAGTAACTTTCATATTAGATAAGCAGTCTTTCATTTTATCAAGATAATTATCTCTGTCTACAATTGTTATGGTATTATCCTTATCACCCAACGAACAATTGTTGTCCTATATAAAGCTCGGAGATCTGCTAGGGATAAATCTTGCGAACTTAGGTGTCATAAGACACCAGATTATTGTCACACCGAGTTCCCAGGGAATTGCACTAGACAATTATAGCGATAAAGTGGAGAATCCCATATCATGCTCGGGGAATAAAATTTTGTGTTGATATAGGAATAATTACTCCTATAATGTACTTATATCGTAATCTCATATTGATGCTCAGAGCTTATATAAGACTTTATATATACCCTATTGTAGAAATTTAGTGTTACAACGTTGTTGTAGGATTTCCTAAATTGGTCTATTTCGCTTATATAGGAATTAAATATATCCCTATGTAATAACTTATTTAGGAACAAATTATCCTATATAGGAAAAGTGATCCTAATGTAGAATCATTAAAAGACAATAGATCCTAGTCAAGACTACAAATTTGTTATTCAATTGGAACTTATTATACATGCGTGACTTAGAGTCCCATAGAAAGTTTTCACTTAACACAAATGATGGTATTATAAAATATGATTGAGGAATCAAACAAAAATCCAAGGCGACCATTGGACAAACATCAGGAAATTCGTGAATATTAAATAATATGGGCCAAAATTGTTCATTCGAACTTTTAAAAATTGGCAAACCGTCTAGGTTTATGTTAATCGATATCTGTGTTGGCTGATTAATGTTTCGAAAAAAATGTTTTAAACAAAACTCAAGCCCTTGGTGCCAATAGTGACTATCCGATGGAATGATCCTATTTGTACAATATCACCACGATTCATTTTATTTGATGGTGTGCGGTGCAATGTTCTTGGATCAGTAGGTAATAAGTCCGGAGTATGTCTATTACAAATTATTTTGAACAGCTCTCTCAATGCTTTTTGTGATACATTATTTTGCAAAGCCCACACTGTCAGAGCAATTTTAAATGTTAACTTTTCATCACATCATTAATAATATTTTCATTTTCTTCATCATCAGAATCATATTCATCATTATACTGCTCATCATCATTAGGAAAAATTTTTGGAGCATCATCTATTAGAGTTGGGGATTTTTCGAATTGAACATCTAAAATTTATGAGTTGTATTATAAAATTAGATAAAGGTCTACCGATTATATATTAACAATATTTATGCATACGGTAGCATAGTAGTAAGCAGCACTGAGGGTGAAGCAATACTGGGGCCAATAATCGTTGGTGGAAGTTTAGATATCCTGCAATATTTTTTTTTACTTTCCTATGATATGGACCGGATTTTTTTTATTTTTTTTCACTCATCCATTAAATTCGTTATTGTAATTCTAATTTAACTGTTCTTAACCAACTGTTCATGCAAAAGAGGATAGTATATTAAACTTTTCCTCGGCTTTGTACTACCCGCGTGCCGCAACATAACACCTTAGCATCTCCTATGAGACAATTTCCAAGTGAACCCCTTGTTCCTATATAAAACTTCACAAAATAGTAATTGCTTATATGAGTGTTGATATCGAAAATGAATTCTTACTGAAATTACTTATTACCCGCAGTCTTATATAAGGATTGATTTGAGATTGATTTTTATACCCTAGATGAAATCTATAGGGGTATACTAAGTTTGGCATTCCGTTTGTAACACCTCGAAATAATGAGCAAAATGAATTGGACACCCACGCATTATATTAAAAGTTATTTTGATTTTTGCATGTCCGTCCGTCCGTCCGTCCGTCCGTCTGTCTGTGCGCACGATAACTCGAGAACTGGTATTTGTACACGGACTTTAAAAAAAAATGTAAAATTAAGTTCGAAAATGAGAGAAATCGGGCAACTCCTTCGTGGGGTTGCCATAAAAAACTTTCGTTTTTCACTATATATTTGGACACTGCCTGAGAACGCGTCGACGTAGAGAGCTGAAATTTGGAACGTAGTGTTTTCATTGTACTAGCAAATAAAATTTTAAAAATTGACTAAGTCGGGCAACCCATTCTTGGTGTTGCCATAGAAAAATTTAGGTATTTTATGTATACTGTGAAAACGATCAGTCCAAGACATTTTTATTGTACTAAAAACTTTTTCAGAATACGAAATCCTATAAAATTGGTTATAATCATTTTTTCTGTCCGACAAACCGTTCTAGAAATATATGCGAAAAACCACTGCAAAAATCAAAATTGCTCAAATGGGTAACCATACGAAATTTCATACGGACATTCATCTAGCTAGGGTATCATAAGAATTGGTCTTAGACCAATATTAGCTTTTTTACTTGTTGTTATAAAGCTTGATATATGAACATACTTCCCAAGAGCTGTACTCCCATATTTAAATTCCCCAATACTGATATATAGGAATATTATATAAGGTCACAATTCTCTGGGAATTATAGTACCAGATACTCACATTTATAGCACTTATATACTTATTCTTCATAAAGGACTTATACTCCTTAGACTCATATAAAACAACAAATGTAGATATAACACTCTAGTTATTTCTTTAAGAATTACAAGATCTATGTAATAACTTAAATGTTGATTGAGATTTATATAGGAGCCATATAGGAAATATTTTTTAATTGTTGTTGAATACTACTTATAATCTTAGAATCTGATCTACTGTTATTAATCATACATTTATTCTGTTCTATTATACTAGCACATTCAAATTTAAAATTATCTTGATCATCTAAAGCAGTATCCAAATGATCCCATGATTCCAGTATACGAGCAGAATTTACCTGTATGGTTGGCGCATAATTTAAACCATGGTGCAACAATTTCTTTTCACGATCTGTAAAATTCGTACAGCTTAAATTTACAATCCGCTTTTCATATTTTAATTTGTTGTATTTTTATTTTTGTTTTTGCTCTTTTCCTTGCACTTTTTATATTTGTTCGTTCGAATCGTACTTCGTCGAATTGTCAACCGTCAATGGCTTTTTGAAGCATCTTAAAAATTTGAAAAATAAAACTTGGAGGAGGCTCTGTTCCTCAAGGAGTTATGCTAATTACGTAACTTATTCTAATTTTCGTACTCAGTACGCTTCATGTTTGACTGACTCGTACAGCTTCTGTGATATTAATTATAATTATTTTACTCATTTTACGAAGCTTCCGTTGACATCTCTTCAACCTAAAGACTTGTTTTTCGATAAAGCGTCTGTCTCCAAGTATATTTCAAACATAGCTGATAGTTTTTTCAGCGGCTCGGACGGCGTTCCTACCATGCTCATAAAACATTGTGCTACGTCCATCGTCTGTGTTTTGTGTTATTTATTTAATTTATCCTTAACCTGTAGGGTTTTTCCGAAACAGTGGAAGCTTTCTTTGATTATTCCTTCGCACAAGAAGGGCAATAAGTGCGACATTTCTAACTACAGACCTGTCACTAATTTAAGTTATGTTGGTAAGATATTTGAAGCTCTGGTTTGCGATGTTTTGTACTTCGCACTGCAAGCCCTTCCTACGCTCTTTTCAGTTTGGATTTATGAAAGGTAAATCTACTACGACTAATTTGTTGGAGTTTACTAATTTCTGCATTTCTGCTATTGAAAATGGTAAGCAAGTCGATTGCATTTTCACGGATTTCAATAAGGCTTTTGACTGAATTTTAATTCATAAGTTGACTGTTTTTGGTTTTCCTATTGTCTTTGTCAATTTGCTTCGTTTTTATTTATCTGATCGTACGTAGCGAATTATATTCCTCGCAGCTCTTTCTGACGAAATCGATACTATTCCGGCGTACCTCAAGGTAGCCATCTTGGATCACTCCTTTTTATTATTTACATCAACGATGTATCCTTGAGTTTGGCTAATTCAAGAATACTTTGCTATACTGACGATGCCAAAATCTTCCGCAATGAAAACGAGTATGGAATTTTAAACTCGGACCTAGACACCTTTCATAATTAGTTCGATATTAACTGTCTTCCGCTTAATATCAGAAATAGCACTACTATGTCGTTTTCTCGTAAAAGGAGGCCTTTGAACTTCACTTATATTTTAGATGGATGCTTATTAACTACACGTGACAAGACCAAAGATTTGGGTGTCTACCTTAATACTCGTCTTTCTTCGAGCATCATATTAATAGAATCGTTGCCAAGGCCAATGTGTTATGTGTCATATGGTTTTGGTCATGGAAATTATAAGATTTGCTGATACTGCCCACAAATTCTACTTTCAGGAATCTACCCAACCACGTGAAAAAAAATTGGCTTACATGGCAGATTAGCAGGAAAATACACGCTTGAATTATTGGACTTACTCTCGTATATATGGATCGTTAACTGAGCCATAGGAGCATCCTGATGAATTCGAGGTTAATAACGCACATACATAGAGAATAAAAGAAAAAAAAGGAGGCACTAAGCATCATAAATTGAAAGGATTAAACATTTTGTATGTTTCGAGGACTACTTTTCTTTCCTGATTCTCATGATTATAATTAAATAATTATAATAGGAGCTACAATTAGTTTCATACATTTTTATAATCTCATTTGCTAACTATATTCTTATCATTATACATTTTATTTTTGAAGTATAAAAGGCATAAGTCAAATTATACTTAAGTTAAAATTGGTCATAAATCTATGAGTATTTGTCTTGTTAGTGTGGAGATACTTAATTTAATAATTAAATCAGTTCAAAAAAAAAATTTACAACAAGCCGCGAACGTAACAAAATTGAAATGAATGACGTAGAAGAAGTCTTCGCTCAAAATAAAAATATCAAATCAAAAATGGCCAGTATTAACAGCCGAAATAAAAGAGAAGGAAAAGCATAATGATCTCGCTCATGAAATGTAAATCAGTCTGTCAATTGTTACATCATTGTTAATGGATGCGTAACCAGAAGTGGTGAGGTTGAGACCTAAACATTAAAGGTGCTCGAAAAAAAACCCCCCGACTGGAGAGCATCATGGACGACTGCACGAAAATAAAAACATTTCCGGCCTGAACAGGAGTCCGAAAAATAAAAAAGAGAATCAAGGCGGACACTTCTTCTCGATCAAGTACGGAAAGCAGATGGTGATTACATTTAACAAAAAAACAAAAAGGTCTCAACAATTTAGTGGTAAAAGTGTGGAAATATTAAAACAATGCAGAAAACGAAGATATTTCGGACATTGCTATATACAAGATTTCTTGGTTAGACGAAGCGGTCAGTCCTGCGATTTTAAACAATTAAGTTTTCCACGCAACAAGATAAGTATATAGCTATTGTGTATTATTGTATTATTTGCGTTGATTTTGTTCAGTTTACACATACCAATTTAAGTATAATATAAGACGAAAAAGTGCTGGTGTTCTATTGGTGAAAGTGATAGAAAAATAAATTTAGGCTTTTCTTTGGAAGGATCGGGATAATTTTTGTTCATACGAGTTTCGTAGTACCTCGATTTTCAAAACTGAAACAACAAAAGATACGTGGCGCCCAAAACAAAAGGAATCACCGTTACTCAAATATCCACCCCGTTACCAGCATAGCTAGCCACTTTACGCACCAACGGGCAGCGTAACAAATTCTACTCCAGGGTTTGCAAAGAGATGGTCAAAAGAGTTTAATAATGATCCATTCATAACGAAGATCCTTTACTGCACATTCGTTAGACCCATTTTGGAGTATGCCAGTTCTATCTGGTCTCCCTTCTATGATGTATGTATAAATCGCATCGAGGCTGTGCACTGGAGATTTGTCCGATTTGCCCTGCGTTGACTTCATTGGGACAAGCCTATTATTCTGCCTCCATATGTTGATAGGCCATTCTTTCCAATAGATTCTCTTGAGAATCGACGAAAAACTTCCAGAGTTGTCCTTGCATATCAGTATATACATGGAGTGATTAACTCCCCTGAGCTCTTAAATACTTTCACCTGTGCGCTCCTTGCGGAACTTTGACTTCTTCGTTGTTCCTCAGCATAGTACAAACTATGGAATGCATGGGCCGATGTTTCGTCTCTTTAACGAGCAGTTTGATTGCATTGACTTTCCTCTTTCAAAAAATCAAATAAGACATCAGCTTAGTTAAAGTCACTTGTCTTTTTCATTATTATTGTTATATTTTACTTTTCACTTTTGTAAACTCAGGAATCAGATCTTTGATGAATTTCTAAATAAATAAAAAAAGTTTTCTGCTTCTTCCATTTAGGGCTGTTTTTTATACCCTAGGGCCTAGATGAAATCTATAGGGGTATACTAAGTTTGTCATTCGGTTTGTAACACTTCGAAATAATGATGGTAGAGCATAATATTAAAAGTTATTTTGATTTTTGCATGTCCGTCCGTCCGTCCGTCTGTGCGCACGATAACTCGAGATCGCGTATACTTAGAGAACTGAAATTTTGTACACGGACTTAGAAAAGAAAAGTAAAATTAAGTTCGAAAATGAGACAAATCGGGCAACTCCTAGAGTGCTCTTGGTTAATATAGATAATTACAAAAAAAAAAAAAAAAAATGACGGAATTGCCAATTAAATTTAATTAAAATTTGTAACGGATACATAGAACGGTTTTTTTTTCATTTATATACTCTATATAATTTATATCTGAACATCTGGCTGGTGTATCCTAATAACGTGTTCTCAAAAATTGATGCTTACCGTCCAAGAAAATCAGTCAAGAATATAAATTTAAGCTCCATATCTGATGAAGTTGAATTACGTGTGTATTTTAGTTACCGGAATATGTTGTGGTGGACAATACAACAGAAAATGGAGGTGCTCATATCTAAGATAAATATCTTATGGCAGAGTTTGTATATCCCTGGAGAAAGACCCCGAAACAGAGAACTCATAAGAATCTCCGACGCTTCAATTAAGCAATTATGACATTTTTACCAGTCTCAGAGCAGGGCAGAGTTTTTTAAAGCGAATCAGCGCAAGCTTAGAAAGGTCAGCAGGACTTAAAGGAATACTACTCATTATCATTCTTATCACCAGAATATTCTGGTGGGAAATTTATTAAGATAAAAGTAAAGTTTAATCCAAGACTACGTCTAGCGGTGAACAAATAAATATTTCGAAATTATACAAGCTGCGGTAGGTGACTTAATTATATCAGCAGCAATATCCCGAAGATTAGCTGTGCTATATCAGAGAGTAAAATCTGTAGTGAAAAAGCGATTGTCAAGATAACATCGTATCTTCGCTAATCTCTCCTCAAGGCAGGTAAAATAAAAGACAATGCTATCCGAGAAGCGAAAACTGCTCTCAATAGGGTGTAGGTCCAAAACAAGCCCCTTTTACAGCGACCAAATTTGCGTTAATGCAATCAATATACTCAAAGAACTGCAGAATGCTATTTAAAGTAAAATTGATGAGACAAAGTGATGGGCAATGCACATTTGTCGAACTTCAATGTTCGAGACAGCGCAAGAGGCTTCGGTAATTTAAATGTAACTCCTTCGTGGGGTTGCCATACAAAACTTTCGTTTTTCACTATATATTTGGACACTACCTGAGAACGCATCCATATAGAGAGCTGAAATTTGGTACATGGTGTTTTCTTTGTAGTAGAAAATAAAATTTCAAAAATGAACTAAATCGGGCAACGATTTCTTGGTGTTGCCATATAAAAATTTAGGATTTTAACGTATACTGTGGAAACGATCAGTCCAAGACATTTTTAATGTACTAAAAACTTCTTCAGAATACGAAATCCTATAAAATTGGTTATAATCATTTTTTCTGTCCGACAAACCGTTCTAGAAATATACGCGAAAAACCACTTCAAAAATCAAACTTGCATAGATCGGTGATCATACGAAATTTTATACGGGCATTCATCTAGGGTATCATAAGAATTGGTCTTAGACCAATTCTAGTTTTTGTACTTGTTATATCAGCTTTGATTTAGAATTGTAATCAAAAAAGTCTAACTGTGATTTTTAAAAGTATTGTTATAAAAGTAATTGTACTTAAAAAGTTTAGACCAGAAATTTGTACCAGAATATTGTGTTTATAAAAAACCAAGAATTTGGAGTGAAATTAAGAATGGTATAGAAATAAGATCGGATCCTAAGCAATTTTGAGTTTTGCAAATACCAAAAAAAGACTAATAATTTTAATTCTAATCATGAAATGACAGAGGTTTCTAATCTCTTTGCTGATTACTTTCGTGAATTATTTTTAACATATACAATACATTTTGTTTATTTTATGATCATACGAAATTTAATACGGGCATTCATCTAGGGTATCATAAAATTGGTCTTAGACCAATTCTAGCTTTTTTACTTGTTTTATCTTATTTTTATTATTATTTTAACGTCCTTAACATTTTTTTTTCCACCTAATTGTATGTTATTATGAAATCTTCTGTACAGCGCCTAATAAATGTATTTTATTGTAGAGTGTAACGGCTATAAACTTTCTTATTAGTAAAGAATATTTAATTTGTTAATTTGCAGTGTATCAGAGTTTATTTAATAAGTAATTAATAGTGTTGGCTTAAGTTCTTTGTTTTGTCTAAATTACAAGTTGAGGTGAAATTACTTTCTCGTCGCAAAGTAATTTCTCAGCAAAGTTTTTTCTATACATATATGAGGTAATAGGGGCTGCATCTTCACTGTGGGGACCAGTGCATGAGTGAAAAAAAAACAATGAAAATATCGTATACAGTGAAGTGTGCCGCAGTGTATTAAAGTACTCAAAAGAAAAGGAGGAGAGACACCAGGCAGCTTCAACGCCGGGGAAGTACAACACATTTTACATAGTGTAAAACAAAAGAAAAATTGTCTTGTTATCTTCTTGTCTTCTTCTCGGTGCTCTCGTGAATATAATCATAGTGGACTGACTACATATAAGCCGTTGAAAACCATGGTGGCTTAAGTCAATAATTTCCAAGATCAAATTCTTCCTGCTTAACCATCACCACCCTGCTGAGCACTTTCGGGAAGTAAGTCAAAAGTTACAGGTACTGATGGCAGTGAGTCACGGTCTTTGTCAACAAAAGATGTCCATAACTTTTATGGACTGTGGTGCGAAACATACGTTTACTTTAAGCTATGGAAACTTGGTTCACGTCACTCTGATTCTCACCGGCTCGTTTATTCGTTTTAATCAAATAATTGTGTAATTTATTTTTTTTTTTTTATTTCTCATATTATATAATTTCTATGGTCGCGTCATCTTTCTACTGACTTTTATATTAATAACCATAAAATTATAATCTCCTTCCTTTAATGGTGCTCACTTCTTTCAAGGTTGTAGGAAGGTCGAGATGCAGGATGAGATAATTGGCAATCTCACCTAGGAGTATGGTGGGCAGGTCTGTGGTGGGTGATTCGGGTAATCCATTGTGGCACATCATTCAGAGTGATGTACCCATTCTTAACTTTTAGCCTTTTCCTATTGTTTTTTTTTTCTATTTTCCTCCTTTTTATTCAGCGATACAGAGATAGATGGTTGAACAGCGAGCAAGAACCCATCCTAGCCCTGAGCTTGAGCCCACGAGAAGACTGTACAGCGCTCGTCTAAAGCTCCATTGTCCCTCAACAACAATAAATGGGACAGTCATAGTCATATCCAGTCATCTGTCTCGTTGAGTTAGAATGCCGTGAAGGAGCCGCGCTCAAAGGTGGATATGACTGGCGGCAATTAGATTACAAGAGTTTCCTCGAAATATTTTACTATTTACGGATCTTTCTTTCACTCGAGAAATTTGGGTTATGGTGCATAGCCGGGTTTATACTAATTTCTAAATTTTATTTGTATTTTATTCAATTTTAGACCGAACATTATTATTAAAGATTTTGAGAAGGACATTTCTGCAGCCAGAAAGGAATACTTTCCACTTGCTGAATTCCGAAACTTAAAGCTTCACAGGAAATATGAAAATGATGAACAATTTTCTCTGAAAATAAAAATACCTTAGAATTTGGTATTTGCTCCGTCATTCTCAAGGTATAGGTATATCTTTGATTATAGTCCGAGAGCTAGCAACGTCACGAAAAAACGAACTTTAGTTCGGTTGATTTTTTGCTATGTTTCCTCTTTCACCATCTCAATAGGCATGCGGCCCATCTGGCTGGTGATAGAGGTTGCGTTTACCTGTGCGCATCCCGTTCCAGAGGTAAAAACTGCAGTTTTCGAAATAATTTTAGTTCGATTTTTGGTTTTTATCATCTGTTTTCATAAACATCGAAAAATATAAATTCACTACTCCCGGACAATTACCTCGCTGCTAGCACCGTGCAAGACGTTTTTTTTTCAATATGAAAAAAGAATGTTTTATTACGGCTGTAATTTTTATACGAGCTAGTTTAATTATCGAATCACATGAAATTAATTTTCCAGGCGATAATTCGGTTGATTATCAATAGCCAGAGTGTAATAGAGAATGTGTCATCCCATACGAGTATTCTTCATGCAGTATGCAAGCCGGTTTTCTAGGGAAGAAGTAAAAGACGCAAAGAAATATCTCTCCAAAAGCCTGTTTGCAGGGGAGTAAAAGTAGCGGCTATTCATAATTATGCACTAAAATATTAAACAGAAAATTTGGGAAAGCTTTGAAAATAAATTATATCTCAACTGAAAGCAGCTCGCATTGATCTTGTACACCATCAATCAAAGATGGTGAACGTAAACGTCGAGATGAATCGCCTAGCCGTTTCAATTGGACCAAATCAAATTCGTGCTCATAATTTCACTGCTCAACTGGAAAAAGTTCAGTTCAAGAAAGCATTAGATAAATTTTTCATCACCTGCTGGTCGATTGATGATATGGCGTCTTATACAGGGTGTTTCACATTAGGCGGTCAATAGAGCAGGAAGTGATGGTACTCACCTAGACGAATCAAAAATGGTTAGGGGGGGGGGGGGGTAATATCAACCGTTTAGGAGTTACAGGGCGACTAAGAAAAAAAAAGCTAGTTTGTCACAACCACACTCTATATTAAAAACTACAGGGCGTATGGTAACAGTTAAAAGCTTAAAAGCTTCACAGCCTTTCCAACGACTGCTCAACCAACCCCATACTCCCCAAGAATTATGGTTGTCTAAACTAAAAATTTCGGAAACACCCTGTATTGGTGATAAAATAATTCAGTTAAAATTCAAAAAAGTCATTAAAGCAACGGAAGATTCATTATCATGTGAAGAACATGAAAAAACAGATTCTAGGGTTATCTACCATATTTGCCAATTTGATAGCGACGCTGAAGTTGTAATAAGATACTCAGATTCTGATATTCTCATTATACTCCTTAGTAACATGGACAATTTTAATGCTTCCTTAAAACTTTGGATCAGCATGGGCGTGGATAATCATGAACGCTATATCAATGTCAATGAATTGTACAAAGCTCTGGGTCCTTATGTCCATATCTAGAGCTTTACCAGGCTTCCACGCGTTGAGATATTGTTATTACACTCCAACTTTTTTCCGCAAAGGTAAATTTAAGCCTTTCAAATTACTAGAAGAATCGAAAGATTATCAGCTTGCATTTCAAAATATTGCCACCGATGTTGAAGAATTACTGAAGAGTGAATTTGTCACCTTGGAAAGATGTGTTTGTCATATATATATGGAGTTCGGCAGATTAACAACGTCAGGATGTCAGATTGTATTTATTTTCTAATACGTATCAGTTAAAAAATTTCAGTGAAAATTTTGGGTAAATATTCATAAATTTCGATCCATCAAGCTTACAATCATGCAGAGCTGATGTTATGGTTTTTTTTGTGTTCGCAGGCTCGCCCCTGAAGAAAAGATTTATATATATAGGAGAGCACTGATATCCGCTTAAATGAATTATAATTTCACTGATCTGACTACCTGTTGTGCTGTCACGCCCCTTTACTGAGAAACGTTTACTTCGCAATGTTCTTTACATTTTAGGCATTCTAATGGAGGGAGGAACCTACATCCAGTGGATTCTTACGAGAAGGAACGACGTACTACGGGTACTGCAGCCAATGAATTGTTATCAGAAGCAACAACGTACTATGGCTACGTCTAGCGAATTCTGCTGAGAAGCACTACTGACTGAATTGGGGAAAAATTAGAATAAGCTCTTAAAAATTGAATTAACTAATGTATTAATTAATTACTTACATTTAAGTAAATATTAACTTCCTACATTAACCGTCAAGCACTTACCTCAAACGAAAATTTAATTCAAATAAGAATTACGTTTCCCGCCTTTCATTCGTTGCCAAACTTTAAGATAAAATATTTCTGGCCGGCTAGATTGGTAGAACAGGGTCGTTTTGTTGAAGGACAGTTTTTTTGTTCTTCTGTGTTTAACTCTTGAACCGAGCAGTACTAACTTTTTTTTGCAGTTCCGACTTTTTGGCTCTTGCAGGAATATTGTTTTATTATTATTTTGGAATCAAGCAGAAGTTTCTTTTATTCTTAAATACCGTGCCAGGAAAAAAATTTGGGAATTTACGAGCGATTAAAGGCAAGTAATCTTCTGAAATAAGTACCTTTTATTAGATATTTCTTTTGCCGTGATTAAGTGCTTGTCGGCAGTGTTGGTTTGTTAGTTATGTACGAGATAATCACGGTCTATTTGTGCGAAATCTTGGAGTATATCGAATAAAGTGCAATTGAATTGTTGGAAAGAGTCTCCTTTGTTTTACGGTTTCTTGGTTAACCCGAAGAAAGGAAAAACCAAGTGGCGCCCATATGTCACTTTCAAGAATCATCGTTCCGAAGGTAATTAATTTTGAGTATTGAGCTTGGTAAATCGTAAGACCGCACCCTACCTCCCTGAGTTAGCCGCAAAAAGGGAATTCAAAGCCCTTTTTCTTGTTACATAACATCAGCTGTAACACTGAATTACTGCAGTATTTATTGAGGATCCAATTTTGGAGAAATCTTAACTCTAAATATACTACATCTACAGAAGTCAATGTATTCAAAATAAAACTTGTCATTTTTTATATTCCAAATAATTGATTCTATTAATTTTCCCGTGAATATCATCTATCCAAGTTCCAATTCAATAGCGGAGCTGTATAATAGTGGATTTTTTCTTCCAGTATTTTATCAAAAATATCCTCAAATCTGAGCCAGATAATTCAATTTTGCCCAGAAACTTTTCTGTAGCTCCTGAAATTCTCTACAAAAAAAGAATAGAACAAAATTGTGCAATCTCGCTAAGTTCATGAAATATTCTCAAAACATCATCATGAGGAGACAAAAAACCTTTACCATGCTCAAATCGGTCCGGTTCCTAATGAGCAACCGAATTATCGCCTGTCAAATTGATTTCATGTCGTTTGATAATTAAACTAGCTCGTATAAAAATTATAGCCGTAATAAAATTTATTTTGTATTTTTATTATTTTTTTTTAACGAAAAAAACGTCTGGCATGGTGGTAGCAACGAGGAAATTGTCTGGGAATTGTGAATTTATATTGCCCGTTGTTTATGAAAACAGATGAAAAAAAAAATAAAAATCGAATTAAAATCATTTTGAAAACTGCTTTTTTTATCTGTGGAACGGAATCCGCACAGGTAAACACAACCCCTCTCACTAGCCAGATGGGCCCCATGACTATTGATATACTGTATGGAAATGCATATAAAAAAACTAGCCGAACTAAAGTAATTTCTGGAAAACGTTGCTAGCTCTTAGACTATTACGATTCCGAGCTAAGTAGCAATTTTGAAGATTAACATAAATCCAAAAGACAGAGGGCACTTTTATACTCGCTAAAGTTCTGGTGAGTTTCAAATTTAATAAAGAGAAATTTTCCTAGAATACAAAATACTGAGGAGGCGTGACACCATAACTAAAAAGCCATTATTAAATCCAGTATATGCCTGAAAGATTGATTCATCGACTGCATGTTTCCAAACTTAGGAATTTTGATTTGGGGATGTCGTTGCACAGCGCCATGTTTCCAAGAGAATGCGCTGCCACCTATATTTCGATTGTTTTTGTTGTTACCGGCCCTGTAGGTATACATATACAGTTTTAGCTCAGGGTTGCCATTCAATGGCCGATCCAGGATTCTTGTGAGGGGACGGGGGCCTTATGGTTAAAAACTATATATGTTGAATAAAAGTTTGAAGACACTAGCCAACAATTACAAATGCAAAAAAATTATCATTTACAAAATACGGGTCGAACAGATAAGCAAGTGGCTACCTTTCGTAATACATACCTTGTACGTATATAACTTCGTATATGACTTTTGTTTTTTATATTATTAAGCCAAGCTCAGGAGATATCCTATAGACTATGATGCAAAATGCAGGATGGCAAGAATATTTGTATATGTGATAAAGAAAGGAATTAGGGAACGTGAAAAGAGTGGTGATGAATGTCACCCCTAAACTTTTAGATTGTATGCCATATGAAAGATAGAAGATGATAGATTGTTCCACGTTCGCACGGTTCTGGATAAAAAATCATTACGGAATTTTACTACACGGCCGAAAGTAGTTTGAAGAATAAAAGGATGAGCGCGAGCATTGCGTGCAGGAATCAGACTAGACATTTCACCAGAACATTGACCATACATGTAAGTAATAAAGTAGCGAAAGGCAGCCAACATTGAGATAGTGCTCGAGTGAGTCAATATGAAAATTTATTGTTACATCACCAATGATCTTGAAAGCTCTCTTTTGGACAATATCATATGAAGCTAACGCTGTATGAACAGCCCCGGCCCATATATGGGAATTGTATTCCACTCTAAGTCTTATGTAGGACGTGTAGAAAAGCGGTAGACTCGATGGCTGAAATATATCTTACATCTTTTCAGAAATCCAAGATATTTCGATGCTTATTTGGCAACACAGAAGATGTGATCTGTTCAGCTTAACTTACTGCAAATATTAATGTCAGGAATGCAAAATGACGGTGTATGGTCAAGCAGTGCTCCATCAAAAGAAACGGCAGTGAAAAAATTATAATCTTGTTTTAAAGAGTTGAGACTGCTTTTGAACTTAGATGCAATGAATTGGATGCGATTCACTTTGGACCAAGCGAGGATATTATCAAGTTGGTTATTCAAGGATCTAATCATGCAATCTCATTTGACAGATGTGGCATTTCCTCTAAAGCCCTCAAGAGTGTCAAAAGAGTAAGAGAAATCAAGGTACTGTCATCGGTAAAACTATGGAAGGGATTGAAAGTAAGGGAAAGCAGATCATTAATGAAAATTGAGAAGAGATATGAGGAGATAACAGAGCCCTGAGGTACACCGGTATTTATTGTGTGAGATTTAGATGTGACGCCATCTAATATAATCCGTATGAAGCGACCAGATAAAACACTTTACATCCATAATAGAAGAGGCGGGAGAGGTCAAGTGCTTTAAGTTTGGCTAAAAAGGCTGAATCCCAGACTCAATCAAAGGCTTTTGAAATACCTAGGGCAACGATTTCGGAAATTGTGAAGACTACGGTTTTGACGTTAGTTCCATAAGAAAAGTCCGGAAGTCTCCAGATGAGCGGGCAGTCCCAAAGTTGATTGGTTTCTAGATGCTTCATTAATTTTAATTATAGATTCAAAAACCTTCAAAAGAATCGAACTGATTGCAATTGGTCGATAATTTAAGGAATCGCTACCCTCTTCTTTCTTGGGAATAGGCTGAAAGTGAACTAGTTTTCAAGCGATTGGAAATTTACTTGTCGAATAAGACAAGTAGAATAGTTTTCGAAAAGGTTTGCAAAGTGTGAGGCACAGCTTTTATTAAACAGAGGCTTAAAACTATGGAGACCTTAAGGACCTTGAACACATATCTCCTACGGGTGTGTATTGGCTCTTGTACACATCCGAACGGGAGATGCAAGACAGCGAACAGAGTGAACTAAATCTAACAGTCAAAATATTAAGTGGTGAAGGAATAGAGGAGTTGTTGAAGTTGGTCCTGTTAGTTTTGTCCCGGGACCAGAAATGTTTCCCGTCTTTGCAACTTGCCAAGATTCTTCGTCTAACATTCGGGTAAAAAAAAATTTCTCTTTGGATAATAGACTTGTTCCCTGCAGTCTTGTAGACTTGATTCAGTTCTGGACATGGATGCAATTGTTAGGTGTGAAAAGCAGACTCTTTCGTTTTTATAGCATGCTTGCACTTATCGTTAAACCAAGAGCAATTTTGCTGTTGTTGAGATCTGCTGTAGGAATATGAAAAGTATTCACCTAACAATTGTATTAAGTTCTAATGTGCATTCATCATCAACATCCCTTGAAGCAAAACAGACCGGCCAAACAATTTCACTAGGATACTGTTTGAGACTTTGCCAATCAGCAGATTTATTTCGTTTTTATTTAACGTTTGGGCTAAGTATTCTAGTAAAACTATTGCACATTTAACGAAATAATAAGAAATAAAAAAAAATCATTTCAAAATAGTGTAATAATATTCTAACAAGCCGTTTTCACATCGAAGACTTATCAAAAACCCTATGGCAGCTGTTTTCAATTAAAACAAACCTTCCATCGGCGCTTACCCGAATAGGCTCTGTCCTGCTTCAAATACCCGAGAAAGGTACATGCTTCCTTTTTTCTCTTGTAAGCTTTAACAATCACGACCTAAATTGGAGATAAGCCCAAGATGTTAGCCATAGGGTCTACGTTCTTCAACGTATTATTGTGCAGTGAATCATTTTGTTAGGAAAAATTCAGAAGATCTACTTCAACTTTTTTTTCAGAGGTCTTTAGGGAGGGCGCGTGCTCTCCACACCCCCTAACTAGATCTGTCCCTGTTGCCACTTTGGTACAATTTTTACATTTTTTTCTGAGGTAGGTACATTTTTATAATGCAGAAAAAGTTACTAGAAATTAAACTACTGAAAAAATTTCTTCAATGCTTTTTACCACGAAACTTCAAATGTGGTCATAAAATATTGTTCCTTATGAGCTGTCGTATATTTCCATCTCAGCAAAATATGCAGATATAAGGGATCGATCAGCAAAAAGGGGAGGTCATCAAAAATATCACCTATAATTTCGGAACACATCAAATTCGTCATTTAAGTCAAGTTTGCTTTGTTTATTCCTTCTAATGAAAAAGGACAGGAATCAGAGATTAAAGGAAGCTGACTGTTGTGGCGCATTTTAAAACTTAAATAAAACTTACCAAATAAATTAAAGTTGTCTTGCTTACACGGAGAGAAATCGTTTTCCGAAAAAATGTATATTCATTTCTTAATCTAAGAAAATGGGAAATTGACCCTAATATCCTTGAAATAAGAACAATATTCTTCAATCAAGTAGTGTTTTTCAAAAATGAGTAAAACTTTCTAAAACGTTAATCAGGGTTAAAGCCAAGTTTCCTTACATCAAGCAAACAATTTTATTGATTGCCGTTGCTTGACTTCGAGCAATGTATGCTTAAATTGAACAACAAGAATAAGTTAGAAGAATTTTTTCCTAAAAACAAGAATAATTTACTAACATATAAATATATCATTTTCTAAAAAAAAAAATCATTTCAAATTCTTAAATCTAATAAATTCTGAATGTATCCCAATAGCCCTGAAATAAGAAAATTATTTCTAATTCTGAGAACAAAATTGCATGAATCAAGTTTTTTCATTAAACTGAAAAGAAGAAAATTTCCAGAAGTATTTACTTAATCGCAGCAGCATTATGTTCCAGGAACTATAGTGAGAGTAAGGATATTTACTCGTATTAAGGATACAAAGAATAGTTCACTATTTCATTTGTTTTTTTCAAGTCTTTGTTTACTTGAATGAAGAAAACCTGCCTTACGTTAAATCAGATGAGGGTGCGTATTCAGCATTTTGTAATTTCCATTTCAGTCTTGTTTCAAATGTGGTCAGGAAAGGTAGTGCAAAAATTCGCCCAGTTACTTCTTTCCTTTAATGATATTAACAAAGTATATAGCTTGGAAGAACTTATTTCTGATATTACAGAAGAAAAGTATTATGAGTTTCTTAAATTATCATTCCATAATATAAATATTAATTAAATTGTAACCGCTTCTCAAATTATTTATAAAGGAACTGCTTATAAGAGAAATTATTATAAAAATCTGTATTTCAGAGATGGGCATTTTTTATTTGAATAAAAATAAAAGATAAAAAACCGAATAAAATGAAAAATCGAATAAAAATTTGTTTGATTACAAATACTGTTCGTGATTTGATGAATTATTCGCAATTAATTATTTGTTCTTTGGTGCAAATTATTTGAGTTTTAAATAATTATTCGTTATTCGATTGTGTGTTATTTGAAAATCAAAAAATTTCATTATTTGATGTATTATTTGTGATTTCTTATTACTGTGATGGTCATTATTGTTTGAAATAATTATTTGTCATTCGATTATGGATATATGTTTTCTGGTGTCCATTAGTTCATTGTCCTAAGCACAAACTCACTTGTTTTTTTATTTAATTGACTCTAAGATTATTCTGAGTAATCAAACCCAATTAATTTACTTCAAAAGCTTCACAAATACTTAATTGAACAAAATTATTAAATTCCTTTTTAAATTAAATTAAGCAACGAGACATCTTGCGGAAAGAAATGCTTGTGCCAAGAATTAATTATTTGAAATTGGAACTAATGGACACCAGAAAACATATATCCATAATCGAATGACAAATAATTGTTTGAAATTCAAATAATGACCATCACAATAATAAGAAATCACAAATAATTCATCAAATAATGAAATTATTTGATTATCAAATAACGCACGATCGAATAAAAAATAACTATTTGAAAATGAAATAATTTGCACCTAATAACAAATAATTATTTGCGAATAATTTAAAATAAATTGATACTCAAATAAAAATTTATCCGAATAATTTTTTATTTGATTTTTTTTAAAAAATCGTTATTTGATTGAAAATTTATCCGAATAATGCCCAGCACTGCTGTATTTATATAAAATATTAGATTGCATTTTGGTAGACAATAAAATATTGCTAATTTTGTCAGAAATGAAAATCTCGAAAATAAATTCAAATTTTATGTGTTATTTTGTTGAAAGAAATTTGGAGAAATAATCTTTGAAAGAGATACACAATTTTTATGAAAAGCCTCTTCAAATCCATACATTACCTGATGGAGGAAAAATGTGTAAATCGAATATTATATAAAAATTTTATAATATAATGTAAGAAATATGTGAATTGAAAAATATTTAATTTGTGTTTTTGAATATTTGAAATAAAGTTTTTGGTCTATGAATTTCATTTGATATCTTCTGAATATAACATCAAAACAACAACAAAAAATCTTTGTGCTTAGAAAAAAATTCTTATTTTAATTTTCGTTCGAAATTAATTGGGATCAAACTTTTGCGAAATTTTAGTTGAATTGAAAATGTTAAGGTTGAAAGTCTTGATTCTTTTATTTATTATTATATTATTATTTTTTATTATATTTAAGCAATTATATTCTTATTAATCAAAATTTGATATGATTTAGAAAATATATTTACTACTATTAATCTAATTTTTCTATATTCAGTTTGAATAAGAGGAAGCAATTTGTTTTCTTGTACCTATGTAGAAAATATCCGCTAAGCTCAAACCTAACTTTCCTTGATACATATGGTACAGAGCTTATTCCCAGTAAATATTTCTCTCAGTGTATCTTTGTTCAGGCTAGTCAGATCAATCTAATTCATGATTTACTATTGCTTATAGTCCACGTCAAAAGAGTACTCCAATCCAACCAATCTGATGAATGTTGCTTATCTATGTTTACATTGGTACTGCTCAGCTTAATCTAAAGATCGAATGTAAATATGTATGTATGCCTATGTTGGTACTGTAAGAATTGCAGTAGTTTTTGGTACATTCAAAACCATATATTGATACAAGATATTTTAATGAATGGCAACCCTTTCGTCTATCACGTTTGCTTGCACGAATTGTAAATTGAATTGAATTGAATTGAATATTGCAGGTATGCATCCATATTTTATAATCTTAATAATTGCGTGTACATGAAAGTGTGTAAGAAATAAATTACACCCTAGAAATAAATCCATCTGACATAGTACACACCACCAGTCCACAATTTACTGGCAGTCGCGTGACTTTGTGGCCCCATTGTTTCTCCAAAGCACCTTGCTTTACATAATAACAACCGCCTACGCTTCGACTTTGCACTGACTTTTGTTGTTCTGTACAGATGGTAACTTGCCTCTCCAGTGCCGCATATAGAGCTTTTCCATTGTGCCGAACCAATGAATTCTCTGCTGAAACTGGTCGGTTATGGCCAATATAAATTAACAATTCCCTGGGCAATGTCGATTGCCACAGCCGCACCGTGAATCATCCGGTTTTATAGCTGGCTGAAGACCGAATGTCACAACAGAAACATGGTCCGACCACAAGCTAGTACTAGTGGGCACGGGGCCTAGCAGCAATAGAAATCGAAGGCCCCCAATGAGAATAATTATAAATAGCATTAGCATCTATGAAACATGATTAGTTCTGGGCGAAATCAGTTGCGGTGCAAGTGCCTGCATCTATGGATCACCGATGACATAACCTCATAAATAAAATACGACGACAGCGACAACTGCTTGCCCCGCACTGCACTGTGCTCTGGGAATTGTGTCTACACGCAAATGCTGCGATGCCCCAGTGCAATTAATCAAAGCTCCATTTTCATGTGACACATCAGACTATTTTGGAGCAGCATAGATGGGGTAAAAATATCAAGTTAAAAGAAACGAAATTCCAGTTATTGCCTTCGCCGTGCATATTTTGAGAAGTTGTTGTTGTTTTACGAATATTTAGTTACAGGTTTCTCCATCTGCGCAGTTATTTATTTCTTTTTTTTTCAATTTTAACCTCATTTTCTGTCAGCTATTTGTCCTTTTTCATAAATACAGATCTAATTGGAACTTTGAGGTTAACTCGAATGTTGCGGTATAACACCAGGTGGCCCTGATGTCAATTTTTTAGTGTGTCTTTTATATGAAATTATTTCAAAACTTTAGTTTCTTACATGATGTGTTCAATTCAAATCAGTTATCAAATTAGTTGCCATGTCAAATGCTTGCTGCAAAAATAACGGGTCAAATATGAAGAAAATGAAGTGAGGGAGGATATATGTGGCGATGACACTCTCATCGTTGGAATATTTATTGGAAATACCAAACCGGATAAGATTATTATTTATGTGTGATGTTTTGGTGAGGGACACATATTTCCTCTTGGATGTTAGATGTCCTAGATGTACCCAATTGACCAGGAAAATTAATAGAATCTTATTTTTTGAAAAACGAAACGAAAAAACTCTGAGTACGAATGTTGTTATTGTCCAATCTATGGATTTATAAGTTGACAAGTGGGCGAACAGAAGGACACATGTCCCATTCCTAAAAATGACAGTAAACGCATAAAACTGTATAAATCAATGGGCTTTCGAAATTATTCCACGATGATTTTAATAGTTTCTGTTACTTTTGGTGCCCTTCCCGACACGGTAAGTACATTGAAAAATGTGAAATATACGAGGGGAAAAAAGTAAAAACAAAATGGACATGTGCCTTTGTGACTGCACAAACTGCACGCATTGAGGGATATGTGCCTTTATTGGCTTGAAAAAATCAATAGATTTTCGTGGACGTGTGCCGTTTTGTACGCGAATTTAGCTTTAAGGGTCGAAAATCTGTAACTTTGTGTGCTTTTTTGAAAGAACAGTGATTGAAAATAGAGAAAGTTCAGTACCTAGGACATATGACCTTTTGTTCTCCCACTCATAAATTCATAGATTGGACAACAACAACAGTCGTACTCCAATTTTTTTTTTTTTACGGACATGCAAAAGAAAGCCGACACAGGGTTTTTAAAAGATCATCTTATACTACTACTAGGAATATTTTTTGAAATTTGTTTTTTTGCATGCTCCAAAATTAGGGACTTCCATAACTGAAAACTCACTGCGGAGTTTTCGTCGCGAAATTCGAATTATTCCACTTACTATACCTTTCTTTGAAAAAAACCGATTCGTCCAGCTGAGTAAGACCAGGGGGCTATTACTGATTTTGACTCGGTTAAAATGGTATATAGAAACACATAGAGGAATGAAATTTCTGCTAACAATGAACAATTCGAAGAAGCTGATGAAATATTGCATGGATGACGTCAATTAAGTTGAGACCGCCATTTCATGGTAGAAAACTTTTGAATACGTCAAAATTTAGGGCTCAATTAGGGCTAATTTAGTGCCAGGTCCACGAATTTAATGCTCTAGTATTTTTAAAAAAATCCATGGATAACCCAACGTTATTAAAAGTTAGAACCACCACTACTTACCTTAAATAGTATTGTCACAATACCGTGCACTGCATAATATTTTAGGGCTCAATTGGGGCTAATTTAATGCCTCTATCCCGGAGATAAAAATGTAATCTTTAAAAAGAAAGCAGAAAAATAAAAATTTTAAATACAAAATGCTCCATCGAACACGCTACCTACATTTTAATATTTTCCAATAGGATTCGGAACATTGGTCGTGCGGGGTGTCAAATTAATGAGGGTGGAGAGTATAATCGAGTGGTTATCTTTTCGATCCTGTAAGCTTTTAACGTTAAACATTTTTTTTTATCACTTGGATCAAATACACCCTTCCGTTATTTTGCATATACTTTGCCCGTTCTTTCTTTCATATGCATTAGTCGTATGTTGTCAACGTTTTACGCTTAGGTGGCAAAATTGCCGGACGTGACCGTAGTTCACAAACATAAGATTAAAGTAAACCCATTTTTTCACTAAAAAAAACTGCCATTTGCCAGTTTAAAAAGAACTGGTTCATTTCTTTTCGAGTTATCTCCGAAACTAATTATCAGCTTGAAAAACTAATTAAATATGTGATTAGGGGACAAAATGTAGATCATTCCACAAACATGTCTCAACGTTCAAATTTAAACATTTTATAACATCTCTTCTGTGCTGAAAGACGACCAAATTGAGCTTTTTTAAATTAAAATGTAAAAAACTTGGTTGCTTATTATTCTTTAAATCTGCTGATGAAAATAATTTATATACATTTTAGGCTCTATCGTCAAAGTAAAGTGCTACGTAAAGCGCTGTATGATGTAAGAGCTATGAAGCTCTCTGTTGACCAATCGACTAGTCCAAGTAGGAGCTATAGAGATCACCATTAGGATAGCCAGGAAAAATTACTAGAGCTAGAAAGAGCTCTATTAGTAATAAAAGGGGCAAGAGCGGAAGAGCTCAATTACCTTGACGTGTAGCCATGTCAGAGCTAAATGAGCTCTCAGTTTGGTTCGAAATGAAGAACACTTCTAGAGTTCAAAATTAGCTCTGCTTTCTTTATTCCCCTGTGTATTTATACACTTCGCTTTATGCTGACCTCATTTTCTATATTTCTGATCAACGAAATGGACTCGGACATTGATCTATTCTTTATTAATCATAATTGCTGCGCTTGCAGATTTTTGCACACCGTATATTACCCAAAGTTCCAGCCAGGTAGAAGTAAACAAAAAAACTACAATGCGTTTACTTGCTAGTACCATGTGCTGTTGGTTTTGTTTTTATTACCGTAAAGCATAAACAAAGCTTTATTGTCGTGTATTCATTGATACATGACCCTTTATTATGTGAATGATGATTTCGCTTGTCCGTAGTAAAGTGGACATGACTTTTGTTTTCTTATTTTTTGTATACGATTCTTTCTGCATGTATATCAATGCAGTGCATCACTTTATAGGTGCTTGATCAATGTTCTATGCATATGAATTTTGGCATTTCAATTTATAATTGTGTGTATATAGATGTGCTCTACAACCGCACGCACCTTGCATTTCCAGGAACAGCATTCGACATGTCCGGTTTATCATAAAAAATTTATATGAGTCAATTCCCTTTCTTTTTTCAAATTCTATAAGCGTTTAATTTCGAGAAGTCTTTGAGCGCATGTAGACTAGAATTCCCGATTTTTCTGACCACATATATGCGCCCGCAGTACGGAAAGGGCTAAAATCTTGATCAAGAAATAATACTGAAAATATTCGAAACATTTCCGCATTGAAAAACGTTAGTAGTGTTTTCTTGGTCACGATTACTTTTTTACCTTCGGGGTAGAGGCATTAAATTAGCCCTAATTGAGCCCTAAAATAATATGCAGTGTACGATATTGTGACAATACTATAAGCTAAGTAGTGGTGGTTCTAACTTTTAATAAAGTTGGGTTATACTAGAGCATTAAATTCGGGGAAGTAGTATTAAATTAGCCGTAATTGAGGCCTAAATTTTGACGTATTCAAAAGTTTTCTACCATGAAATGGCGGTCCCAACTTAATTGTCTTGGATGGATGGCGATTGACCAGTTCATATGAAAAACACATCCTCAAAATTTTTTCCTCGAAACGATGTTTTTCAAAATGGTGGAAGCTTTCAAAAGAAGAGTTTTCAAGCTAGCAGTCTCAAATTCGGCCACATCAATCTTTCGGACCTTCCTTAAACCTGTATGAAAAGTTTTTTTTCTTTCTGTTTGAAAATTTTATATTTTTTGAACGAAAAACTATCGAAAACAGGCCAAATTCGTCTCTAAATTCTGAAATCGCCGCCATTTTGTTAATTTTCATCGAAATGAAAAAAACTCCATACCATCCCCCTGATAAGGGGGCATCGTCTTGCAGTGACCAAGAGCATTAACCATTATTAGTATTATTAATACCATGAGGTACAAAGATTCCGCTAGCCATGATTCGTCTGAAATTTGTTAGATGTTTGCTTCATTTTTATACACTAGATGAAATCTTAAGGGTATACTAAGTTTGTCATTCCGTTTGTAACACTTCAAAATAATTATGGTAGAGCAAAATGGATTGGACACCCACGCATAATATTAAAAGTTATTTTGATTTTTGCATGTCCGTCCGTCTGTCTGTCCGCCTGTGCGCACGATAACTCGAGAACGTGTTCACTTAGAAAGTTGAAAATTTGTACACGGACATTAAAAAAAAGTAAAATTAAGTTCGAAACTGAGACAAATCGGGCAACTCCTTTGTAGGGTTGCACCCAAAAATTTTGTTTTCCACTGTATATTTGGACACTGCCTGAGAATGCTACAACATAGAGAGCTGAAATTTGGTACAGTGTTTTTATAATAATAGCAAAAAAAACACTAAAAATGGACTAAATCGGGCTTCCCCTTCTTGGTGTTGCCATATAAAAATTTATGTTTTTTCCGTATACTGCGAAAACGATCAGTTCTAGACATTTTTATTGTTTGTAATCATTTTTACTGTCCGACGAACCGTTCTAGAAATGTATGCGAAAGACCACTTCAAAAATCAAAATTGCACAGATAGGTGACCAAATTTCATACGATCATTCATCTAGGGTATCATAATAATTGGTCTTAGACCAATTCTAGCTCTTTTACTTCTTTGACAATGCATTTGCCTTGTCAAATTACCAACCTAGAAATAATAACTTTAGTCATATGAACGACTCCCTGCAATTGCACATGAGATTATACTTGATCTTAGCAATGGGCTTCCAAATGACTTCACAACGAGCCCTGATGCGATTCCTCCTGCATTTTTTAAGTCATGTTGCATCTTCCTGGCAGGCCCGCTGAGAATTATTTTCCAAAAATCGCTTGATAGTGGTTATTTCCCACAGCTATGGAAAAATTCTTTTATCATACCTGTCTACAAAAAAGGCAGTAAAAAAGAAATCGCTAACTATAAGCCTATTGCAAAATTATCTTGCATGCCCAAATTATTCGAATCTATCATTTATTCTCAGCTATCAATTTCCTGCAAGAATTTGATTTCTTCAAACCAACATGGGTTTAATTCGTGCAGGTCTACAACCACTAACATGTTGGAATTTGTTTCGGATACCAGTGAAGGGTTGACAAATGGCTGCCAGACAGATTTAATATATTCAGACTTTATTTAGTAAAGCGTTCGACGAGTTATCTCACTCCGTGATATTGTTTACAATGGAAAAGTATGGGTTTCTCCTAATATTTCTAAAATGACCGGAGTCTTATTTAAATAACAGAACATACCAAATCTACTTTCATCATTCCATCTCTAGAGTCTTGAAGGCTCCGTCTGGCGTACCTCAAAGTAGTCACATGGACCCGTTGCTCTTTGTCCTATCTATTGACGATATTGTATCTGTTTTAGTCTTGATTTTCAGCAGATACAAAAGCAATAATTTGGTACTTAACATAGACAAGTGTGATGTAAATGACTTTCCACTGGGCAATTACCTATGATTATGGTTTCTCGGATTCCTTGATTCACCGTGTGGGTTCTGTCTGTGACTTGGGTGTCAAATGTGACCAATGATTGAATTTGATCTCCCATCCTACGCTTTATAAAACGTTGATCCCTAGAGCTCTCGAATCCTACCATAACAATGCGTTTGTACACTTGCTTTGTGAGACCACTATTTGAATACGCTAGCCATGTCTGATCTCCTTTTTACAGTACACACACATCGACCGTATCGAGTGTGTTTAGCGGAACTTCCTACACTTTGCTCTTAGACACCTACTCAGGAAAAATTCATATTCTTCCACTCTCTGAGGATCGTTTAATGCTTGGAACAGAATGCATCGCAGCCACCACGCACAATGCAGTGATGAAATGTCAAAATCGTAGTCACCAAACATGGTGAACACATGGCCATTGATGACTGCGTCAATATGAAATTTAATTGAATTTTGTTTACTGTATTAATAATAAATTCGAACCACAAAATTTTAATTTTTTTAAAAATTTTCACCACCATAATTAAATTTTCTTTGAAACTCATGATGTTCAGTATACAAAATTTTAAAACAAACAAAATATTAATCAGCTGTGAAATGTCAACGCAGGATAATTGCGCTAAAGTTGAAAGTCGACCAAATTTTTCCGTGGGGGCTACGATACCTACGTTCATTGCGTTCACTTAATGGCATTGCCTTTTAAATTACATCTGCGTGATATTTTCCTGCGTTGTGGCTACTTTCATTCTGTTCCAAAGGTAAAGCTTTCATATATGCACTCGCTTGCGAAATGTCGCATGATTGCCTATGTAATCTTTGCGCATTAACTCTTAAACGCGAATGTTGATTTCCTGTTGTTACTTGACAAAATCTTTTTCTGTGATAGTAGGCACAATTGGAGAAGGCTACCGCTGTTGCATGTTAACTCCGCAAGGTCTAACCTTAGCATGCACGAACCTAATAATCGCATGTGCATTTCTGTTAACAATATCGCTGAGAATTTTGTTGTTGACGTTTTTAAGCAAGTTTTAAAAAAACGTTTATATAAAATTTAATCATTCTTGTTAATGTTTTTCTTCATTTTGTTCAAATTTTGTTTTTCTGTGGTAAGTAGTTTAGAAGATTAAGTAAGTACTTCCATGTAAAAAAAATTTACGTGGAAAAAACTGGAAAAATTTACTTCACATCGAAACCCATATAACAGTTAAAAATAGAAAATTGTAATGTTCCCATGAAATTTATGTAAAACATTATTCCAAAACGTTTTAGAGAAAAATGAGCGCCGCCGCACTAACTTACAACACCCACTGTACACAAATTTGCTAATTACGCATTTTAAAGATATTCATTCGGGTAAAAAAGTCTGTTATAAAGCTTCTTACAGAAAAAAGAAATTATGCCATTCAATTTGATATCTCACACGGCCCAAATTGGACAACCTCAAGCGAGGTAGTTACACCCCCCCCTCCACCCCCGCATAACGTCCAAAAAGTAAAATAAATTTGCTCCATTCACTCATTCTAAATCAAAAACCCCATGTAAATCCATCCACGTTACCCTAAAACTCTTCCTAAAATTTCCCACTTACGTCACGAACGGCGCCCTTACCCACAAAGTTATATTGTCAAAAGTTAGTGAGTGGATAAAAGTTATTTAAAAAACATTGAAATTTTTGAATAGAGTGATTTGAATAATATTCCTAGAAAAACAAAAATCATGAATATCAGCAATTTTCAAGGCTGTCACACTAGGATGGTCCCTTGAATGGAAAAAATTCAAATCTTATGTAAATCTTACATATCCCTCGCAAATCCAAGAGATTTCACAGATATTCATAGGCGGAAAGCGGTTGAGTTCAGACAAATAATTTTATACACTAGAATTGAATTCATTGATGAGGATTTATATTTACATTATCTTCTCTTCTCCTTCAAATCTCCTTCAAATCGCTTATAGACTTTTGTGATGTCCGAGAGATTTAATTTAATTTCTGTTCTAGTACTCCTGTAAAAGACGGTTAGGGTACACTTAAAATTAATTTAAAATTAAATTTGGGTTATCTTATGTCATAATAACGCACATATAACTTTAATTTTAACTCAAGTGGGCCCCAACCCTCTCTAACCGGAGTACTAAAACACAAATTAAATTATATTTCAATTAAATGGCTTGGTGAATACAGCTCTAAATGTGTATAAGCAATTTGGAAGCTGTCACTGAAATTATCAAGTCTTTTCCGAACAATTTTAGTTTTCTATAGAGGGAAAATTAAATGAAAAAAAAAACAAATGCGTTCACCAAATGAAACATTGGAGGCAGATTAATAACAAAATTAAAGATTGTGAAATGTCCCAGGTAATCAAATATAATAAAATCTCCGTTACGTATGCAAAAACTACAGCTTTGATTTACAATCACCGAAATAAACTGTCATCTGTCTGGGCAACTGTCAACTGGATTGGGCATGTAAAGTCAAATTTCTTGAATTTCTTCAAAACTCATATAGTTATTTAATTTAATTTGTCAAGAGCCTCTTTGATTTAGAAGATCTCCTTAAAAAGACACGAAATAAAGTAAAAGATCAAGACAAACAAAATTGGACAAAGCTAATAATGTACGGACAAAATATTTCCATTCAAGGACGGCTCAAAAGAAAGGATTGTAAAATATTTCCTAGTTCTAATAAGGAAAATTTTCACAAATAAGCGGTTTTTTATGAAAGTGCGGCATGTTCAGTTTAAGTAAATTACGAAATATTTATTAAATCTAACACTGAACTTTTGTTGCTTTTGTAGTCAAAGATAATGCAAATTTATTATCCCATCTATTTATGAAAAAAGTCTGAAGAAAACAAAAATTTTATTGAGTGGGTATATCCAAATGGACTTTATTAAGACCACTAAAATTATGCATTTTCGTTAATGAATTAATATTTAAAATTTTAATTCCAAAACTTATTGGTCGTCTTCGTTTCGATTTATTTGACTAAAAAATTATTGTTCTTTCGGCTATTTTGTATTATTTTATGATAATCCTGAGGTGCGTACAAGGAATATGTTATTCGAATTGCTATTTCCATAATTCCCAAATCTTGAATGAATGTCATGAGAACAAAAATTTGTAGTCAACGATGTACTGAACTGTAAATCGTCATTTGTATTTTTGTCGGCTTTATGCTTCTATTTTGGCCACTAGACTTATCAGTATAAGCTATAACCCTTGTGTATGTATAGAACTATCTATCTAGTGATTGTAAAACGAAGTCTGACTTAGTCACTTGATGTATTGTAGAGCCGATACTGCAAACTGAAGTACAAGGGGTTCAAGGATTAGCCGGAAGAGTATAGACAAACATAACATACAAACACTGAGAAGGACAACCAGAAACGCCTCGCTGGAATATAAAATTAATGATGCTTCGACCTGATGTAAGAAGAGCTTAGAATATAGAGCAAACAGGAATGGTGATAACCCGGAGATTGCACGAGCCAGCCGAATAGACAATTACACTAACACAGACTCATTTCTTCCCCTTCTAACAAGTATTTTTAACTGACTAGTCAGTACTGACTTACTTTCTGACCAGTCAGTAAATTGTCGGAAATTGAAAATAAAAGGTAAATTCTAGTGGAAATTTGTGTTTATATTTCTAATTTTCTCTCTTTTGAGTGGGAAATGATTTAAAAGAGCTTAATAATTATTGTAATTTTTATTTTGTAGAGAATAATGACGCAATAATGAAGATATCATTAGCAATGCATATAGATGAGGAACTAGTCAGTTGATCGAAGGCAAAACATTTGTAGTCAGTAGAAATAACAGACAAAATCAGGGCTGACCGTCAGCTCTATTGACTGTTGTAATCGCCAAGTAAGATAAGGCAGATTTCGCGTAATGAATTCTGGCTGTGTTGATAGTCCGTGTTTTACATGTATTTACACGCCGTGCTTATTCTAAGCAACTTGTCAATTATCAAAAAGAACAAAGTTTGTGAGCGTGACATCTGCGGTAAAAATGTTCTTTTTCTACTTTTGTTTTGAAATAATTCACATATTTAATTTGTATTAATCTTTGCTTAAATTAACAAAAAAGATAATTTACATACTGCACTTGCCTGAAACACGATTTTCCTAGTTTACCTATAATCCGATTTAAATTTGCAAGCACGTTTCTGTTTTTTTAATTGTTACGAAGAATTTAACAGGCACTAGTGGCACTAAAAAGCTTGGCACAAAATAAACTTCAAAGATAAACAGTTTTGAAAAAAAAAACTGATTCCGTATTTTCACAAAACAAAATCGCATTTGACAATCAAGTTCCAGTTTTGACAATAGAGCTCCTCGGCATCTCACTCCCTCCTATGTATGTAAGAGGAAAGGCCTCAATTTTTTTCTTAGAAATTAACTGGAAGTTTATTCCTTAGAATTTTTATGCATTACTGAAGAGCCACAACGCCACAGGGGGTGCTTGGACTGATACTAACAATATTTTCATGAGCGCAGACGCGTAGATGAGTAATAAGGATTCATTTCTTCTTAGAAATTTACAAAAATGTTTCGCCAGAATTTTTATTCAATCTGGTGGCCGACTGGATTTATTTTCAGATACGGTAAAAGTACCTATTACCGGCCAACTAACACTTTTTTTTGTAATTGATCCTTTATGTAACCATGGAGAGTGGCTTTGGGGAAACATGTTATATTTTATATGAATAAGTCTTCTTGTTTATCTGATTCTATGATTTCCTTTGTACATTTATTTTCTAAAACATTATTATAATCAAATAAAATTCAAAATATCACTTTCACTAGTTTCCGGCCACGAAAATTCTATTTCTGTTTTGTGTGGTGTATTGCTGAATTTTCGTCGTTGGATAGCATGTACTACAGGTAATGTACAAAATTTATTGTATTTATTGAGTTTTATTGTTGTTTCTAAGGTTGGTGGACACGTGTGCAGGTGAGCTTGTTTTGGGTGTGTTTTCACCTGAAATATCCACCAACCTTCAGCATGCAGTCTACAACTGTCCCTATTAACCAGTTTTACGTAGTTATTTCGTTGTGCCAGGTAAAATAATTGTATTTTTACTGCCTCATACGAATTTGTGTTGATTGTGGTTATGTGTAGTAAAACTACTCTTAGATGTGCATTTATTGAGTTTTTATTGTTATATTTGTTCTTTGTAATTCAATGTTTATTTTCATTTTAATCTATTTTTTAATCTAATTTTGAAATTTATTTGAAAATTTCTAATTCTTTTCATTTCCTATTTAGGGCATCGAGGGACCTTTGCACCTGGCGCACACTCCAGGTGCAGGTAAGATAATTCGTTTTATTTCATTTTTAATTAGATATATTGGCTTCCTTTTTCCTTTAGGTTCGTCGAACAGATACATTTAATAAATAACTATTATTAACTATTATTTTATAACAGTTACATACAATTAAAAAAAAATTTAACTATTATTTCAAAATTAAAAAAAAGTCCCATAACAGTTACGGTCCCTAGTTTTCACTATTAGAGTAACTTCGGGTATTGTGGTACGGCAGTTTACTCGAAAACTAAGCACTCTTCGGCAACTCTGTTCATATGAATAGTTGTCGATTCCAAGGAATCGAATGGGTCGGTATAAAAAGTTATTGTGATTTTCATAATTTGTTGTAAGTTTTGCTCTATTTTCTGTTTTCATTTATAGTTAATATTTTTTGTGAAATATACAAAATCGGTTATGTCGTACAGTTGCCATCGACTACTTTGATATAGTGTACCACATTATTCGCTATTAGTTTGCTTGGATTTACTATCTATTCGCTTTGTTCTTTCTTTGTTCAGGGTCATTTTCAAACATGCCGAAAAAAAGAGAGAGAAGAAAGTCGAACACGAAGAATTTGGAGAGACCTGTTAGAGCCGTGAGATCTAATGTAATGGGGATTTTGATGGCATCGAAAATATTTAAAGTCCTTCATACCACACTGCAACGACTTATATTTCATTTTCGAATTATATTGCACTTTATCTTACAGGCTGTAAATTTTTGAATTTAATGTGTAATTTGGTTTTTCTATTATTCTGAAATTTTCTTTTTATGCCATTATTAATGTGAGGTTCTCTCCTTGAGTTGAGATAAAACTTTTTTCCCGTGAACACGGTCGGAAAGACCTTAATGGGATAATCACTAAAGTATATCTAAGAGTCCAGATCAGCCAGATTGCCATCAATTGCTCTAAGACAACAAGTATTTATCCCTTTGACAAACACATTTTTTTGGACGCTGATTTCATAGAGGCGAAATGGACAATGATTTTGATGAATCAGCAATGGAAGCAGCTGCAGAAAGTATTATGCAAAGCTCCTAACGTCCTGCATTTACAGACGTTGCGAGTACAAATTTGTCTACATCTCATATCACACCTTAGGCAATATCTGCACCGCCCAAAATAAAACTAAAACTAAAACTGTAGCTAGCAACAGACGAAAACCGTCAAAGGCAACTATCAAGCAAGACAGTCTAAACAAACATGTTCCTAATAGGAATGAAACTGAATCGTCTAGCGACTCCGAAGAAATCGTTAGGTTCCAAGCCTCAGACGACAGGGATGAATTTTCGGATGTTCCGACGTCAAAAAAAGCTGTCTGCAACTTTTGCAATAAATGTTGGAATGACGACATAAGAGCAGTTAAATTGATTTCATGCTTACAATGCGAAATGGTTTGGGCTCATGAAAAATTTTTTCCAAAACAAGTGCCATTTTTGTTTTTGTCAGTTATGTGCTGCATAATTTGAAATGTATGTAGTTTCTGTTATTGTTTTGTTTTTGATAATTAAAATTAAAAAAAATTTATCTATTTTTGTATGCTAAGCTAAGACAGAACTTTTTTTTATTCCCTTAATATCAGTTAAAAACAATTTTACTTTTTTTATTTCTAAGCCATGAAGGCATTTCTGTTGGTTTTTGTTGTTTTAATAAAAATTAATAAGTAAAATATCCATTCTTGTGTGGACGCTAACATAGTTTTTTATTATTTTTTTATTTTATATTTTAATAAAAATTAAAAAAATTATTTATTTTTCTTTTAAGTTTACGAATTATTTCCGCTGGAAACAATCAAGCTGATAATGTCGTATAGTGTGCCGCATTGCTGTACACATAACCCGTCATTTTTTTCAACATGCCATTTTTGAGCTATGCCACATATTTTACAAAATCTTTTTAAAAGTTCACCAGAATTTGTTCAGTTTGAAGGTAATACTTTAGTGTCCAAGTATTCTAAATTGAGTTGAAATTGGACTTATACTTTGCCATAATTGTCTAAATAGTAACCGCAATACCCGAATTCCTCTACGTTTCAATAAAAATATTTATAGTATTGGGATGTTAAGAATAGTGCTGGTGTAGATTGGATCACTGGATTACGTAAAAGAATTACAATATTAGTTGAGGAAACCAGGAAACACTAGTGTGGTTGGATCGCTTTGCGTTAACAAGACCGCTGTGACAATAATCAATCAATCAATCAAAAATCTGGAAGAAATTTTGTCAAGAAACAATTTTACGGCTGATCGAATTATAAACTTTGATGAAACCGGAATAACCACTGTACTTAATACTCCAAAAATTTTAGCAGAGTACACTCAAAGGCAAGTCGGTCAAATGGTCACTGCGGACAGAGGTGAGCTTGTAACTGTTGGTGGCATTTTAACCGGAATTGAAAATACAATTAATTCCGCCATTGACAACCACGAGTCCCACATTTCAATTCATGCAGTCAATTATTCACGCGATAATGGGATAGTTTATTTATCATTACCTCTTCATACATCTCACAAGCTACAGCCACTTTATGTTGGTGTATTTGGTCTGTTTAAGTCTAAACCAAAGTTGGCTTTGGCTTTGGCACTCATCCTGAAAAGGCAATATCGATTTATGACATACCAGGACTAGCTAAAAGTGCATGTTTTAAATATTTTACCAACAAAAATATTTCGAGTGCCTTTACTAAGCCCGGTATAGTGCCATTCAATAAATTGGCTTTTTCATATGAGGACTTCGCACCTTGCAGAATTTATAGTAACCAAGAAAGACAAAACACTACAAAATCGAGCGAAAGCACCTATGGAGACGGCAGAAAATGACCTGCTTTATAAAACACCACCACAAATACATCTAAAAGGGAAGCAATTCCTTCAACTTCAAAAACCTGCATAGCACCTGAATCTGTAAGACCCTATTCGAAAATTAAATAACACAAACACAAGTAAGAAAGGAAAAGAAAAGGGTAAATATAGGATCTACACTAATTCTCCTGAAAAGCAATGCCATCTTTACGCATGGGCCAGATGGGCCCCAAGATCAATAGACCCCCAGTCCCTGCGATAGTAAACCAACCTATGACAAAATTTTCAACCACTAAGGCAACCAATTTCAAGTTAGTTTAGCTGTTAGATTATGACTACTGAAAGTACTCCGCGCCATTTATTTCAACTTTTATGTCATTCCAAAAAACGTTTAGTTACTGTGTTTACAGCCTGAGTATTTTTTAAAATAAATGTATTTGGTAATCAGCGAAAATTTGTATACTGTTGGTGAATATTAAGCCTAGTACTAAGGTCCGCGCTAAGCTAAATTTTGTATGAAAATTTAGCAAGCTAAAAGATATTGGTGAAAATTTATCCTGAATTTTAGCGAGAGCGGTACTAAGGTCAACGCGCTAACTTTGCCTTTGGGTTTTGATTAGAGATGGCACCACCAGTAAGTCTCCAAAAAATTTAGCTTGAATTTATCCGCCCGGGCCGTTCTTTAGCACGCTAAAAATATTTATTGTCAGAGTTCTGAGATTTGATAAATTTATTGACAGGATATTTGTAGTTAACGTAGTTTTGTATGTTTTTGCTGTAAGTACGGATGAATTAGATTTCTTCTCGTGGCCGTATTTTTAATATCATTGTTAATTTTTTTTTATTGTATACATTATGCATATTATTTTAATATTTTTAATATTTCCAAATAATTTTAACTACTTGTTTTTAGGAATATTATGGCAGCACAAAATTATTGTTGTTGTTGTTTTTAATATATCTTTTCTCTGAGTCTCCGCTGTCATATTTTAGTTGCTAAAGAACGGCCCGATATTGGAGACCCGCTAAAATTTAGTATAGCGCGGACCTTAGTAGTAGGCCTTAGGTGTCATGCTCACTGGAGACTTTTTGTCACACTACTGGCAGCTGTGATATGTACATTTCTCACATATATATGAATATAGAAAATATCAACGAAAGAAACGCTATTGGGTACTTCCAATTTGAACCGAAAGCTGAATAAACGAAACGTTCATTGAATATTTGATGAACTACGATCCTATTTTGAAAATCTCCTTTGCAATTTCCGTATGAGTATTGAAAGGATTTTGAGACTTGCTATAACTTATTAAAGTTCCAATATACGATTATTAATTGAATTCAAAGAGAGACACGATGCTACTCTAAGGTCTATAAACACTTTCATGGATATTTCCCACCACATTTTTATCTTCAAATTGCTATCAGAAAATTCCTTCAAATTTTTATTGTATAGGAGTTGTCTTATTTGTACTTCTTGTATTAATGCTTCATTATTTATATCTTCCTCTCATTCTATCGTTGCAACAGCCATTATTAAAAAAAAGATGCGAAGTTTCTTCCTTGAATCTCTCAAAACAATGGCAGTGAAGCGACGACAAAAATATTACCAGTGCGTGCACATTGACACAAACATGAAGGCACGGTGATATTTTCGTTACCCAAAAGTTGCTAGTCAGAGGAACCAAGATAACCTTGTTGTCATGAGCGCATTTTCATTAGAGACTATGGAAATGGCGGTAGTGACAAAACAGTTACGTGACAAAAAATCAGTCTCCAATGCGCGATAGGTCTTAAGATACTTTACGTAATTATTCCAGTTGATAACTCAAAGTATTTCAGAAAAATATTTCTGTCAGGAGGCCCACATATCCCTAGGTGCCCAGGGTCCCCACTTACTTAAAGACGGATATGATGAAAAGAAGAAGCTGGAATAATTACAAGATATTAAAGAACATAAAAGGCCAACACAGGAACATAGGAAACGCGCAACTCCACGTAATTCATTAGAACTGGGCCAAAATGCTCCGAAAAAACAAAATAAAAGGAAAATGTTAAAGATTGCTGCTGTAGAACTCGACTCTTCAAGCTGTTCTACTGAAAATGAAGTCAACAATTCAAATGCTACTCTAGATGACGATGAAGCGATAGAAAGTACTCCACTAAAGCCAGAAGATCTAAAACCAGAGGACTTTGTAATAATAAAACTAGAAAATAAAAAGACTGTTAAGCACTTCGTTGTAAAAATTCTCTCTGGTCTTAATGGAGGGCACTTTCAAGTTTCTTATTTCAGACGTAAACCGCGTCTATCCAGACTTAAAAGATGAGGCTTTTATCCACATATTCGATATTGCGTTGCGGTTGACAATGCCAGTTGTCAAGAGGGCACTGGTAGAATGGCATCCTTTTTCAAATTTTCAATTTAATATGATTACTTTTAATTTGTAATGATTAGGTGCTTTTGATTTTAACAGAAAAGAAACTTTTTTTTGTAGTGAACGAAACATTTTTTTTTTGTATAATTTTGTTTGTGTTCGTATTAAATATTGAAAGGCTGTTTATTTTATTGTTCGATAGATGTCAAGGTATGTTGAGGCAATAATACTGTTACGTGCCACAAAGTGAATCAAACGACATCTGTTAGGAATGGAAGCAACTTTAGGTTAGTGTCATCTTAGTAAACTTTGGGTTCGGAGAACGGAATATTCAGGAAGGTTCTAGGATAATTCGTAGAGTATAAATACGGCGCTCTGACAGCTAGGAGGCGGAGTATTATATCAGACAGCGAAGTGAACGAAGTAAACTATTTGGATTGCGATAATTAGAAGTACAGTACTAGCGATAAATAAAGAGTTGATTTGATAATTATTTGTGAATTTGTGAGAGTAAACAGTAAAGCTAAATAAAGAAAGAACTTTTGAATTATATCTGAAATATTGTGTTTTAAATTACGAACTAAGGCCACGCTCGCAACAATACATAGCATTTTAGTTATGAATAATAACTATATTTGTATTAGAGTCATAATATTTTCTAATTGTTAGCTACAGTGCAAAAAAATAAAATTAATGTACGGTTCCCTATATTCAGTGCAAGGAATTTCCGTAAAAAAAGTCTAGTGTTCCCTTAAAAATTGGCAATATACCTGTCGGCTACCTAAAGTTAATCAAATAGTACATAGAAAAAAATATTCAGGGTAAATTTCTTTTCAAATAGCGTATAGGACCCCTTATAAAAGGAGTTTTTAGATGAAAAGTATGCATTTTTACTCAAGCTGTGTTAAATTATATATTTGAATATCACCCAACTTACATTAAAACAATTTCCCTTCTCCCGATTGAAAATTTGTTAAAGCCTATTGAACTCCCTATAGATAGGTGAAACTTACCTATATCTCCAAAGCCCAAAGTGTACTTTTCCTCCAAGTTAGCGAAATATGCCTAAACTTTGTGGCACAAATTGTTGCCACCGAATTTAGTAAATATTTTTAATAGTGTACCTATACCAAATTATTGTTGATTTATTAAATAAATGTTCAAAAGCATTTTATTTTACATACACAAATGGAGACATTTCCATATTAATAGAGAAGATACCATGAATCAAAGTGCCCCGAGCCTGTATCGAAGTACCTCGTCTATGTGGCACTTTGATACTAATTCAACTTTTCAGAAAAATAATAGTACAGACAAGAAATATACAGATATCGACTTTAGTAGGTACTAAGAAAGTGATGTATGGAAGAGCTCATAGCAAAACTCAATAACTCACTGATCTCGGCTAAATATATCATGGGTACGAACCAAAAATTTTTGTAAAATATAGGCAAAAATTCAACAATAGACGTAAATAACTTTACAAAATTGAACGAGACTTAGATTTACTTGATATCTATTTCATTCCGTGTCATTCCGTTTGTAAGACCTAGAAATAATGATGGTGGAGCAAAATGGATTGGACACCCACGCATAATATTAAAAGTTATCTTGATTTTTGCATGTCCGTCTGTCTGTCTGCCTGTCCGTCCGTTTGTCTGGACGATAACTCGGGGACGCGTTCACTTAGAGGGCTGAAATTTTGCATACGGGCTTTTTAAAAAACAAAGTTTCGAAAATAAGCCGAATCGCGCAGGTCTTTCGAAGGGTTGCCATTCGTTTTTCACTATATATTTGTGTGATGACTGAGATCGCGTTGACGTAGAGAGCTGAAATTCGGTACGTGGTGCTATCATAGCAATAGTAAATAAAATTCAAGAAATGGACTAGATCGGGTAACCCCTTCTTGGTGTGGCCATATAAAAATTAAGGTTTTTTACATATAGTGTGAAAATGATCGGTCCTAAAAGCTTTTAATTTTTCATGTAATGAAAAATTCTTCAGAATGTGAAATTATATGAAATTGTTTATAACCAGTTTTACTGTCCGACGAACAGTTGTAGAAATATATGCGAAAAACGATTTTAACAAGTAAAAAAGCTAGAATTGGTCTAAGGCCAATTCTTATGATACTCTAGATGAATCCCCGTATATAATTTTCTATGGCAACCTCTCTGTGCAAGTATGATTTTTTAAGTGGTTTTTCGCATATACATATGTATTTCTAAAACAGTTCGTCGGACAGAAAAAATAGTTATAACCATTTTCATGGGATTTCACATTCTGAAGAATTTTTCAGTAAAACCGTCTACAACTGATCCTTTTCCCATTATACGTCAAAATCCTAAATGTTTATATGGCAACACCATTGCCCGATTTAGTCCATTTTCTAAATTTTATTTAGTATTACTATGGAAATACCACGTGCCGAATATCAGCTCTTTACGTCAACTTGTTCTCAGGCATTGCCCAAATATATTGTGATAAACGAAATTTTTGCATGGCAACCCTACGAAGGAGCTTCCGATTCGGCCCATTTTCGTACTTAAATTTAAATTTTTTTTTAAAAAGGTCTCTAAGTGAACGCGTTCTGACGGATGGACGGACAGACTGACGTATGGACATGCAAACATCAAAAGAACTTTTAATATTATGGGTGGGTGTCCAATCCATTTTGCTCTACCATCATTATTTCTAGGTGTTACAAACTTAGTATACCCTATAGATTTCGTCTAGGGTATAAGAAACACACTTGCACAGAGAGGTTACCATACAAAATTGCCTATGGGCGACTTTTAGACCAATTTTAGCTTTGTTACTTGTTCAACAAAGACTCACCCGACAGCTGGTCAGACAGATACATAGTGACTGTAAGGCTGGAGCCTTCACATATGTATATATTTCCACGACCATAAACATTCCCTACTCCTGTTCCAATGAAAGCTAAAAAGAAAGAAAAGAATTTCAAAAAGAATTTAAGAACTTTATGAAAATACTTCCCTGAAACAGTGAACTCCTTATTATTTTTCCTTTCCAATCCTAGTGTTCTGCTCACAATCCCTAGGTAATTCATTTCCTCCACTGGACAGAAAATGAAAAAGAAAAAGACATAATTTAACAATAAATTAATAAATTAAGTACTTAACAAATGAATTTCTTATAAATAAATCAAGAAACATGAAATAAATAAAAAATAACCTCACAATCACATGAAGTATTTTTTATTTGTTTTCCATGAAAGTTCTTATAAGAACATTTAAAATATTAAAATATAATTCGTTACTTACCATTTAAGCAACAAATAATCCGAATTGGTAGATAGACACGGCACAAAAACTAACAAATTGAAATTCCGGTCGCGAAACTTTAAAAGTGTCTGACGTCTTGAACTTTAATGACAAGTCAAGAAAGGCACATTCAGTAGAATTAGAATTTAGCGACGATTTTAAAACTAAAGCCAAGTTTGTTCTAAAGTAAATATTTTTTGAATTATTGAAAAAATTAATTAATTTATATTTACACAATTAGTAAAAAAGGGAAAAAAAACGGATGAGAGAGATAAAAATAATAACTCGCACGAAAATTCACGAAAGAAAAATCTAGTACTGCACTGAAATGTACTGCCTCGTGTGTTTTCCAGCACAATTTGCATTTTTATATTCACCATAGTAGGAAGAGCTTTAAAATTTTTTAATTATTTTACAAATTAAAAGAACCATAAATTATAAATACAATTCTATAAAAAAAAGGTTTAGCAGCAAGGTATTTTTGCAAACAATTTGAATAGTTATAATTAAGTTATTTCATTTTTTATTTCAATATTTATTTATACGCTTTCCTTTTTCATGTACATGGACTTGGTTGAGATCAAGACGGGTTGGCAGTCCGTGCAAAAATTGGCGAGATGGGCTAATAAAAAGGCGATCGCAGAGCAAATCGTCCTCTTTTTCTATCAATTATTCAGCGAGTTTACATCAGTATTTTTTGGCATTCATCAGTTTTATTTGGCGTTTTGGACTTTATCAGTTGTTTTTATTTCATCATCAGTTTTTTTTTATTTTATCTTCAATTTTCCTTATTTTTTGCATCACTATTTATCATTTGGTATTATTTTATTATTTTGTTATATTTTAATTTTCCTTTATTTTATAGCACATAAGTGTAAAGTAAATGTTGCAGGAGAAAATCGTTTAATAATTTATATGTTAAACGAACAGTTCTGCTAGCTAAGTTAATTAAATTAAGTGATATAGAAGTGAGAATAAATCAAGTGGAATTATGTGCAAATAATCTAAATATTATTTTTCTATGTTGAGTTGTTGCTGTGATTTATGATTTATTTAGAGGAACATAGTTAAGAAAATTAAATTTGTGACAGATTGAATTTTTTATTTCAATAAAGTCGAAGATTGTTTTTGATATTCGAAAGTCCGCACATCTTTTTATTCAATTTCTTCTCCAAACCAATTTTTCCTTCAATTAAGAATTTGTTTGGTAAATGTTTTCTAATTAAAAATAGAGTGCAAATACGTATTACAAAATTTACTCAGATAGTTACTGAAGATATCTGCAAAGTGTGATCATTAATTTATCTGTTTTTTTTTCTTTTTTCTCCTAAACAAATTGTATCAATCTGCCCCCACTCCACCAACCTACTTATTTAAATTTTTAGCAAAACTCATTCTACTGTGTTAAAAAAATGTTGTGAGTATCCTTCTAACCTTTTTTACTAAGCAACTCGAAACCTAAAACAGTGGAGTTTGCTGGTTTTGAAATTAGAGCTCCGGCTGGACACAACTACTTACGTATGTATGTAAGAGGCATCACTGTGCATTTTTATAAGATGGTTCCTTTGGAGATTACTTTTTTTATGATTGGGGATATTTTCAGATTTCGCCCTTTTGAGATTTTGCTCTTTAATGCAGATTTTAACTGTATATTTTTATTGAGAAATAATTTCTCCCCAATCGTTAGCTATACAAAAATGAAATTCTTCTGCTTAGTTTTGGTGGCAAATCTCAATAGTGCTGGAGACGCCTCATTGTCAATCTCACCAGTGCAGTGTAACTCCCAAGAGTCCTAAGAGGCGAAGTGAAATTATAAAAATTCCTGGAACTTGATTTTCTCTAGATGATAAGTCGTCAAGCTATAAATACCTCCTCAAAAATGTCCATTCCTTAAATCTCTGGCATTGCAACGATAGCGGGGTTTAAATTGAGCATTAAACGAGATTTGAAAAAAAAAACGACGCACAGTGGAGTCATAACAGAGACGTGGAATGACTAATAAACAGCTTCGCCAGTTTTATTTCAAGAGTAGCCATGCTGGCTACCGACAGCAAACAGCTCATTCTGATAAGCTTAAGCCTCCACCCCCGGGGGAACTTATGCGGGCATAGCTTGGCTGAGTCCATAACTTCTGAATGCAGCGACGACAATTCACAGAAGCGGGAGCGTTGCGATTGTTCATTCATTGCGCTCGCTAGCATTTCAGCACTCGTCGAGCAGGCCGCGACGCATCGTCCGCGATAAGACTGCAGTCACCACACAACCACTCCAACAACAAAAAATGTGAGAAATGTGGAAAACACATTTTCTTTGTTATCTTCGACTTCGACTTGTTTGAAGTTTCTTGATAAGACCGAGAGCCTTTTTTGTTGTTGTTGTTTTCAGTTGTCGCCACTACCAGTTGCTCTTGTATTTGTTATTGTTTTGAAATACATTCCATGCAGGGTGAGGGGAGATGCGGAGGACGGAATCTAGTTTGAATGGCGACAAGGTTACTACTGAAGCTGCAGTTTTGCACATTAAAGTCAACAATATTTAAGTTCACCTTGCGTTGCGGTGTAATCTTTCCCTCTATTCCATGTGTTGCTGCTTGGGTTTATGTGTGTGTTTGTGCTTCTTTTTTTTTTAAATTAATTCTTTGATTTTAAAAAATTAATTACTTTTGTAGTTAGTTTGTTACGTTGAAATTGAAACCGAGGTTGACCAATGCAATATTATTAACAAAACCAAAAAAAGGAAAAGAAAAAAGTACTGTTTAGATTTGTTGCTCTAATTATGGAGCGGAAGCTTATCAACGGAGAAAAAATTATTTTGGAAACGGTTTAAATATAGGTTTAGGGCTGGTTTAGAAGATGGTGTAGTTTTTGGGTTGCGTGATTGCCCATTCTCTTTTGTGCAAGAAGGGAAATACTTGCTGTGCTTTACCCAGGGATTACACGAGATAGTACAGCTTGCATGCAAGCCTCCCTTCCAACGCGATTTTTAACTTGACAGCAGAAGGCAGTTCGGTTGGTTGATGTCTTATCATCTTGCATGCAAGTTCATTTAAAAAATGGCATTGAGACGTAAGGTCTTGCGTATATTGGAAAATTATAGCAAAGGAAGTAGCAGGCTGATAAAAACCCAAGAAAAAATGAACAGGAAGCTGTTGGTAAATGATGCAATGCAAATGATCCCTGAAAATCTCATTTTCCCAGTATAAATTTATCAATTTCTATGAATTCATTTCTTTTCCGCCATCTTGAAAACCGTATAATATCAAATTACTATCGCCATGGTTTTTCATCATGCAAGTTCGCTGAAAGTTGAGCTGCCAGCATGGCAGTAGTGTTTACACGTGCAAGAAGTATGGCAGTGCAGCTTGAATGCAAGCTGTACATTTCCGTGAATCCCCGGGTTAACACGGTATAGTTTTTGCATGGCACGAACGAAAACAAGAGCACTCCTTTAATCGCTTATTTCGTCGTTAATGACTTTCTTCTCTGGGTGGCGTTCAAGTTATTTGGACTGTTTATATTTTTATTGAATATCTTCTGCATATTTTAGACATGAATATGAGTTCTAGAAAATGCCGGGTTTGTTTTTTTTAAATGGTAGCCTTTGCTGATGATACAGTTCTGCTATTTAAGAGTAATGGCTGGTCAACTGTATCTATAAATGCAAACAGTGGATTAAATTTAATTTATACTTGGTAGACATAAGTTAACACTAAATCTTGATAAGACAAACTATATGTTATTTGGGGCTACCACTAATGTGAAAGAGGAAGTGTCCTTACTAGTCGATAACGTTGTGCTTAAAAAAGTAAAGGAACTAAAGTACTTGGGAGTTATAATAGACTGCCAGCTAAAGTGGGACAAGCATATACTTTTTGTCACTAAGAGGCTGAAGAGAACTATTTACAAAATTTTAATGTTCCGTGGTATTCTCAACTTTAGCTCTATGAAGTTGGTTTACTTTGCTATAGTTCAGTCTATATTACAATATGGTATTACAGCTTGGGGAGCGACCTTCACAGCAACAATTATGCCACTTCATAACTTGCAAACTAAAACCATAAAATTATGTTTAAGGAAGTTAAAGTACTTTTCAGCCACGCAAGCTTTCAAAGATTTCGGTGTAATGACTATTCGACAGATCTACTGCTTTACACTACTAAAGTTTATTTTCTTGAATCTATCTAATTTCCCAGTACATCACACAAATTACTCCACAAGTAGGCAAGCAACATTACCTTTGGCAATTAAGCGATGTTCAAAAGCTTTAACACAAAGCCATGCCAGTATAATAGGACCAAAACTTTATAATAACTTACCACCTGAGGTCAAAGAAAATTTGAATTTGGCTAACTATAAAAAATCAACTGAGATCTATGTCAAAAATTATTCAAATGTCTTTCAGATAAATACTTATTTTATGTAAACATAAACTATACTTATACAAACATACTTTCAGTAACAGAAACTTCTAAAATATTCCTTAAATTTTGTAAATAGCTCCTAGTTCAAGGCCGTGCTGTGCTCACACACAAGCCTAGCTTATGTGAGTCATTAGCTTAAAAATGTTCATTACATTTAAGATTTGAATTGTTGCTGTACAACAATTAAGCTTCAATAAAACTAATACTGGAGAATCACAGCTAACCTGGGGAGGACTCTATTACAGTAGTGGCTGCCAAGGGATGTCCCCAAGGTGGGGTTCTGTCCCCTCTACTATGCTCGCTGGTTGTAGATGATCTCCTACATAGCTAACCAACTCCGGCTAAGACAGTCAGGGATATGCGGATGACCTGGTCATTACAATTAGGGGCAAACATGATCAGATAATCTCTGATCTGTTGCATAATGACCTAAACATGGTTTGCAACTAGTATCAAACAATGGGACTTCGAGCCAATCCTGGAAAGACAATAGTTGTTCCCTCCTCGAGAAAAAGGAAGCTTTATTTACAAGCACCATCTCCTGAGGTAACAGTAGTTGAACTCTCAAAGAAGGTTAAATATCTAGGTATTACCTTAAATAACAGACTACCCTCTGGAACTCTCACTTAAAAAGAGTACTAGATAAAGCTACAGTGGCAACATGGACATGCCGCAAGTTTTTTGTAAAACTTGGGGTCTTAAACCAAAAATGACTCTATGGTCATACACATCTATAAGACCCATGGTCACATACACTTCACTCGTTTGGCGACCAAAACCAAAACAAAAGACAGCTCAAGCTAGTTTTCAAAAACTACAACGGCTTGCATGTCTGAGTAAACGGTGCTATGCTTACCTGCGGCCTTAGAGGGAGCTTAGAGGGAGCTAGGGAGCAGGCCATACTTAGTGCAATTAGGTTACAAAGGGCAAACCTCCAAGCCAAGGTACAAATAATTTGGTGGGCCACCTGAAAGTCCTCCAGGATTTCATAGAGGACCCGATGGCTAACCCAATTTCAAACGTTAGCAGACCGTCAGCAGTGGCACATTGGGGAACTACCCTTTGAAAAAGGATCTGTTAAATGGTACACGGATGGGTCCAAAATGGAAGGTAAAACAGGGTTGGGCATATATGGGCCAAGGTGCCATCTCGCAAAGGCACTCGGGCTTCACCAACCATTTCAATCAGACATAAATACATACCATAGAGCTCTGCGCTCGCGAAATACTCCACAAGAATATGCGTTGAGCAAAATATACATAATATCAGACAGCTAAGCAGCACTTAAAGCTTTAAGCTCGTTTACCTTTGAGTCTAAGCTAGTTTGGGACTGTCTTACTGTCTTGAAACAACTGGGCCGAGACAGATCTGGGTATCCGGACATACAGGAATTAAGGAAAAGGAGATTGCGGACCGCCTTGCAAAGGAAGGAGCCAAATCTCCAGTTATTGGCCCTGAGCCTGTCTTTGAACACCCAAAGAATCACCTCTCAGCTCACATCAGGCTTTGGGGGTACAGAACTAAGAACGAATACTGGGAAAATACCCCGGGGCTGAGACAAGCGAAGAAGTTTATAAAGTATGCGCAACAGAGAACAAAAGATTTCCTCAGACTCAGCAGAAAGGGACTAAGGCTCATTACGGGCCTAATTACTGGGTATTGCCTACTTAGATACTATCTTAAGAACAAGGGTAAGGTCGATGATGAGACCTGTTGATTCTGTATGAAAACGATGAAACCGCTGAACATGTCCTGTGTGACTGTGAAGCTCTGTGCCCGATAAGGCTAGGACATCTAGGATTTCCACTGCCAGAGGATATCAGAAAAATGGCCGCCAGGAATATTATAAGCTTCATCAAAGACCTTAAGTTCGAATGGGTGCCCTAGGGCATTTATGGGTAATGTCACAAAAGATCTTATAGGTCGCGATGACAAGATGAGAGGCGGGAATCGTGTCTGCATCCGCCGTTATTAATAATAATAATAAACTAGCCCTTAGCATGCTTTGCTCAAATTATAGTTATTGGTATCAGTTTCGGAAGCTGATGAGAGAGAAACTGTGAGAGTTGGAATTTTCGTTTTTATCTGCCATCTTACTTATATTTTTCTAGTCAGTAAATCCGACAGTAGTAAGGGTTTCCTTCCCTATGACAGAGAAATGCTGGCAGAATTCTATCCAAGAATACTTATCACACCAGTTATTCTGAAAAGACCGTTGCTTTCCTCCTATATTTCTCCTACGATAATTAACCTTAGGTTGTTTTGGTCTATCATTAGTACACGCGATAATCTCAAGTGATCGTTTCAGGTGATTGGTTATGAAAGGTTCATCTACTTTTAGCTTTTTACAAGTATTAGTATCTTCTAAGTTAGAGTTATCAACACTGGAACTACTGGAAGACACACCATTACCACATGTATTTAATTGTTCATAGGTCGTCTTTGAAGAAGTCTTTTGAAACTTCAGTAAAAACTTTTCCATGACACAGAACTTTGCAATAATTTATAAAGAACGAAACACAACCAAGCCAAGAAGTGTAACTTGAACGTAACAGTAGTTTTAGGTCATGGTATAAGGACTACTAAGGACTACTCTTAATACCATGGTTTTAGGTTATGAAAATTCCGGCTCCTGTCACTGACATTGGCAGTTGCCAGACTGCACTAAAAGCAGTGTTGCCACCTTATTTCACACAGTTTTAACTAATTACTCGTAATAACGCACATGAAAATGTTGCACGTATAAAAATACACAATAACCAAGGATTTTAATATATAAATATAAAAAAGTTGGGGCCGGAACCGCCACTGCAGTTTCCATGTCAGTAACTCAATTTTTGTAATTTGAACGCCGGTATTCAGAACTGGTTAGAAATGATCTTAATATCATAGTAATTTTAACAGAAGTTTAGTTCGCGGTATACAGACTGCAATACAATGTATGCTACATAAATTTTTGGCATATAGGTCGTGACCACGGTACAGAGAATACAAGTATTTTCTTTAAATCTTGACACATGTGCTGTGACGTACTTTCCTCCACTAATGTATACATATTTCTATAGAAGAGACAAAGAGAGGAGAGAGAGAGTATTGTATTCTCTGTCTGCACCGTGATTTTCTATGTATTAGATGACTTTTCGTCCAAAAATGGAGGAACGTGGTTCGTACAGAGAATAACTTTTATTTTCTGTACCTTGGGTCGTGATCATGTTATACAGACTAAGAAGTATGATTGTCCAGCAACAGATTCGTAACGTGAATTTATTCCACTGGATCCACTTAAAATATTAAATAAGTATTCAATTTTACTTTCTAAACAAATATAAATTGAATTGGTCGGCTTAAATCTTTTTTAGCGGGAAATCAGGGCGGTATTAAAACGAAGTGAAAGTTTTGTGGGTAAAAAAAATTAAAACAAGAATGGAATATCTATGATTTTTACTGTTGATTGATTATATGGAATACTCACATTATTTGTAGAGTGAGATAAGATGTTGACAATGGTACTTTCTCAAACAAAAGACAAATTCTAATCATATAACCTAAACATTTTATATTACTTAGATCTATCGATTGTGCTCAAAGCTCACGCAAATGTAGGCTGATGCAGAAATGATTTTCATATTAATCAAGTAAAGGGATTGGATTCATATTTATGTAATACCATTTTTCAATGTTATTAGGGAAAGGGGGTAAGTGATGTGAACTTTCACTGGAAGTTTTCCCAGTGATATTTCAATTGATTTTTTAAAGTTATTCCATTCCCATATGAGACCTAAATTGAAGGAAGATTTATTATGGTCGCGGCATGCTGCATGTGGCAGTATGCTACACTTGTGCGACGGACAGCTAGCAGCAGTGTTCAAATTGTGCCGCACTGTGATTGTGCTGCCAAACGTACCATGTCGCGTGAATAATACCTGACGGACGGGGTGAAGAAAGGTCGAGAAAAAAAGAAGAAGAAGGCTGAGGGGGTCTATCAGAGGGAGGTAGCAGAAGGTAGATGGAATTGAGGTTAATATTTATACGAGGAACGAATCGAATTTTATTCTTAAATGGAAAAACCAATCGAAGTTTATATTTTTATACGAAAAACCAATCGAAGTTTATATTTTTATACGAAAAATCAAATTTACGCTCCGCGTGGGAAATAAGAGTGGAACTATTCAACAATAGGACGAATTAAATCGTATAATGACTGAATTACCTCCAGATTATTAGGACGAATCAAACCTCTTATGAAAATTTGTATATATTCTCAAAAAAATGGTCGCCATTTACGTCAGAAGGAAAAACAGGGAGAATAAGGAGCCCATAAGGTTGTTAGGTGACGAATATTAGTCCCATCGAAAGGAAATCGCAAGCAAAATCACCAAGTTCAACTTTGTTCTATGGAGGTTTGAATACCCGACTTAAATATCGTCCACTGACGATAATACAGGGTCTTTCAAATTGAGTTTTCAAAAGTACGCGCCTGTGTAAACATCGAACGCACCCATAGTATATGTCATTTTTACAGCTGAAGGTTTATCATTTATAAAAATGGAGTCGTATACAATACAAAAACGTATGGAGATTATTGAATTATTTTATGAAATATTTATGGTCGACACAATCGTCCAAATGAGCAACAAATTGGTAATAATGTGTGGAAATTTCAAGAAACTGGTGCAATACAAAATCGAGAAAGACGTCAGTATGCTTGTGCCGGTCGTCCGGTCGTCCACACTGTTTGGTGTGTATTGTGGTCTGGTGGTGTGATTTGTCCGTACTTTTTCGAAAATGATGTTGGAAGAGCCATAACCGTTAACGGTACCAGATATCGCGACATCATCACAACTTTTTTATGGTAAAAACTGAAAAATATTGATACTGAAGACAAGGTGGGGCTACGTGTCATTCAACCAGAGAAACTTTGCAATTACTGCATACAAAGTTTCCAGACTGTGTTATTTCCACATTCGGTGACGTGAATTGGCCTTCAAGATCCTGTAATTTGACACCGTTAGACTTCTTTCTCTGGGGCCACAAGGATAATCCTCGAAACGTTGAAGCATTGAAAGCAGAGATTTTTCGAGTTATTGGTGAGATAGAGCCGCAACTATACCAGAATGTGATTGAAAATTTTGATAAGATAATCAGGTACTGTAGAGACGTTAGAGGTGGTCACATGGGAGATATATTTTTTAGAGTATAAATGGCAAACATTGTATTTCAAAAATAAATAAAAACTGTTTCAATTTCAATTCAAATTCTATTATTTACTTTTGAAAACTCAATTTGAAAGACCCAGTATTATTAGTACATCGGAATCACCACTACGAAGTATCGCCGTCATTTGTAGATACGAGTAGCTATTCAATTATGATTAAGTATAATAAGTATAATAAATAATATTACACTCTCAGGGAAGCTGGGTTAGAGTATCATAGCGTAACTACGTCTCATGATCCTACCTAATTACTTTATTAAGTGTAAAGTTTTATCTAATAGCAGCGGCACGGCGGAGCATCACGGAGGCCTCTGCGATGGACTCTCCAGCAATAAAAACGTAAGATGCCTTCTTTCATTTTATCATTTTATTGGTCTTCCATGCATACATATATTTTGCTTCCTCAAAATAAGCCCTACAGAAAAAAACACTAGAAGACGATTAAGTAAAGAGTTTGTTTAACTAATTAAATTGAGAGTAGTTAATGTAATTATGGCCCAAGACATGAGTTTGAAATTTAAATGACCCTAATAAAGTAATTATACGTTAAGCGTTTCGTGAAGTTACGATTAAGAGTATGAAATTTAAATTTAATATCTTAAAGTATTTACATTGGGGTAAGCAAAGCACATATATTACACGGTTAAAAATTTGAGTTTATTTGTAAAACCTGCAGAAAGTCTTAGGGCATTTTAAGACATTCGTCCTATAAAAACATGAAAACGTAAAAACTTAAAAATTTTTATATCAGCTTTGTCTGAATTTAAATCTTTGTAAATGTCTTGAATTCTCTGTAAACCTGAAATTAGGCCTAATTTTCTCTTATTTTTTCAATTCATAGCGGAAGGGCTTATTTTTAAATCTCTACTGGTCTGAATTATAAACAGTTATGTTTCTATCAAACAAATATTTTCTCAACTTAAAACTCATGAAAATCTCAATTTTTCTAAACTCAGAATGCTTTAAAATGAGTCCACAATGTTCTAAACAAGAGAGTTAAAACCAATGAAGTTTTATTTTTAAACCATTTGAACTTAAATAATAAAAACTAACGGGATTGTTGAGATAATGAAACCAAAACGGTTTTAATATTTAGAACAAGTGCGAATTCTAGTTATTCAGATGTAGAGTAAGTTCGGTCTATATGGCACACCGTAGTTTTTCTTAAAAGAAGCAATGCATCGGGTCGAATGTTCTTTTTCCGTGCTCTGCCTTCTCAACGCAATACTCCAGTCAGTCCAAGCTGAGCTGCTGAGGCGGACGTGTTTTTAAAGACCGGATAACGATTTTTGCAAGTTTTAACCTTATTTTTAGGTAAGTTGTGACTCATCCGCTTTACACTAAAGTAACTAGAAATTTTTAATTTAGACGTTACTAGTAGTGTCTGACAACCTATCTATGTAGTAATTCAAAAATTTTTGATAGAATTCAATTGAAATTTCTTGTTTTGAAGGTGTTTCTTTTACAGCATGCCACAAAATTAATATGGCGTACCAGTAGGTACTCCAATATGGCCCGGTAGGCCACATTATCCCCGTGTTTTCGACAGTGTCTAATAATATTTTGTTTTAGATAATGGCGCCAAAGGTACCAGAATCTCAAAGAAAACGTCAAACATGACCCAAAGAAGCTATTAAAAATGCTATTGAAGCTGTGAGAGGAAAGAAAATGGGTACACTTAAAGCTTGTAAATGTACTAGGAACATTAATTGAGACCGTTGTTGTATTTTCTATTAATAAATTTAGAGTTTCAGCCTCTGACATTTTGATTATATCGTAAAGTCTCCGTTAGCATTGCAGATAGTGTGGATCCAAATATAATGCTGCAACAAATGCACCAAGCTCAAATTTTTTTTCGTAGTTCATAGAGGCTACATAGTAATTGTGGACACTCTACCAATTTCAACTCACAGAAGAACCAGTCGCGATAAAAGTTCCCTAAAATGCATAAGGTTCTTGAGGAAAATAAAGCCTACCTTATTTAAAACGGACATTTTTACAGCAAGTATATTTTAATATAATAAAAGATGCTGTAAACTTTGATTTATTAAAAATAAAGGAACACAAAAAAAAATTAATTAATTAATATAAAAATTTAACATAAAATACAACAAGTAGTACTTTAGGTGTAAATTACTGAAACTTAATTCTAATGAAATTAGTATGTTTTTTTTTTTAGATAGAAGAATATCTTATCAGTCATTGAGTCTGCATTAGCCTATAATAACAAACGTTGGGGCACAGAGAGCTACACACTCTTCATGATAATAAGTCAAGCATTGTGCAGAGCCATTGCCTTCTTTATTACAGGCCGTGGCGATATAAAATGCACATGTATGAGAAACGTGCTGTTTGAAAGCTTTTAGCATTGCGTATTATGGAAAAACAGACATATTTCATGTTTAAAAATGTATGTAAAATAACCAACGCTTCTGGTGACGATAATTCTAACGCCTATTTATAGGTCAAAATGTTTACTTTTAAGGAAAAATACATAATTGTAATTATTTGAACAAAATTACGAAGTGTTTTTGCATTTTCTTAAACTCTACCCAATTCGCTGGGAAATGAGAGTAAAACTTTCGCTCAAGACGAAAGTTAGTTTTTTAAACTTGAAGTCTATTTCCCCTGCAAATCATGAATATGAATGACAACATCAAATGCATAATAATAAAATTTAGGAATTTAATATAATAATGCAATTTCATTCAATTACATTTCATTTGTTTGTTAGACTTAATAAAAAACATCAATTTTACGTTTTTTGATCCCCAATTTGTCATTCTGATCGTTTTCAAAGTATATGTAAAAAACCAAAATTATTATATGGCAACACCAAGAAGGGGTTGCCCGATTTAGCCCATTTTTGAAATTTTATTTGCTATTAGTATGAAAACATAGTGTACTAAATTTCAGCTTTCTATGTCGACGTGTTCTCTGGTAGTGTCCAAATATATCGTGGAAAATGAAATTTTTGTATGGCAACCCCACGAAGGAGTTGCCCGATTTGTCTCATTTTCGAGCATAATTTTACTTTTTTTTTTTAATGTCCGTCTACAAAATTTCAGCTTTCTAGGTGAACGCGTTCTCGAGTTATCGTGCGCACGGACGGACGGACGGACATGCAAAAATCAAAATAATTTTTAATATTATGCGTGGGTGTCCAATTCATTTTGCTCTACCATCATTATTTCGAGGTGTTACAAACGGAATGACAAACTTAGTATACCTACCCGTATAGATTTCTATAAGAAAACGTATTGGAGAAAATATGTAGATTGTTTCATATAAAAGTTCAACATGAAATTGCAGAAATTCAAAAAGACAGAATTGGCTCATATAACAATTTTTTTAATAATTTAAAAAAAAAAATTTTAATTTAGAGAGTTTTGATAGCAAAGTTTGTGAAAGTAAAGTTTTTATCTATATTGTTAATTCAGCATCAAATGAATTAAAAATTGTTAAATATGTTGTTATAGATTCTGATTTTAAGGTGGCATTTTTCTGTAATTCTGTAGACGTAACACATAAGATCGATTTAGATTCAAACATAATTTATTGGTCCTAAATTCAAAAAATGTTGGATAAATTCTTAAAAGCAGATTTTGAAGCATTTAATAACAGTTTTTCATACCATCTCGAAGTATGTAAAAAGCATTTACAAAAGGCTACTGATTTTTTAGAATTTGAAGATCCGGATAAAAAATATAAAAATAATATTATTTTCATATATGACCAACTAAAGCTAATGCAATCTAAAAAGAAACTGTATTCTCCTGAGACCATCTTAACGGCGTTTATAATTTACATACAATCTTCTGTTACATATGAAATAATACGTGAAACGAATGTCTTAATTTTACCGCATAAGAGAACTTTGCAGAAAGTATCAAGTTTACAAAACATTGAACCTATTAACAATAAAAATAACAAGCATTACCTAACAGAAGTTGTACAGAATTTAAGTTCTCTCGAAAAGAAAGTCCCAAGTAACATATCAATCAAAATCTATATGTGGCTATGCGAACAATGTCGAAGACGTTTCCAAGACTATACTGACTTTCATGATCTCTTCAGTATTTGGTAAAATGAATGAAGTAGTCGCTTTAATTCCAGTTAATAAACCTACAGGGAAAAATTTATTTGAATACACGAAACAAATGATAACCTTGGTTCAAAGTTGTGGTTTACAGGTTATAGTACTTATAACAGATAACAACAGAATTAATCAAAATATGTTTTCTTGTTTTGCACCCGATAAAAGTTATAAATTTGTAAACCCAGACAGCATTTCTTCAGAAATACATCTTCTTTTTGATACCGTACATATTTTCAAAAATATTCGGAATAACTGGCTAAACAGAAAAGATATAGAGAAAACTTTTACATATCCAAGCTTTGATTGCACAACAATAAAAAAGGCTTGTTTCTCACATATTCGAGCATTATACATTAATGAAAAAAAAACTTAACAATAAGGCAGGCTTGCAGATTAAAAAAAAAATCCATGTATCCCTCCAATACAGAACGACAAAATGTTCAGGCAGTAGTAAATGTTTTCCATGGTACTACTATTGCAGCCTTAAATGCTGCTTCTACCTCCCTTAAAAAGGGATATGAAGGGACTAAAGTTTTTTTAATTATAATCCAAAGATGGTGGAATATTGTGAACAACAAATCGTTATTAAAAGGGTATATTAAAAGAGATAAAACAATGGTGCCCATATATGGAGTAGAAGATGATAGTGTCAAATTCTTACGCGATTTTCTAATTTGGGTAAAAAAGTGGCATTCAGTAGAAAATACAAATGACGGTTTAACTAAAGACACTTCAGCGGCGATTATTCAAACTACAACGGTATTAATTCAATTGATATAAGACTCATTCAAATATTATGAAATTAAGTACTTTCTTCCAGGAAAATTCCAGACCAATAAATTGGAGCAAAGATTCGGTCAATATAGAAAATTATCCGGTTGCAATTATTACGTTTCATATCGAGAAGTTGTCGAGTCTGAGAGGAAGCTAAGAATAAGAAATCTTCTAAAAATAACTCCATATAAAAAGAGCGATTTAAAACGAGATGATGTACATACTATTTATTTGGAAAAGGTAAATATTGAGAGCTTTCAAGAAATTTTGTGTACAAACTATTTGAAACTATTTGAGTGAATGCAAAGTTGATGAATCAGCTAACGAATATGTTTCAGGCTACGCTGCCTATTCAATTGCACGAAAAATTGATTGTGAGAATTGCAGAGCCATTTTTGTTTCAAGTAAAGGAGGTTCAATGCAAGATGATTATTTTGATTTACTGCAAAGAGGAGTAGTTTGGAGAAGTACGTTTGCTTTAAAAAAATTGTAGGCCAAGAGGTTAAAAAATTTAAAGTCACACTCTAGGAAAATATTTAAATTTGCAATTACATAATTTTTTAATTTTCCCAAAATTCCAGTTTGCCTTAGTTAAGACTAATTTTTCAAAAGATAAATCACTAAGAGCCTGTCTTTTCGGATGGTTGATTAAGCCTGCTAAGGAAAATATCCGCTCTACTGCGCCTGATGAAGGCAATGGTGTATTGTACTTCAAAGGGTGTCCTTTAAGTCGCGGATACTTGTTCCAAATACCCACTTCAGTGTCAGGATCGTTTATGGATTGGTATAAATCCGCAGCGATCGTTCTGGAATTAAAATTTGTACATGGCGGTGTTGTGGGTGTGTGTGTTTCAACTGGAGTAAATTGAATGCACTCTCCTCGTAAGTAACCTAAAGTTTGGATTAAATTAGATATTAAAATAAAAATTTAGAATTGGCAACATTTATCATTACCAATATCGTCAAAATCGAAAAATCCGTATTCATTGCTGGAATTGCATGTTTCGTCAAAGGTTTCACCTGCAGCGGTTTCCATTTCTGTTACTTTTTGAATCACTAAATTCTGAATTTTTTCAGCAGAGCGGTCGACGTTGGTCTTCAAATCGTTGAACCACCTCATTTTCAGGCACAGGACGGATGTCACTATTGCATCGTCTGCTTCTGAAGACAACGTGAAATAAGTGGAGAATCTTTTGGCCAACTTATCTCTTATTGCAATTGTCACTGTCTTTAATTATTTTAAGTTGTTGTACACGCCAACTTTTGCAATTTTTACATTCAGTGTCACTAAAGACGGAATGAGACACCCGAATAGCAAATTTTCTTCGCCTTGAAGAAAATCAAGTGCCGCGGCAATTGGATCCATCAATATACAATATTATTTTAAATACTGTATATCTGTGAGAGAGAATTTGGAAATCCCTAGTCTCTCGCACAGATCGCACAGCTTTTCCTTATGCGTCAGAAGTCGGAAAACTGCGTCAAACCTCTTGGCCTACAATTTTTTTAAAGCAACTTGAGAACATCGAAAACAGGGAAAAGGTTTTATTACAATAAAATTAAAAAGACAATTGATCCAGTTGATTTCATAATTCATGATTAATACTGATTGACAACTTCAGTATTAAACATGAATTATGAAATCAACTGGAGTAATTAAAAGTAATTGAAAGTATTTGAAAAGAATTGAAAGGAATTATATAGTAATGCCAAATACTTTTTAAATACTTTTGGGAATTTGTAGGTATTTTTGTAATGAAATCGCAAATTCAATTACTTTCCGGCATTTTAAAGTATTACTTGTCATTCCGGGAATGGGACTGTAAAATTTTAAGTACAGGAGGCTTAGTACTGGGAATTGCCAATTCTTAAATACTCGGTATTGGTAATTAAGAGGTATTAAATCCATTAAGTAATGAGTATTTTACAGCTCTGCTTGTAAATAACTTTAATATTAATTGTGATATTTGCGCTGTGTGTGGCAATTGTATTCGCAAGTTATATAATATCATATTCTCAACATTTTCAAATATACTTCTAAATAACTTTTCAAAATTAGAGAAATGTAATTGAATGAAATTGCATTATTATATTAAATTCCTAAATTCTATTATTATGCATTTGATGTTGTCATTCATATTCATGATTTGCAGGGGAAATAGACTTCAAGTTTAAAAAACTAACTTTCGTCTTGAGCGAAAGTTTTACTCTCATTTCCCAGCGAATTGGGTAGAGTTTAAGAAAATGCAAAAACACTTCGTAATTTTGTTCAAATAATTACAATTATGTATTTTTCCTTAAAAGTAAACATTTTGACCTATAAATAGGCGTTAGAATTATCGTCACCAGAAGCGTTGTTTATTTTACATAAATTTTTAAACATGAAACGTGTTTGTTTTTCCATAATGCGCAATGCTAAAAGCTTTCAAACAACACGTTTCTCACACATATGCAAGTAAAGAAAAATTTTAGCGCCACGGTCTGTAATAAAGAAGGCAATGGCACAGCTCATCTCAGCTAATAGCCGCCAGGTACTAAAGTAATTTTTATATTTTTAATCAATTAAGCGCTTAGTCAAATAAGTAGAAATCTTGTACATAGTAACTAAAACAACAGCAGAAATCAAAATACTTTCACTAATAAAGTCACAAAACTCACAACGTCTTTTCGATCGTTTTTATTACACAGCACAATAACGTAATGTCCATCTCGCCCGAAGTTCATGACGGCAACCGAATACATAAACAAAGAGAAGGAATACTTGGACCGAACTGGCATTGCATGGTAGCAACGTGAACGTGTTTATTTCATTTTAAACGTGATTTTAGCTCAATCGACGTTATTACACGATAGGCCCTATTTGTCTCAAGTACCTTCCTTATATGGCTCGTGCTGGAATTTCAGCGTGCCATCCACTAAATATCGAAATGCTCTCATAAAATTTTTCATGAAGTTTCATTCCAAATTTACGTTGACGACGTCGTCGTCCAGATTATCAATTCATCCTTTTACGATAATATTAAATTGGCCATGAATTCCACCATGTCGCATAATATTAACATTACCGGCTCTAATTTAAGTTATCTCTTAATTTAAGTAGATAATTTGTGTTGCTTATTATATTGTCGTATAATTAAAAGAAAGCCTTGTGTTACTCTTGCAGAATATTCTACAAGAAATTATCTAGTGTAGAGGATTTGATGTTGCGCTAAATCTGTTCCAGATATCCTACCGATATCGGAGATACTCATTGCTTTTTCTTTTTAAGAGCTGGCCCCATAGATGAAGCGCCTATATTTTTTAAACTGGATTCTGGGAACGCTTATGTAAAGATCTATAAAGCCTGCTGTTAAACAAGTACCATGTTTACATGCAGAGTTCAACTATAATTCAACCTGGGTTCAACTCCATGTATACTTGGTTCGAGTTGAAAATCGGTTAGCTGAACTCTACCATGCTTTGCTGAGGAGTCGAAACGGTGGCGGGCGGAGGAGGGTAAACTTTGATCTAGAATATTTTCGAAAATGTAGTACAGAATCGAATTATTTAGGTCCTGACAAGAAGTTTGAGTACCCACACCACAATACTCGGAGGCTTAAGTAGCGATCCCTATATGTACACACTTTTTTAGTATTTCCGTTTGTTCTATTCGAAATGAGGTACTAGATTTTTCGCACCTTACTGTTCTCTCACTGTTACTCACTACTCGCCTCACCTAATTACCCGCTGCAGCATGTTGCATATAAAATTAAAGGTCCCGCCATCGGGTGGTGTATTTTTTTCCGGACTCCGGAAAAATTCTCGAGACATTTTTGCCACCGGAAAATCCATTTTTTGCACTTAGATCCCATACACCCCAGTTATTACATTCCGCAGTTTTGCATTAATGGCCAGTGCTCTATTGTGTTAATTTTTCTCATGGGTGTTATGTTTTGGTCCATCCAGAATTATACGACGTGGTAACCAGAAATAGCTTTTCAACTATTAGTTAATTTAGAAAATACTTAAAATAAAGTTAAAATTATTCTTTTCGAGGTCCGATTGTTGCCTTTAGCTGACATACTTCAGAGACAGAGAGAGAAAGTCAAGGAAAGCTACGGATTTTTTATAAAATGACGTGTTTTCAGTCAGTAAGGAAACAAATTATTTTTGAAAATAGGTTTGAGAATAGTTTTCAGAATAAGTTTTGAGCCAATAATTCTTTAACGGCTACAGATAGCACATTGGGTATACTGGATCAAATTAAAGAGGAGAGTCTGCCGTTTATAGTTTTTATAAAAAAAAATATTTTAACGACCGTTTTTCAAAAAAATAGAGATCAAAGTAAAAAAATCCGATTTTTTTGTTTAGACCTCCGTAACTCCTGAGAGGAGAGGGGTACGGGTCTGGTTGAACAGTTGTTGGAAAGTCCATGAAGACCGTACGCGGTGTACTTTTTAAGATACAGGGTGTTTTGTGAAAAGCTAGCTTTGTTTCTTAATCACCCTGTAACTCCTAAACGGTTGATGTGCCCCCCCCCCCCCCCCTTTATACCTATATACTGCAATGGTTTCAATTTGATCACTTCAATATATCTTATCTTGCATGTCATCTAGCTATTTAGAAATCAGAGTATAGTTATATAGAAGTCATGATGCTGAATCTCTACCAATAATTTGCATTAGAAAACTGACAATGGCACAAAATCTCAAATATATCTGCTCTTGCAACACTCGTTGCAAACCCTGTTTAGACTATCCAGGTATTTTAAAGTCAATTCTTAGAAAAATACAGAATGAAAATATCAGTTACTACTTAACTGGTCTAAAGATAATAACTCCGTCCAAAAGTATTGCACGGCACAAATTCCTATTTATACCATTCCGTACTAATCTGTCCAATATCACGCCGCTCGAAGAAGCTATAAGAGGTGTGTGATGGAGACAACCGTTCTCCTAGTTCTTGTGTGTAATCAGTTGGCCATCGGAGTTAAAAAACTTTGAAAAAGATAAAAAGTTAAAATAATCAAAGAAATAACCAAGAAAAACAAAGAAGAGGAAAGGAATAAGACACTAATATCTAGTTATTTAATATTATTAGTTTTGGACAGCCGGACAGTATGAGAAGAGATAAAGAACAACATCACAAGGTAGATTTTATTTTATTAAGGTGTTTCATAATTGGTGCACATAACTCAAGGGTTTGATAGCTGATGTAGAGATAAGCAAAAACTGATAAGGTTAGCCGGGGGGTTTAAGACTTTCAGTATTTCTTCCACTTAACACCCTGTAGCCTTCTTGATATACACCCTATCAAGGTGAGATTCATTGCAAATGATAGCAAACCGTCTTAGCAATAAAGGCCCAATCAGTCTTCCTCTCACCTTCCGTTGGAAGTTGTAGAACGTCAAAGTAAAAAAATTGGAAAAAAATCCTAATTTTTTCAAATTTTAACGATTTTTCCGCCAAATGTATAATAACTACACAGTTTTTTTTTTTAATTTAGAAACCTCGGATTATTACCTTTAATTTGACTATGTACATGTACCTGCCTGGAATTGCATAATAGTAGGCGCGATTACCATCGTCAGTAGCAAAATTAATGAAATTTTGAATATTAGAAACGGGGATATCTCAAAAAAGGTTCCATTTAGGTAGGTACATGTGTACAGTCAAATTAAAGACAACATTCCTGCGTCTCTAAATCTTGTAAAAAAACTGTTAGTTATCATGCATTTTTGCGGGCAAATCGTTAAAATTAGAAAAAATTATGAATTTTATCCTTTGACATCCTACAACTTACGACGGAAGGTGGCAGGAAGGCTGGTGGGGCATTCATTGGAAAACTGAGACGGTTTGCTATCATCTGATATCCCATTTTGATAGAGTGTATCAGTACGTTTACATGAATACTTCAGTACTTGACTTGAAATCCACTTAAAGCTCAGGTAGGGCGGTTGATTGAATTAATTCCAATTACTTGACTTGAATTTTTCCTGAATTTAATTTTCCAATTACTTGAATTGAAATTTACGCATTGAATGAGCGTTTTCATGATATTTTGATTACTTCAAGCGTACTTCAAGTATACTTCAAGTATTCATGTAAACGTACTGTATATCAAGAAAGTTACAGGGTTTAAAGTGGAAGAAGTACTAAAGATCTTAAACCCCGCTCTCTACCGCCGAAACGACGCGTCTTACCCTCCATCCCTTTCACCTTATAATTTTTTGCTTGTCTCCACCTCAGCTATTAAAGTCTTGAGCTAGGTGCACTAATTATGAAACACCCTGTATAATTATTGTGTCAAGCTGGCGGCAGTAAGTGAGAAGTTCAAGTTTTCACTTTTCTTTTATTTTGAATTTTTTTACTATTGATATTTTCTTTTATGGATACGCCCATTATATGGATTACAACGTTGCAATCAAACTAGAGGAGGTATTTTAATTTTGCATGCTTTTCTTTTTTATTTCGTGGCTCTAACCATTTGAAATCACGTGACACCCAACTTTCACTACATTATTATTTCCCACCCCTTTTACTGATGAGCATATGTAGTTATATTCCAACTAGAACGTAACAATCGTAGTACTGAGAATACTGCCGTTATTTGTGATTGAATGTCCTCTTAATCTTGGCTAATTCCTTCAGTAATATTACTTTCTAAATTTCGTGTAATATTTTTGATGTTGTCGTTCCGTTTAAACTATTATCAGTAGTTGTGTTATATCTATTTTAAACTTTTGCAAACATCTAGCCGGTTCATACCGGTTCGGCCGAACCGGTTGTTTAAAAAAAAACCGAGCTCTGCAAAACGATTGTAAAATAACTAAAATATCTAAAATAATCTTTAAAAATATTACGAAATATTTATATGTACGATGTTTATAAAAAGGAACGTGAGAATCATTCATAAAATAACATTTTATTGTGTATTTCTGTAAGCCAGATGAATTGCTAAAGTTTTCAAAACAAAAGCTCCTCGATTTATGTAAATAAAGAAAGCGCTCTGAAAAAATGTCGAAAATAGTCGAATACAAGGTCGCAGCATATTTCATACATTAGAACACCTCTGTCAAAACTGTCAAATGAGTAGGATGCTTCCGTATAATGTGACTATACCCAGTAGGAAATCGAAAAAAAATTAGTGAACACGGTAATGGGTTATTTCATCTAAGAATACGACACGCCAATTTTATCGATGACAGCGTAATGCATTTGGTATGGTAATGTAAGCACGTTTGCTTGAGCAGTGTGAGAATGATGAAATAACAAGAAATTTTTTGTTCATTTTTGTTTATTTCTGAGCGAAGCTGTTAAATTCTTAAAGATGTTGACACTGAGCTGCCCGTCGACGTCATAATTTTGAATTGCGCATAATCGAAGGTAGGTTCAAGTGAAAAAGTGTTTTTATGTAGTTTTCGTAGAAAATTTTAGCAGTGGAACTAGCTATATCAAAATCATTCAATTTAAACAGAGTAGAAAACTTAGATTTAAAGTTCTAAATGTACAGAAATGAAAAAAATATTTATTCAACTATTCAAAATTTTAAAAAATAAAAAAACAAAAAGCAAAGGGATCATTTTACCCGCAAATTTGAGGGAAAAACGATCCCATTCTACAAACAGCTTAAAAATGATATTCTGACAGTATAATATCAAGATAAAACGTTATTAAAACTTAATCTTCCTCTGAACTCTGGCTAATTCTAAGGGAACATCAGGGTAATGTTCACAAATGTTATGTAATTATGTTGAGAGTGATTGACATCGGACGTGAAGTCCAGACTGCAAGTATGAACTGACAGATCACTCGGTGGACAACATTGACCGCTGGGCGGCACGCGAGCTCGCCTCGGCTATTGGCGGAGAGTGTGGGGAGGTTCCACGAAGATCTGCCGCTGCCACCAGCCATAGACAAAAGTTTTCGTGCCTACTAATCCAAAAGGTCGTAACACACATTCAGTCCTTAAGGGATTTTTACACCACTTACCTACATCCATTGGGAAGGCACAGATGTTCGGCCTTCTTTGCTTGCCCCATCCACCCAAATGACTCCGAGGGCAGATAACTTTCAGAGTCACTATGCTGACCTGAAAAGAGAGGAGTAGTGGACCTGGTCAACCTTCACATTAAGAGGGTTCCGGGGAGAGTAAGAGGAGAAATGAAAGATACTCACGGCATAGTTACGTTATAATCGTTAGAATAATTTCTCTTAAATAATTGACATTCGCCTAGCTATTTCTCTTACTATTAATCTTACACAAAAAGTTACACGAGATATCAATCAATACCGAAAATAAGTATGCTGGATGACATCAATGTTTGTACAGATATCAATACGGTTATGAGGGGCTATCATAAAGTGCCATCATGAAATATTTATCCCGTTTCATTGTTTTTTTCGTTTAAATATAGGTTCTCATTATGGCGTTCAAAAAATAATATGAGTGTTTATCTAGCTAATAACGAAAACAACACCCGTGGCAGTATTCTAAATAGGTAATTTAATGGTTACTTCTATGCATCGGTACCCGATTTCATAAATACATGGCGTTGTGTAAATTTACTTTGTGCTTTTAAATTAAATCCATTATAATCCCGTTAAATTCGACATTATCCATTTTATAATAGCCCTTATACTCATCGCCTAATTCTGCCTTAAAATATTTCTAAAGATCGTGGGAGTGTTGCTCACAAAAAAACCTTATACCCGAGCTGAAGGTAAGTAAGTGGAAGAAATAAATTCTTAGACAAGCTTTTACATTTTTATATAATAATTATTATTTGATTGATTGTATCCTATGAATATGTTTGGCCTTTTCTTCCCCCTCCTTTTTTCTTTTTATTTTAGACCTATTTAACAAGGTTCAACGAGAGAACTTGTTATCGTCTTTCTACCGAGCGGAGCGATGTTCTTTAAAATTCGAATTTTAAGGAACATGAATCAGACGAAAAGTGATGATTTTCGTTTTTTTTTAAATATATGAAAAGTATTTGAATAAACCTAAATATTTTTTTTTTGCATTTTCGAATATATTACCCCTCTAGAGTACTCTTATTTAATCTTAGCCTAATTCAGGTCTAATTATTTCTTCCCCTTGAAGGTGCTGAAAGGAACACCTACTTATATTAACTACCAATTTTGTTTTAATTCAGGATATTCTGTAAAAATATTTTTTTTTTCAAAACTATATAGATAATTAAATGTAAGTATTCATATAACAATTAAGAGCAAAATTTAAAAATTAGGAAAAGAAAAATGAAAGAAGACTAATTAGCTGGTATGCGTACTTCTAAACTTTTGCTTTATGTTGTGATGCGTCTATTTATTTAAATTCTTTTGCCTTTTTACTTCTCCTTTTGAAATTTCTTTATTGAATTTTCATTTATATCGCGCGCAATGACCCCTTGTATAGGTTTCTGTGTTTAGATTGTTCAAAATCTACATCGTCTGTCATTGAAAACATGATAACTTTTCTTGTCATCCAAAGATTCACGCAAATCTTTTACGTTGACGTTGTATGAGAATTACACGTTGGATATAACTCCAAAACTTTGCATTTTTTCCTTTACCAAAGAGTTTGCTAAGCTAACTTGCTATCCGGGGACAAGAAAACAATGATAATTTAGTCACATACCATGAAAATCCGAGTAAGCCGCCTCCACCTAAAAGGTGGAGTGCACTGATTTTAAATTGATACACCTCTTCAATCACTCCAGGTGATGTACACCTGCCAATTGAAGCAGCTTTAACCAGTCTGCTTCTGCAAAAAATCTGGATTTACGGTGGCCTGGGAATTTTTGCTGACTTTCCCGATCCTCCGATGTCTCGGAACACCGTGTCCATGTCTTTTTGGCGATCCAGTTGGATTTCGCTACCCTGACACTTTTTCCTTTTTATGAGGAATAAAAATTCCGTTTCCGATACTTTTAGTAATTTCCGATTTTCTTTCACAGTAGGCCATGCACTTTGCGCGATGAAGATGAACAATCAGACAAATGTCTAGATTCTTCTTCTTCTTTATCGAGTCGCGAGTTGCGACATAGATCTTTGCCGCTCAGGTGCTATGGGCTGGCATAGACGTGCGCTTCGCTCTGTATAACATATTGCTACATACACTACGCTGCGACCATAACACAAATGAAAAACTAAGGGATAAAATGATTCCCATCTCAAAGCAGGATCGTTTTACCCCAAAGTGATATGCATCACCTTTTGTTAATTATAAATTTAGTTGCATATATCAACTGAAAACGAATTCCACAAATCAACTCAGCAACTCTTCCTAAATAAAATACGGTAAGAAAAAGATCGGTCATTCACGTCGTTTGGAAAAGTACAGAACAATCCAAACACCATACCTTATATCATGAATGTAAAAAACCCAAGTTCACTTGTCACTTTTCAGATTCGAACTCAATCGTGTTTCCGATCATTGTCTATGATTAACCGCTCCTTCTAGTGTACTGTTGCCAATATTACATTTATTTTGCAAAAAGGCGAACTTAAAAATCGAGGGATCATTTCAACCCGAAGGGATCATTTTACCCCCTCTCTCCTACCTTATTTCAGTAAATTTCGAATTTCAAGTATAAATGCTCAATTTAGAAGGTAAGCGAATTCTATCCCTTTAAATATACTACTTCATGGTTGAAAATAGTCCTTATTCGGTCGTTGTTCAAAGAATTCTTCGATAGTCGATATCTTATGTTTAATAAATGGTTAATATATAAATTTATTTTATACAACTGTAGCAATTGACTTGTACTCACCTGATCGATATATAGCAGCTGATTTACTTGACTTTTTATTTGACTGAGGTTTGGGATGAGGATATTCTTTATTGCAGCCGATACCCGTAATAAAGTGGATTTATTAGGAATCGTCTTATTACAGTCGAAACCCGCAGTAAGACTCTTTATTACAGTCGATACCCGCAATAAAGTGTTTGTGTTAGTAATTGTCTTACTACAGTCGAGACCCGCAGTTAGACTCTTTATTACAGTCGATACCCGCAATAAAGTGGTTTTGTTAGTAATTGTCTTATTACAGTCGAGACCCGCAATAAAGTGGTTTGAGTTAGTAAATTTCTTATTACAGTCGAGACCCGCAATAAGAAACTTTATTACAGTCGAGACCCGCAATAAAGTGGTTTAAGTTAGTTAATTTCTTATTATATTCGAGACCCGCAATAAGAAACTTTATTACAGTCGAGACCCGCAATAAAGTGGTTTGAGTTAGTTAATTTCTTATTACAGTCGAGACCCGCAATAAAGTGGTGTGAGTTAGTAGATTTCTTATTAAAGTCGAGATCCGCAATAAAGTTATTTGTTAGTAATGTATTATCTCAGTCGAGACCCGACTTAAAGTGAATGTTAGTATATATCTTAACTTCAGTCGAGACCCGAAGAAAGATTCTTTATTTCCGTCGAGATCAGAAATAAAGTGTATTGTTAGTAATATTTTTTATTGCAGTCGCTACCCACAACAAAAAAACCTTTAATTTAATCGCTCTCTAAAACAAACTCCTTAATCCAGTCAGTACCCAGAATAAGAATATTTTATTTTAGCTGTCAATTAAACCAAGTATTTAATTTAGTAATAAAATACACACTAGGAAAAATCACTGGGAAAGAACACAAAGGAATAAAATCGCCAAGTTAATCACTGCACTGCTAAATCACAAAAGAGATCGAATCAAGTCAAACTGCTGTTTATATAGCCCTTGCTTGCACACGACACCAATGATGGAGTAGCAGAGGCGCATGATCACAAGAATTGGCCGTGATTCTGTAATTTTTTACGGTACTAGAGATAAAATATGCATAGCAACAAGAAATTTAAAGCAACCCATGCTGCTGTGTTAAATTGAATTCTGTATATTTGCAAAAAATGTTATCAACGTGATAGAGAAGAAATTCCCGTTCGATAGTACTTATAATGATGATAGAGTTGCAAATTTATCTGCTTGATCTGATTGTATTTGTGCCATGCATTATATGCTACATGACAACACATGCTTTGGTTAAATGCTGTACCTATTTTTGGGAAAATTTGTAATTAGATTGAATTTGTTTTGCTTTTTTCAGCAATTGTTTTTAGCACGAATCTAATTGCTTCAATCATTTGATAAGAATCTTAATTTGATCTGCTCAATGAGGCTATATTGTTGTATTGTATATGTGCAATGTGTTATGTAGATGACAAATACATGGCTTTGTTAGGTTGTGTACCTGTCTTTTGATTACGAGTAATCAAATTAGATTTAATTTTCCTAAAAATTTTATGCCTTGTTTTCAGGATGTTTTCCTTTCAAAGTAATCGGAAAAACCAAAATATATTCGAACCGATTTGGTTCGAACAGCGGCGGTGTTGGAGTGCGTCGATATGACAAATTATTGCCAAATCGCCAATGAGCTTGAAGGCTCTCTTTTGGACATTTCATCATTAAAGAAGTACTGAATAGATTTCCTACTGGGTATTTTATCTTTCAACTACTTTCACTGTCACCTGAGTCAATTTTTAATACAAAGGTTCCTATCTAAACTTAAAGAGAGGTAAGATATGTGATCGCATTCTTATATTTCTGGTATTTTTTCTCCATCCAAGTAAAGGAAGGTGGGAATCATTTTAACTTTAGATGTAAATATGTATGTTCACCGTAGGCCAAGATACTTGATAGAAATTCCTTTACTAATTACCTACAATTATTAGTAAAACATAACATGCACAAATTTTTCTGTTGTATGCCGTATGATGAATTATGCGTATGCCTATTAAATGGCTATCATTAAGCGACTAATAAAGTATAAACCTCTTACCACATTAACCAATTTTTGTGCGGCCAATGTTTCAATTTTTTCTATTTTACATCAATTAACCTTTCGTTACAGTTAATTAATAATAAAAATAAAAACTTAAACAACACAACAAAACAATTTATAAAAGTATGGCGAAATACTCTTGCTTGAGTATCCCAAGAAGCGGCCAACCATGAAAATTTGTAGTGGGGGAACCCGTAAACGAATAGACCTTACCTATTTCCATCTAACTGTACAGTACTGGAATTAATTGAGATAATAATGACGCTATTTTATTTTCTACAACAGCACGAGTAACGAAAGGTTCAAGTTTATAGTTTTTTAGAACATACTTTTCCTTTCAAGTAATCGCATCAAAAAATATATGGAGAAGTCATGTCTGCATTAACACTTCCCGACATTCAACATAACAAATTTTTGCATAACCCACCCTGTATATATTTCAATAAGTGTTGTTGTGTTGTAATTTATTTTGTCAAATTAATTATTCATTATTCAATACATCTTATAATTAAATACTTATTAAATTAGACATTATTTTTTAAATAATGAAAAAATCGCAACAAATTTTTATAATATCTAGATCTAGATACATTTTACTGCAATTTGTGCTAGATATGATAACAAAACAAATAGAAAATAGTTTATAAAAATTAATGTCGTATAAAAACAATAACAGGAAACAAGAGAATTATATTTATGCATTAAAATTGATTTTTGCATGTCTGTCGACAACTGAAGAACGCGTTGATTTAGAGAGCTAAAGCTCTGTGTACAGTATTTTCGAAAAAATAATGAATATAATTTCATAAATGCAATAAATCTTGGAGCCCATGGTATTGTGATACAAAAATTACGATATTTTAAGTGTACCTCAGCCCCAACTTGTTCTTGATGTACTGAGAAAGCTTTCTGGATGTAAAAACCTCGGCAAATTTTTTTCAGTTGCTGTTGCGTGTTTGCGTGACAAAAGACATGCCAGATTAAGTTTCTGGTCTGTTTATTTGAAGTGTAAAAAAATGAAAAACGATTCAGAAAATAACATTAAGTTTTTGCAAATCGTAGAAAGCTTTCTTGTGTTTACGTAGAGTGAATATCACAATTAAAATTCAACAAAAAAATCGTGGGAGGAAATAGCGGAAATGCTTAATGAAACAAGTAAACATAAATATTATCGTTAAATCGACGTTTCATAACATATTCGGTCAAAACATGGAATAATTTCACCTGGAGCACAACCAACTGGGGAAAAGAATTTGAATAAAACAATCGAATTAAAAACTGATAGTAGGGGAGGACCGCCCAAAACCGGGTACTAGGATAAAATCGAGTATGTTACCCGATTTTACCCCAACCTAACATTTGTAGCATATGAACTGATCCAAATCTTCTTGTGTAAGAGGAAATTTTTGTTGGAGGTATATGTTGGGAGGAAAGGGCTGCAAGAGTTTTAGACGTTTGTATGGAGCGTAAAATAGTGATTTTGCCAACCCTACAGTTTCTCCCCTCCCACCCTAGAGAAATGAAATTTAAACCATAGATAGCGCTCGTCAGTAGCTGTAGTATAAGCTATCAACGAACGCTGTACGATGTCTGGAAACGGAGCTATAAGCGTTCAAAGCTCGAATTTTCAGCCCCCCCCCCCCCGCAATAAATGCAAATATTTTCGTCAACTGGATCGTTACCTTCGTCATTTGAAAAATTGGCGGAATTAAAACAGATTTTCTTTTTTAATATCTTTTTCTGTTGATTTTCGATGATATCTTCTAGCTCAGACTTGTATGGAGATGAAATTATTATGGCAGTTTTTCCTCTAAGGGGCGACGGTTAATATAAGCTCCGGAGAGATAAAATCTGCTTTCGCAGATGAGCACGATGATTTTTCGTTGGTAGGACTATTGGGACGAACGAACCGTTGATCCTTTCCTGTTTCCTCAACAAAGACACTGGATAAAGCAGTTGTCGTTGATTGGTCAAATCTAGCTTCTTGTAAAGATTTCTTGGATGATGCCGTAAGCGGTGCATCGGTTGTTGTTGATGGGTTGGATGTGGAAATCTGTTGTTCAGCAGAGGTGCTGGGTAAAGCAGATGAAGACGTTCTTCTGTGTCAGTTGTAAACGAGGCAGCAAAGTCTATGTCTGACAATATATTTTCATTGGTGGGAAAGATTCCTGTTATATGAAATTCCGATATTGCAATTTGTAGAGTTGCTTAACAAGTTGGAACTGAGTGACAATCCTGTCTGCGTTATTAGGCAACCATGTCTCTACTTCTTGGCCGTAATAGGTGCTTAGTGGGCCCATAAAGCAAACATCTACGGGCTGTAGACGGTGGGTGCAATGAGGAGGAAACTCAATATTATTATACCATTATCCCTTGCCATCTCTATTAAGGGTAGGTTTTTCGTATGCGTGGAATGACCGTCCAACAACAGCAACACAGGATCATCTGTTGATGGCTTCACAGTATCGATAAAATGTATGAGCCATTGAAGGAATATCTGGCTCTGGATCCATCCGCTAGGGTGACAAGCTGACACGGCCCCGGGTGGTGGACCATCAAGTAGATCTGCTTTCATTCTCTTCGGGGTGAATATTAGAAGGGGCGGTACATAATAGCCTTTCATGGCAATTATTCTAGACAGTTTTTTACGTACAGTGGTCATGCATGTTTCATCAACGTTGTACATTTTTGTCGCTTTCAACTTGTATTGGTCTATTACGTCTTTTAAAAGAACAAAAAAGTTACTAACATTGACCTTATTAAAGCCCATAGCTTTTGCCACTGAGGTTGGTTCAGGTGCTCGCAGACTAAGATTTGGGTGACACTTAAGAAAATAATGTAGCCAGTCATCGCCTGCCATTTGTGTTGTTTTGTTAAAGTTATTAGTTATACCATTTAACTCCACCAGTTTACGCAAATCTTTATATGTAAGTCCGAATAAACGACTTTCCATAGTCAAAACATGAGCAACAATGGTATTTTCCTGTTCAGGAGTAAAAATTGGTTTGAATCGTCCCAGTCTCTTCTTCCTCCAATTCTTAACTTCCAAAATGGCCTTTGACATGGCTTTCACCTCGCATGACTGTCTGTTAGTAGGCTTTTTGAAACTGTGCGGCATTATTCATGTGAAAAGTGTGGAAAACTAACTTTATTTCAGTCATTATATTAACTGAGGGTAATTCTGTCCAAAACCGGGTACTACCTGGTTTTACCCCAAATTATTTTGCCCCGAAATATAGCGTCATCACTACAACTCACCAAGAGAGTATTCTGGAGTATTCTCACTAACAAATGCAACCAATATTAAATAGGTAAGAACACTACCAACAGTACAATATATGCAACATATCACTTACCTTCTTATTATCAAATTCACTAGCACATACAATTTCAGCTAAACAACACCAAACGCAATCAACATATAAAAAAATTTGTAGCCGATTCATTCGCACGTGTGTTGCGTTAAGCATCTGTTTACAGACTAAATGCAAATGACACCGGGGAATGCTCACGATGGCAGGAGAATACGACTTAAATTAGGGGAAAAACCTATGGTACCCGGTTTTACCCAGGTACTCGGTTTTGGATAGTCCTCCTGGGTAACATTTATAGCAAAAATAAAAGATATTTTTATGTAATCGCGAATAATGCCAAAATAAAGTTAATTTCATTATACCGAATCTAACTTGAACAAATTTCAATTCCATTGTAAAAAAACCTAATAAAACTAAACTAATATAAAAACCCCCTAAAGATATCACACAGCCCATGCTTTGCCTGTGCTAAAGTTGGACGAGAAAATTTATGTTCGAGTTTTATCAGTAGAACCGAGGTACCCCCTAAGAGAATACCAACGCTACTGAACACAAAGCTCTTAACTTTGTATGCTCGCTCGAATTATTTTCTTTTCTGATGGCTTTGCAAGTCCTTATCCATATGTATATACATACATGCGCGGAAATCGCATACAAGGACTGGTCATGTAACAAAAATCAGTAATGCCTACGCCTCGGTCGAACATAAAATCGACGATGCCTCGACTTGATGACGTAACCAAATTGTAAGCCTGCAATATCGTGTAGATGAGCAATAAAAACTCATTTTTTTTTCATTTACAGAAAATGTTTCGGCAGAATTTTTATTCACTCTTCGTGGCCGACTGGAGTTATTTTCAGATACAATAGCTGTGTTCTTTTATGTCCGCAGAACAGGGCAGAATAAAAGATACACAAACAAAAAAATTGTCATAGAAGATTTATAAATGAAGCAAACAGTACAACGCTTTAATCGACAGAACAATTTGTTCTCTCCAGTAAATGGGAGCTCTAAATCAAGGTATACAAAAGAGCACAGCTACAACTTTCATATGTGCCGTTTTCGGCCTCATTAATGCATAAAAATAGAGAGCGATATGTGCAGTGGCGTAGTTAGTGCTTGAAAAGGGGTCGCATGGGTTCTACTAACAAGTCCCTAAAAGTAATTTTCTGGTACAATCTAAGCATGGTAATGCGACATCAACCAAGTTTCCATTGAGTTGTATTATAGCCAACACCTTTGGTTAAATTTAAACTAATTTTTTTCAACCGAGACTTTAGTCGATTCAACAGACCTTTACTAATATATGATCTAAAAGCTTAGTTAATTCGACCAAAATTCGGTTACTTTCCAACCTAAATTTTGATTAATTTAACATAATTTCTAACCTAAGCACGGTTAATTTGATCTAGCTATAAGTAACTTGTTAACTGAGTCTTCATTTAATGGAACAAAGTTTAGGTCAAGTATTCAACCAAGTATACGGTCAATTTTACTAAGTTTGAATAAATGTTTAACCAAATTATAGTTTCTATTAACATATTCGAAAATGCACTACACTTCTACATTCAATTACAATTAAATATTTCATTGAAAACATTGTGACGTCGTTTTTTCGGTCGGTCGGGATTGCTCGGGCGCCAATAGTTCGGTCGGTAGTAAAACGTTGAAATTTGACTCTGGGCAGCTTCAGTGGAGTGAAGGGTCCAAATGACAATAGTTGGGTTGAGTTCAAATTAATTCTTTATTCTCTTGCGTCCCTATTATAAATGTAAAATGATCTATATTAGTAAATTTCTTGTCTAGGTTTCCTAATTCTAATTTGAGTGTGTGACAGGAGAGACTTCCATTGTACACGTACTAACTAGTGGTTTCCGTTGCTCACGTACCACCACTAGTCCTCCGTTGTTCACGTACTGGTGAGAGGATAGCTTTTCTGTTGTAAAAGTTCGACTCCGTTTGTTCACGTACTACCAATAGCTCTCCGTTCTTCACGCACTGCCTCATAGGCAGGGTTTGGAGGTGGAGGAGGATTTTCTAGGTCTCCCGGACAAGCCAGTTCAACTTGCTAGAAATGTTGTGCAGGAAATTCTGGAAGGCGGATGAAGGTGTCTAGTGAATCTATATTGCCCTACTTATAATATCGATTCAAAAAGCTATTGTGAATTATACGAAGGAAAATTTCCTAAAGAAAGCTTCTCACAATTCTATTAATGTCTAGCCTTGTACAGGTTCGTTACAGCATAATATGACCTATATAATTTATGGTGGCTGATTTTGCTAGAGCAGATTTTGAAAAATTGAAGTTGATACTAAGCAATATTGATTGGTCTACCTTGTTTAATGTTTCAGATGTTGATTCTTGTTTGCTAATTTTGTATAAATTAATTTTTAAATGTTTCCTTGACGCTGTACCTATTCGTAAAGCTAAGAACTATAGTTCTACTCCTAATTGGTTCGATGACAGTCTACGTAATCTGCGTAATGCGCGCAACAAGGCGTGGAGAATCTATAGTAATTCTAAATCTATGAGTGATTATCGCAAATATTCTTGTCTTAGAAAACAGTTTAAGGAGGAGGCTCAAGAGGCGTATACTTCTTACATAAATAACGTCCAAAATAATATTAAATATGATCCTAAGCGTTTTTTAACGCTAAGCGTAAATGCGATAGTTACCTCAGCAGCCTGTCCTTTTTGAACAGTTCCAGTCATGATCATTGAATAAATAACTAATAAGGAAACGGCATATCGGGTGAAAACGTAAGCATCTCGGCGAAATGTATTAGTGTGCTCTGTTTGTATTCGTTTCGTCATGGCAGTAGTGGAATCGTGCAATTTTGAAGGGGAACATTTTTTATAATCCAAATTCCTATGAAAAATAAACAAATTTTTAGCTTCTCCTTATTTTCAGATAATATTTCTTGGCGTTGCCTTTGTATGACTGGAATAATTTAGGCACCAATGACAATTCAATTGTAAACAAATAAACCGGCATTGGTAAAATGTTAAATCTTTTGCCATGGCTCTTTATTTTTATAGATATTTCACTTTTATTTTGTTTAAAACAATATAATTAATAAGTAAAGCTCTTAAGCTTACTTGAAGAATGCTTTCCCACGACAATAACTCCGTTCGTTCCTACAGCACAGCGCACTTCATTATGATAATTTAAGACTCCGGAGTCTCTATTACACAAAATATCGTTCACAAAAAAAATATTTCGCTCTCATTTCACACTACTATTACGTAAAAATTACGTTTAATTAATTATTTTTCACAATATCGCGAATTCAAATCCGAAACTTATTTTCAAAAAATATGAAATGTCACAAAGTTGAACTGACACAAAATAGAGACTAGACCCTCTTGTCAATTCCCCCCCCCCCCCGACCATAGGTCACACTGTCATTGAAATGCTTAAACACGTACACTGTATTCGCATGTTACCCCGCTTCCGTATTAGTTATTTATTCAATGGTCATGATCCGTCTCTTATATCTAATTATTTTGCGGATTATTTCTCCAAATCTTTCAGTGTTGACAATGGCAATGGAAATGATTTTTCTTATGTGTCGTCTTGCATGTCTAATTGTTCTAGCCCAGATGTTAATATTCGGTGTATTAGTGAACATGTGTTATTTGAGCATGTTCATGAGTTGGATATTTCCTGTTCTGTTGGACCGGATGGTATTCCTAGCATTGTTCTCAAACAATGCTTTGATAGTCTTTCGCGTCCGCTTCTTTATTTATTTAATTTATCTTTGTCAACGGGTGTATTTCCTGATGCTTGGAAATTATCATTTGTTATTCCTGTTTTTAGACCTAATGCTAAATTGTCTGTTGTATCCAAGCTTTTTGAAAGAATGGTTTGTGAACTGCTGACGTTCGAATGTAAGCCATTAATTAGCTCAAAACAACACGGCTTCATTAAGGCAACATTAACCAACTTGACACTTTTAGCATCCTCCATTGCTAATACCCTTGAGAAGCGGTTGCAGACTGACTGTGTCTATACCGGCTTCTCTAAAGCCTTTGACAAGCTTTCCCACAGAGTGCTGCTGTTTAAGCTGTTAAAAATAAGTTTTTCTCCATTGTTGGTTGATTGGATCTCATCCTATTTAAGTGGTAGAAATTTTAAAGTGCTCTTCAGAAATGCGCTTTCAAAAGTTGTTTGTACGCAGTCTGGAGTTCCACAGGGAAGGCATCTGGGCCCCTTATTGTTTGTCTTATTTATTAATGATCTTGGATCTGTGATAAAATTCTCTGAAATTTTAATATATGCTGACAATGTTAAGATCTTCAAATAGATTCATTCACCGAATGATTGCGTACTGTTGCAGAATGATGTGTGTGCTTTAAATTTGTGGTGTAAGCATAATAATTTATTTCTTAATATTCTCAAATGTTATTGTCTTTAGCCGTAAGTTTTCTCCTTTTGCGTACTAGTATCACCTAGACAATGTTCTGGGCATTATCTTTGACTCAAAACTTACTTGTTCTCGTCATCTTGATTATATTATTGGGAGAGCCTTTTCAATGCTTGGGTTTGTTAAGGCGGATTTCCATTACAGCAACATTTTAATCTTGCAGGGACTTAGAGCGAGATAGTGATATGCAAAACTATTCCAAGAGTAATAGAATACGTTTTTATAGCTGAAACCTTATGTCCCACCATATTATGGCAATATGTCACTTTGAAATCTTAAGTTTCTTTGTAAGATTTTGTTTATTAATTTATTTCTTAACACAGTTTATTGTTGGATTTCCTTATTTTCTTCAAGAAATACCCAAAAGTCTGTGCGATTAGCTGTTAGAAGGTGATGAGCCTCCGAGCAAAAGAAGAAAATGTGGATGTGTGAAATCTATAAAGACCGTGAAAAGTCGGGACAGTATGAAATATTTGTTAAAAGACTGGCTGGCGAGGACAAAGTTTTATTTAGAAACTATATGCGGATAAATTTGAAGAATTATTGAAAATCGTTGGTTTTTCAATTACCAAAGAATCTGTTATAAGGAGCCCAATATCAGCTCAAGAAAGACTTGCATTAACGATAAGGTGAGTACAAAGCCCTCCACAAACAAGCCTGGCCAAAATTGAAATTATGTTTTCAGATTTCTGGTTTCTAGAGACCCTCAGGCGAGTATGTTGTACAACAATTTGTGTTTACGAACATCTGTGCACCGAATAATTAAGGAAAAACCTGCGATTTGGCAGAATTTGAAGAGGACAGTTTTCCCAAACCATACTCCAGAATACTTCAAAAGGATAGCTACTTCGTTAATAATTTTAAGTTTAAATAGACGGAATAAAATCACGTATACTCATAGTTTTTTTTGTAATTTTTTCTATTATTATTATATTAGAGTAAAAAATAAAACACAGTCAAATTAAAACGTTTTTTTCTTAGCCTCTAAAAGTACCCTAGTAATGTCGAATTGGGTTTCAGTTCTTGCAACCTCTGGCAACTTCAACAATTCCGCTGCTACGTATTTCCCAAAACTATCTTCCGCTGTACTTCGGTCCATAATCGCTCCTCCTTCTAATATATGCAAGTTTTTCAATCACAATGTTTGGAAGAATGGGGATCCGTTATACTTTTCGCATTTAGGTGTTCTTCATCAGAATCGAGGTAATATTCAATCATACTCTCTTCATCTAAATCTGAGTTCGGTGGTATTATCATCACAGAAGATAAAATTTCGAATTTATTTCCTACAACAAATTTAAAATTCCAAGCTTCTAATTTTTTTAAATGGTAAAATATAATTAAAATGTTTACCTGCCTTTTGTTTCCATCGTACAATTTTTTCTAAAATCTCGTGACAATTTGAAAAGAATACAATAGACTATCCGCCCCATATAACGTGATGTCTTCTTCTTGATTTCTTCATGCATGGAGGTAAAATACGCGGAGATTTGTCAGAAAGTCGGAGATATCCCATAATGTTGAGCTAGTGCTGAGAACTTTTTTATGGCATATCTCTGACTTTTTCCCCTCATTTATGGTATATCCACGACAAATATCTCCGACAAAATTTTTTCGACATACTTACCATACTCCTCTTACTCACTACTTATTTCATAAGCCGTTGTTAAAAATGTGGTTGCCTCTAAATGTCTGTAATGGAAATTCGCCTTTAGACGCTGGGCTAAAGAATTTAATGACCCGTACGCATTGCGTTAATTGTATTATTCATTTGTGAGGTCTATACTGGAATACGGCAGTCAAGTTTGGGGTCCTTATTACAGTGTGCATATTAATAGCATTGAATCTGTACAGAAAAAGTTTCTACGTTTAGCCCTTCGTCACCTTCCGTGGATTGATAGGTTTGAGCTTCCACCATATTCTGATCGTCTGGTTTTAATTAATATGACGTCGCTCCATAAGAGGCGTGAGTCCTTATTGTGTGTTTTTATTCATAAAACTTTGACTGTATTAATAGATTCTCTCCTGAAATTCTTAAATCAATTTCGTTGAATGTTCCCGGTAGAATTTTAAGGTACCGCGATATTCTTTTCATTAAGTCTTCGAACGAATTATGGATTTTATGAGCCCCTCAGTAATATGTGTAAAATTTACAATAAATATTCAAATTATTTGGATTTCAATATTGATTCAAGAGCAAGTAGAAATTTGATTCTTTGAACGATTATGTGATTTTATTTTTTATTAATTTATTACAAAATACATTTTTTTTTAATATATACACTATGTTACTTTATATATAAGTCAGATTATATTTATATATGTTGGCTAAATAAATAAATAAAAACTTCCTTTAAAATACTTTCGTTCGAATTTTTTATGATTAAACCTTCTAAAACAGCACAAACTGAAACAAAATTTCTACTAGTGACAAAAAATTTGCTTTAGCTAAAGCTAGGTTAAACCAAGATCTGTTTATTCTAACCAAGTGAGCTTGGTAAGGTCCGTTATTCAATTGTGTAGGCTAACCAAGTACTAAGTAACAAAATGGTATGTAACCAAGCCTAAGTTATTAATATTAAGAACTAAGTAATTTATTTAAATGTAAACAAGTTATTTGGTAATATCTAACTAAGTTTTATGGTTGTAAATAACATTCCATTTGTTTGGAGGAATATACGCTGCTGTCAGTTAAGTTTTGTTATTCTTAACTTTAAAAGCTAAGTTAAAGTTAAAAAATTCATTTTTGTTCAAGCAAACTAGCTTGAAATATGGCTTGGTTAAAAGAGCTTGCTATTTCAGTTGATCCAACTTAATTCTGGTTGAATGGAGCTAGTTTTTTGCTTAAAAAAATAATCAAGCCAGTTCTGTTAAATTTACCAGTGTTATTTTTTTCAGTGTATACACAATTATCTGGTCCGTTGCGAGCTTCTTTTATTACGCAGACAAATATCTGATAAAATCCAGGATCCCTCTATGAAAAGCTACAATTTTTCACTCAGTCAGACACTTCCGTATACTTCCCGGGGTATGGTGAACGTTCTTACTTTATTCAGGCTATCCGTAAATGAAATCTCCTTCCATCTAACCATTCAGAGAACAGGCCAGACCCAGCAGAACTTTCCAAGATCTTTGGGTATGATAGGCACACAACCAATTCATTTCATTAACTTACCTATTTTTTCTTTCTCTTGTTTTATTTGTTTACATTCTTAACAGCTTTGCCTTATTTAGTTATTCCAATGATCTTTAGTACCTACTTACATAAGATTGTGTTATCTTTAGTACATTAATTGTATAAATTTTTACTTACTATTTCATACTATTTCAGAAATGCGCGTCTATTTTTCCATTTCACCATGGAATTAATGAATTTTTCGAGTTATTTGAAAAATGCTGCTAATAAATTCATCAACCATGACACGGTCTGATCGTGAATTGATTTTCCTTCGCTCTGCTCTGTTCAACGGTAATAAATTAAGACTTAATAAATATTTAAGAAAATATTCTTACCTTATCGCTGTCGCGTAACCATTTAAATCACTCTCGAATTTGCGGTCTTCGGCTCGTCGAATCCCACACAGTCACACGATTCCATCTGGTCTCGATTCTTATAAAGTTCGTCGCTATCAGAAATTCATTTATTCGCCTCGAAGCTCACCAGACCGCGATGCGTTTAAAGTAGCGCGGCACATAGACGAGACGAGGCTCCGTGTGTCTGTCTGTCTGATGCTGAAGTGAGTTAGTTCACTTGCTGGCTGCAGTCGAGTTGCTCTTTCTCTGGTCCCTGTTGATTACATGATTATGTAACTCCGTCTATATACTCCTCGGTGGGACTTCGTTGGAAAATACCTGCACGGTAGTACATAAATTGAGCTAATATATCGGTTTTTCCTACGTCCGTTACCTTCAATGAGTTCCCGTGTGTATCCTCAATTGGTTTGTGTACGCTCAACATTTACCATTGTGCCTGGCTTGGTTTGACTGCTTTCCCGACGACCGACAGAGCACTCCGGCTATGTCGCGTTATGTGATTGTGAACTGAATTTCATGAGTGTGAAAGGCGTAGTAGATATATGGATATGTAATGTAACGGCAGCGCTATGCGAGTACGTGTATGTGGTTATACGACACCACACGTTATACCCTGGCATGAGATGGATATGAGAGATAAAGCCAGCAGCCCAAAGCTTTTAGGAGAAGCGAAAGGGATGGAGGAGAAGAAATGTGCTCAAGAGACACGTAAAGAGGGAAAATTGAAGTGAATTTATGTACAGCTGATGCCGTTTTATATGAAATCATTTCGAACAGGGTGGCCATAAAACGCGTTTTATGAATTTAGTGACATTTTATGGGCTCATATTGAAACTTGAGGTGGCGTCGATGTGTTTCAAGTTTTTCTTTATCTTTTTTATTCCTTAGAAGAGCTTTCGGTGCTAAGTTGTTGGTGGTCTCATGTATGGCTACAAAAGCAAAAATAATTAAATAATTAGAATCCCAGGAATTGCTTCGATTTTTTGTGGAATAGCACGTTTTCGAAACAATTACTTTAATTAAAATTACCTTTTGCTTGCTTGCTTCAATAATTGTTTAATCACTATGGAAACACCGCAGTATCAAGCAATCAGAAAAATTGCTTATAATTACATAGGAGAAAACGAAATGCTTTAGGAATTTACCAGAGAGATTGATTGATGTAAACTTCCTGCCAGATATAAAAGAAAAACCCAGTCGTGCGAGCTAGGTATTATTTTACAACGAAGTTAGTGGCAACAGGATAATCATTGGTCGGCGGTATATCAGTGCTGGAACTGCTTCCAACTTTATCGTATGTTCGACATACTCTTATTGGTGACACATTTTAACCTAATCTTCTAGTTGACTGTCGAAGGCTGTAGTCTTGTAGTTCTCCTAAGGACGAGTGGGGAAAAAACATTCTCGCAGCTATAAGGATGCAGTTGCCCAAAAAGTTTAGTACAGCTTCTGGTCACCATCATCAGAGGGCTCATTATAGCGCATCTCTATAACATCTCTTTCAATAGTACAATGCTGACCTCCCTACTGTAGAAACAGAACAACGCACAAAGAATGATTTCTACTCTTGACTGATCTAAATTTTCAGCTTCATAGCTAGAAGGGGTACCTACTTAATATTATTATATTGATATGATTGTTCAGCCCACCGACGTACATACGACCCCCCATACGTTTCATTGTTGTATCAATATTATATCCTCATGAAAAAGACAGAAAACCACAAAACAAAGAATTTAAACTAAATTAGATTAAATAAAAAAGCTCTTATGTATCTAGGGCCAGGAAGCTTCCTCCCTTTGGTCCAGCGGTGTTCAAATACTTCCGCAATTAGATTTATCATGTAAAAAATATAAAATTGTTATTGATAATTAATAAATAAATCAAAAAGATCATAAACTTGTATATTTACATTTTCGCAATGTCATATACTGACATTACGTCAATCAGCTGGTTTTGTCTTCGCTTCAGTCAGAATTCAGAAATCGAATTAAACGTCACTAGGGCAACACCGAGAGGCGAGAACACACAACTGGTTACAACGGCTATATAAGCATGAAACACAGTGCTGGCTTTTTCAACCTGACCGGCCTCACCAGCTTTGACAGTTCTGTAGAATGTATGAGATCAGGTTATCAAGCTCCCAATGGCAAAGTTGGTGAGGCCGGCCAGGTTGAGGTTGAACTCGAGTAGGTCTACTTCGTACTCTGTTGAAACTTTGTCAGCTTTGACAGCTAATTTTTGTTATTATTTGATATCAACATTGTTCAAGGAAAGAGTTTGTATACTTAAAATTAGTAGAAAATAGTTGAGGAAAATGTTCGAGAGAATTTAATAAATATGGGGCGCGATAACGAGATGTTATTTAATTTGAAAAGTCGGCATTATAGAAATGCCAATAAAAAGGAGGAAGTATGGAAAAATATTTCCGAGAAATTAAAAGTTCCAAGTAAGTTGTGGTTTATTAATATAAAATAATGAGCATCCATTCAGGGCATATTTTCAGATACGTCACCTACTCCCTCTCCTAAAGTCTCCAGGAAGCGCAAGACTTCAAATGACGATAGTATTGAGAGGGCGAGTTTCTTGGATGAAATAAGGAGCGTTGTAAGTCTTCATTGCCCGTAGTAGAAGAAGTTGGCATCGAGAAAGCTACCGGATAATATTAAAAGTGAAACGCAGATTGAAATTTTAAAGCTAATAAATGAGAAAATTCAAATGTATGGCACTTAAGTAGCCATAAACATCGCTGAGTATTAATATTGTGTGTGTGTGTTTTTTTTTTGTTAGATTAGGTTTTAGGATAATTTGGTGATGGGTTAGTTTTAGTTTATACAATAATTAGAACAAGTTTTTTTTTTTTAAATATATTTATTCCAAAACAAACATGCTTATCTACTCAACTCCTCATCTACTTATTTTATTATTAAATAAATATTCCTTTAAAGCATCTCTTATTTCAACTGCGTTTCTGGCAGGAAAGTTTAAAGAAAAGCACCGGCAATCTGGGAGCGTTTTTACCTCTTGTCGCCAAAGTCCTTCTACTATGGTTCCACCTTCTTCGTGGTCAACGAACTCGCATGGACAGTAATTGCTGTCCTGAATATTTACGAAGTTATGTAGAAGAACGGCAGCCTTAACAATTTTTTCAGCATTGGATGGTAGCATATGTAATTTGTTCACAAGAACACGCCACTTCGCAGTTAAAATAGCAAATGCGTTTTCAATTACTCATCGTGCCCATCATAGCCTGTAATTGTAGTAGGTCCGCTTTTCACTTAAAAGCTATCCAGGATAAGGCCTCAAAAGAAAAAGTTTTAGCGGGAAAGCTGCATCTCCAATAAAGTAGTCAGGGCAAATGAAATTTAAATTCTTCAGTACGGTTGACCCAGGTAAATTCAATGTACTACTGAGGAGCTGCTTTCCAAAGGATGACTGGGCAAATATTCCGCCATCGCTTTTGCTGCCGTAAGCACCAATGTTCACCGCCGTAAAAGTATAGTTGGCATCACATGCAGCAAGCAGGACTATACTGTATTGACCTTTGTAATTGAAGAACTCGGACCCGGCATTGGGAGGACACTGTATGTTGATATGCTTGCCATCAATTCTGGAAACACAATTTGGCAAGTTCCAAATATTTTCAAAATCCTCAGCAATTTTTCTCCACTCATATGTATTGGGTGGTGAGTCAAATAGATAGTCCACAAGTAATCTCAGAATATGTCACAAGTTTCATATACAATTTTTTTGTACCGTAGACACACCCATTTTAAACATCCAATCAAGCACTTGCATTGGAACCCCATGCGATAAAAAACCTGAAAGAAACGAATGCTGATTGAAATATTACATGGTGAAATAAAAACTGCATACTTACATAAGTGTTACAAACAATCTGCATTCAAGAACAATAGCTTTTCTTATAGATATTGGAGTTGTTCTCCAACTAACATAAAAAGAAGCTCAAATATTTCTACTCTCATCCGTGTAATTTTAAAATAATGTTCGGGGTCACGAGTTTTTAATTTTTCAAATGATTGGGCAAAATAACCATCTGTATTCCTCGTTAAATTTAACTCCCTGACCCACCATCGCCTTTTTCTGATCTTTTTGCATTTTATTGCCAGTTTCGCAGCCTTAAAAACCATATAACTCAATATTAAAATTTTTTGCAATTTCTTCTGTCTCATTATTAGATTTTTCTCGCGGAATGTTATTCCTGAAATTTTCCCGCCAATATCCAAATCAATAGCTGTAAGTTTGAAGCTGTTGAAGTTCGCATTGTGAGCTTGCAAGGCTCATCAGGTTGAGTTTTTTAAAGTTATTCTAAGGTCAAGGTTCAAAAAGCTAGCACTGTGTTTAAAGCCGACGAGCTGCAGCAGAAAATCATTCTTGGGTCAGAATAATCCGGTTCGAAAACTAATTCGAAAACAAGAATGCTATTCCCAACCTCCATTATGAAGATTAATTCTATATTTCAAATACTTATCTGGATTATTTTCCTATAATTTCCAATTCCTGCCTACACTTAAGCAGAAGAATAAATCTATGCAGAGATTAATCTGAAAATATTGCTCCTATCTCCTATCCTTATTACAAACGTCAATTCTGGATTTCAGAGAATACTCTGAATATTTCTTGTCGATCTAACACATTGCAGCACATACACACTGCAGCACTATTACAGTGTTACATTTGTTCGGCATCACACGCTGCAGCACTCTCAAAAGTGCTACATTTGTTCGGCGATTTATTCTGGTTTTCTTTTTCTTTTTTTTTCCAAAAGAATAAACCAATGGTGGCAGACTAAGGAGTAGGATTACACCGAATTTATATAAATTTTATGGTGAATTTTTGTTTGTTTGAATTTGTTTATTGAATTGGTGTTAGTAGTCTTAAGTTTCTTTTAATTGAATTTTATTTGTTTTGAAATTAGTATAAGCAATTTATGTTATTGAATTAAATTTTATAATTGAAATTTTGAACGCGCAATTGTCCTTTTACAAGCCGGCACCCCCTCCCACGTTCGAGACTAGATCTCACAATGAGTGATACGAATTCTCAAATCATCCATAATGACATTAGCTTAGAGAATGTTATCGAAAAGTAATGCAAGAGCCTAAACGGCAATGGCGATTGTGATCCACATCAGCAAGTTGTGGGCAGTGGCGAATCCAGGATTCTCGTGAAGGTGGGGGGGGGGGGGGCGCAACTATGGTTTAAAAAGGGTATATGCTGAAAACTGATCAAACTGACACTGGCCACCACTCGCAAATGTCAAATGCACAAAATTTATCATTTAAAAGATACGAGTCGAAGAGATTAGCAAGTGGCTACCACTCGCAACGAAGAAAGTTGCTCAAGGTTCTTTGCCAATCCAAAAAGTCAAAGGAGTTGTTTTGGATTGTAAATGGTGGAAGTGTAAAACTGCCCAAACATCCATTTTAGTTATTAAAACTAGAGAAACGTACTTTATTCAAATTCACGAATCATCACAAATTGTATCTTCGTAAAATACAGGAACTACAAATTTACATTTATTTAAAATAGCAGTCACAGAACAGATGCAATACATACTTTGTACGTATATAACTTCGTCGGCAAGTTAAAAAAATGTGACTTTTTTTTTATGTTATTAAGCCAAGCTCAGGGGATATCCTATGAATTATGATGCAACAGCATGGCAAGAAGGTGATAAAGAAAGGAATTAGGAGTGAGGAGAGTGGTGAAGTTGTCAATGTATGTATGTCACCCTTAAACATTCGCAGATTGCATGCCGGAGGAAAGACAGAAGTTGGTAGACTGTTCCATGTTCACACAGTTCCGGAAAAAAATCATCACGGATTTTTACTCTACGCCCGAAAGTATTTTGAAGGGTAAAAGGATGTGCTCGGCTTGCAGTGCAAGTATAACTGGCAGGAATCAGGAATAAGACTAGATATTTCATCAGAACATTGACCATGCATGTGGAAATATAGCAGCGAAACGCAACCAACATTGCGGCGATGATTGAGTGAGTCCATATGAAAAGTTATTGTTACATCACCAATGAGCTGAAAGCTCTCTTTTGGACAATATCTAATGAAGCTACGGCTCTGCGACCAGCCCCGGCCTACATGGAATTTGTATTCCATTCTAGGTCTGATGTAGGACTTTTAGAGGAGCGCTAGAATCGATGGGCTGAAATATTTCTTACACCTTTTAAGAAATCCAAGATATTTCGATGCTTATTTGGCAACAGAGAAGATGTGATTTGTTCAGCTTAACCTATTGGAAACATTAATGCCAAGAATGCAAAAGGATAGTGTATCGTCAAGCAGTGCTCCATCAAAAGAAACCGGGGTGGAAAAATTATGATCTTGTTTTAAAGAAATAGGACAACTTTGGAACTAAGATGTATTGAATTCGATGCGATTTGGTTTGATCTAAGCGAGGACATTATCAAGGTGGTTTCTCAAGGATCCAATCATGCAATCTGGTTTGAAAGATGTGGCATTTCCTCTGAAGTCCGCAAGAGTGTTAACGGAGTAAGCGAAATCAAGGGTATTGTCAAATTAATGGATGGGATTGAAAGTAAGGGAAAGCAGATAATTAAGGAAAATTGAGAAGAGGGATAGAGAGATAACAGAGCCCTGAGGCACCCCGGTATTAATTGGCTGAGATTCAGATGTAACGCCATCTAATATAATCCATATTAAGCAACCAGATGAAACACTTTACAATCTTTACATCCATAATAGAAGAGGAGGGGAGAGGCCAAATGGTTTGTGTTTGGCTAAAAGGGCTGAATGCCAGACACTATCAAAGGCCTTTGAAATATCTAGGGCAACGATTTTGGACTCACCAAAATTGTGAGGACTACAGTTCCATAAGAAAAGTCAGAAAAAGAAAAGCCATACTGACGATTGTTGAAGGTTTGATGAGTTTCTAGATGCTTCACTAACTTTGAGCTAGTGATTGATTCAAAAACCTTTGAGAGAATCGAAGTGATTGCAATTGGTCGATAATTTGAGGGATAGCTACCCTTTCTTTTCTTGGGAATAGGCTGAACGTGAGCTAGTTTCCAAGCAATTGGAAATTTTCCTGTCGAATAAGACAAGTAGAATAGTTTTCGCAGAGCTTTAGCCACGAATAAGGCACATCTTTTATTCAACGGGGACTTGAAACTATCAGAAGCTGCAGCTATGGATACGTTGATCTCCTTAAGGACTTTGACCATATCTGTCGCACGTGTATTGGCTCTTGTACACATCCACAAGGGAGATGTGAAGTGGGTGAAAAAGGAGAATTTGAAGTGAATCTAACAGTCAAAATATAAGTTTTATTCAGGGAATCAACAATCACTTCATTGTAAAGTAGTGAAGGAATAGAGGAACTGCTGAAGTTGCTCCTGATGGTTTTGAACAGGTGCCAGCAACCTTTGCTGCCTTTACGTCTTGCCAAGATTCTAACATTCTGGTCAAAAAGAAATTTTTCGCTTTGGATAGTGTTTCAATTTTGGACATGGATGCAATTGATAGGTGCGAAATGCAGACTATTTCGCTTTTATGGCTTGCTTGCACTTATCGTTAAACCAAGAGCGATTTTCCTTTCACACATGCCATGACTTATAATTGTACTAAATTCAAATGCGCATTCATCAACATCCCTTGAAGCAAAACAGACAGACCAATCAAATTCTCTAGTTTTTACTGCTCAGTGAATCATTTTGTAGGGACAAATTCAGAAGATCTACTGAAATTTTTTTAAGTGGTCTTCAGGGGAGCGGGGACCGCGCGCCCTCTAACTGGATCCGCCCCTGGGTATGGGTGGTATGTTCTTTAATCAATTAAAAGCAAAGCAGACCAAAGAACAACCGGATCGAAGAACTCGGGTGCAGCTATAGACCAAAAGATGCTTTCAGTCGCAGGTAGCAGGCTATTATATTTTAGACAAGATCCGGACCGTAAGTGAAGCACACATTTGAAGTGACTGCATCATCTCGCTAGAGCAGGGAGCGTGCAATATAGTTATTCAAACCGCGATAGGTTTAGGTTTAATCACATGATTTGCTGGACAATACCGATTAACAATATCTTCTCAAATATGTCGGCACTGATCATACGCGGAATTATACTGAAGCAACTGAACACAGCATAAGATCTGAGTTACAATATATGGCTAGATGCGGTCGCAAATGATGTGCGGACGTAGTGACTATTGCTTATGCTGTTCCAATGTTGACACACACTCACAACTGTTAAATCTTCGTTCCATCATTCAGCGGATGTAAATTACCTCAACTCCAGGTATAAAAAAGTTGCGCGTCTCAAGTTGAAATTTCAACTTTAAGAAACGCGACCGGCGCGGCGTCAGCAATACCCTTAGCGACACACGGTACCTGCGCTTGATTTGTTTAATAAATTTTCATTTTTGACGAGTTTAGCGACAGCATCACTTTGTAACTCAGGCTTAAGACAGATCAGACAGAAATGAATGAACAGTGAGGCCTGGCACGAATCAGATGATAGAAAAGATCTTAAATAACAAAGACTCTCCACTTGCGTCAGCTTCAATAGAAGGCAGCACTTAAGTGAACTTCCATCAAAGTAAAGATTGCGGAAAATAATGACAACAGTAGTATGGGAACCAATTCAGAATGGTATGTTGCTAATATACGAGAGGGAACAACTCAACTTAATAAAAACTCTTCTAACATTCTGAAAAGGTCCTATCTAAAACGAGTAGAAAGCATCACTAATGAAACGAGTTTACAATTAGCAGTTAATATTTAAGCACCATCCATAATGGAAATATATACAATAACCGCTAATCAAGCTTCTACCTCCCTTCCCAGTGAGTGAAACAAGATCGAAGCATATCAATAAAAGACTTCTACCATCTGTCAGAAGGTAGGGAGCACCTACTACCTTTTTGGAAGCTTTGACCTTAGTTAAAATAAAAGTCCGACTCGTACAAGACAAGACGTGGAGTTCAGCCCATTGTTGATATGTAGGTACACATACTGCATTCTTAAAATCAGCTAGATGTCTAAATTGAAGAGCATTGAAAAAGATCAGATCAAATGCCCAAAGCGTATGTAAATGAAAAATATGGACTGGAAGATCTCTTTCCAAAATTTTGTGTTTTGCGCGCACATCCTTAGTAATTTCATTCAATCGGGTTCACTTAGCATGGCGACTTGAAAAGTGTGCTCTACTAAAAAATTAGAAAACTTGGTTGCATGTGATGTTATATGTGGCAAATCTTTTCACGCTTCTTGCTTGAATCGGAGCTCCACAGCACCTACTCCTGGATTTACTACCTGCAGCGAATGCTCGGATATAAAGCCCTGCCACACTTTAAGGTTTTTAAAGAGTTTTACCGAACGTCTTGACTCTCTTTCTTCTGTTCAGTCTCTCATTGCGGATAAATTTAAAGCTTCTCGATGAACTGGAGTGGTCTTGAAGTATTTTCCGAGGACCTTAATACTTTAAATGGTAAAATTGACAAGCTGCTTAATCTTGTTGATGTACTAAGCATGAATTCAGATACACTGCTTGAAAAGTCACATAACCTATCTCTAAAGGTTCAAAATTTGTCAGACTCTCTATTTGATATTCATGCACTGTTTTCCAAAGATGTCTCACGGTCTGTCTCTCTGAATCCAAACAATACGCTACTCATTCCAGTCATCAATGACGTTCGGCATAGCTTAAGGCGATATCGAATCTTGGTGATCTACGGTTTCCGAGAACTCAAGGTTAATCAGCTCCATGGCAACTGATGTCAGGAAATTGGCTCCAGCGGATAACCATTACCTCTCGTGCAGCAGGGAGTAGACTCTAACCCTCCTGTATCTGACGCACATAGTCCCAAGCCAGCTACAAAGCAGAGGAACCACAGAAAACGCCACCATTATCCCAATGACGCGATTCTTTTAAATCATGACTCTGGTCAATCTACAGCTAACGGTGATCCAGTTCACGTTACATCCGTTTCTGTAGCTGAAGCGAGTAAGCGTTCCACCAGTAGCAAATGTAGCAATTGATGCTGTGTCTTCTTTAGGAAATGCTATTGGCGCCTCGCTGAGAACTGTACCAAAACCTTCGATTGTTTTCGTCAGCCGTTTCTCTCCAGAAACGATGACTGAAGACATTTTGAAGTATCTGAAGTCGACAAATATAGCAACAGATGGGGTATTTCTTGTCGAGCGATTAGTAAATCCTCTAAGGCTGTTGTATGATTTGTTGTAACTGTATCCATGAATGAGCAGGATATGTTATTGGATCCCACTCGAACTAAAACTGCACAAATCTTCAAATCCTCTGTTGCGACTTGTGTCGATATAATTGCTTTTACTGAAACTTGGCTGCATCATGGCTTTCGCGATCCTGAAATCTTTGACAATTCCTATCAAATTTTTAGAAGAGATTCTGATTCTGACGCTCGTGGCGGTGGCGTACTCCTCGCCTGTAGAAACCACTTAAATTGCAGCCAAATTGATCCTCCCAGTTTCTCCAACACTCTTGACATTGAACTTATTTATCTTAAGTTATCTTTTTTAAAATCTGATTTATACATTATTTGTTGCTATATTCCTGCAGGCTCTATAAATATTGTTAATTACAAAGATCAAAATATTTACGACCTACTCCTTTTAACATCTAATTTTATCCATGGTAAGATGGATCCTCCTGACGGATTACTACTTATTGGTGATTTTAACTTACCCAATATTCAATGGGTACTAAACGAAGATGACGATGACTATCTTCCACTTAATAACGTGACAACTAAGCAATCCTTTGTCCTGGACAGTATTTCATGTCTTGGTCTCAGCCAAATCAGTAATGTTATGACTGACATAGGTAGGCAGTTAGACCTGGTATTTTCTATTGACGCCTCAGGTAACTCATTAGTTGCCCCTAGCCCAGTTTTATTGTCTTCTCTTCACAAATATCACCCTCCTCTACTAATTACATATTGCTATGAAACGCAATACTTTTTCAATTTTAGAAAAGCTGACTTCTCGGAACTTTCTAGTAGAATTGCCTCTATTGATTTCAACATACTGCTGCCTTGCAATAGTGTTGATGAAGACGTTTCTAAGTTTTACATAATTCTTTTCGATTTATTTTCTTCTTGTGTTCCCCGTGAGCGCCAGCGGATCTCTAAAACATCACCGCCATGGTTCAATAAAGAACTGAAACGTCTTAAAAATAGAAAAAAATTAACTGTGGAAAAGTTATATGCGAGACAAAGATATTATAAGTCACAATAATTTCCTCACATCATATAATGACTTCAAAGAACTTTCCTCTACACTTTATGATGAATATATTCAAAGCATGCGTACGAAATTATTTAGTGACCCTCGCATCATTTTTGCGTTTATTAAAATGAAGAAAAGAACGGACAACTACCCCAATACCATGAGGTACAAGGATTCTGCTAGTGATGATTCATCTAAGATTTGCGATATGTTTGCTTCTTTTTTTTTACAATGCCTTTGCCTCGTCAAATTTTAAACCTCAAATTAGCAACTTCAGTCATACGAACGACTCTCATAACATTTCATTCACAATCCCTTCAATCTCAGAAGAGGATATAATTGATCATATTAATGGACTTCCAAATGACATCACAACTGGTCCTGACGGGATTCCTCCTGCCTTTTTTAAGTTATGTTGCATCTCCTTGGCAGCCCCGCTGAGAATTATTTTCCAAAAATCGCTCGATAGTAAAAGGTAGTAAAAAAGAAAGTTCTAACTATAGACCTATTGCAAAATTATCATGCATGCCCAAATTATTTGAATCAATCATTTACTCTCAGCTATCATTTTCCTGTAAGAATTTGCTTTCTTCAAACCAATATGGGTTTATTTCGGGCAGGTCTACAACCACCAACTTATTAGAATTCATCTCGGATACTGTTGGCGGGTTTGCAAAAGGCTTCCAAACAGATTGTATCTATACTGACTTTAGTAAAGCTTTCGACAAGTTATCTCACTCCGTGATATTGTTTAAAATGGAAAAGTATGGGTTTCCCCTAACATTCCTAAAATGGACGGAGTCATATTTAGATAACAGAACATATCAAATCCTATTCCGCTATTTCATCTCTAGAGCCTTGAAGGCTTCGTCTGGCGTACCTCAAGGGAGTCACTTGGGACCGTTGTTCTTTATTATATCTATTGTCGACATTGTCTCTGTTGTGAGGTACTGTAAGGTCTTGATTTATGCTGACGATGTTAAGCTTTTCGTTCAGATTAAATCCGTTAACGATTGTGAACAGGTACAGGGTGACCTTCAAAAATTTTACAATTGGTGCAGGATCAATAATCTGGTGCTCAATATCGACAAATGTGAGGTTATAACGCTCCATTGGAATCAGACACCAATTACTTATAATTGTTGTGATCTCGGATTCCTCGATTCGACATGTGGACTCTGTCTGTGACAGATTGAATTTCATCTACCACATAAACTATATGGTATCAAAGATTAGTTCTATACTGGGTTTTATAAAACGTTGGTTCCGAGAATTTTCGAAGCCTACCATAAGTTGCTTTGTGAGACCACTTCTTGAATAAGCTAGCCAGGTCTGGTCTCCATTTTACGGTACACATATCGACCGTATTGAGTCTGCTCAGAGAACCTTTTTACGATTTGCTCTCAGGCACCTACGCTGGAATAATTCATTGATTCTTCCACCCTATGAGGATCGCTTGAAGCTTTTAAATATGCACTCGCTTGAGAAACGTTCGAATGGTTGCCGATGTAAATTTTGTGCATCAACTCTTAAACGCGAATGCTGATTCCCCGTTATTACTTGACAAAATCTCTTTCCGTGATAATAGGTACAATTTGAGAAGGCTACCTCTGTTGCCTGTTAACTTCTCAAGGTCTAACTTTAGCATGTATGAACCTGTTAATCGCATGTGCATGGCTGTTAATAATATGGATGAGCATTTTATTGTTGACGTTTCTAAGCATGTTTTAAAAAAACGTCTATATAATATGTAATCTTTATTGTTTAATGTTTTTGTTCATGTAATGTTTGGTTTATGTTTATTTTAACACACTAATACTAACACCGACTATGTGATGAAAGGCATGTATTGTTGATCGTTTATTTATTAGACGTGTCCATGCAGCGAGCTTGTGTTAAGCTGGTTCTGATAGTCAATTAATTGTTCATTAATTCAGTTTCACCAAACGAAGCAAGGAAAACAATAAAAAATTGATAAATAATCATTCAAATTGGACGCATTTTCAGAAATTGATATACGTCAAAAAATTTGATTCAGAATTTAGAGAAAACAGCAGCATCAGATAAAAACGCAGAAAATTTAAAACCCAAGTAACAATTTTAGTTTTACTATAGCCTACATAACGTTGTCTATACTATTTCATAAAACTTGTAATAAAGCTATATAGACAAGCCAATACTAATATGACCAAAAAAACCTGTTATAAAACTAAAAGGGCCCACGCTACAATAAGCTCTGAGGGCGTATTTTAAAACTATATAAAGCCTTATTGGTCTTATCTGGATTACTTTTTGCGATGATTTGCAGTCCTCTATAAAACCTTTCATAAAACTAAAAGCGTAATTTGAACTCATCAACCTATCCGCATAACGTTATCAAAACCATAATAAAACTACTCCTCAATCCTTTTTTAAAATAAAAACGCAATGGAAATACTATTTAAGCAAACCTTTTAGACTTGAAAATTTCAAAATAAAAGTGATCTATAAATCCATAATAATAATAATAGAACCAAACAGATTTATATGTTCCACTTTATAATAATTTAATACAATGCTGAAATGTGATTCAATTTTATTTTAAGTGCAGTTTTAACAGTTTAATGTAGCAAATCTTACGGCGATTGAAAATTTACTGATTATATCACATAGGATAGCTCGAAAAATAATAACGCGCCTCAGAAATAATTGTAAAATAATTTTTTTTTTATTTAGACTATATTTAATTTTGATATTATTTAAAGTACGTTCGGAATTGAAAAAAAAAAAGTTTTAAAATGATAAATTGGCTTAAATTCCTGAAAATAATTAATTTAAAAATAATGCACTTTAAGAATAAAATGGCGATTTCACATTAAAACCTATTTGCTACTTGTACAGCCGTAATAAAACCGTTTGATGCGATTGAAACAATTCATTCTATTGTAAATCAATTTGGTTTTAAATAAAACCTTTCTTAGTGCTCCTTCCGATACATAATGCCATTTGCTATTAAACATAATGATTTAGTTTTGTATAAACGTATTATAAAACTTAGCGTACTTATGACACCTGTATATTTGTATATGTATTTGCAATCGAACATAAATCTTGCTTCTGACCTTTACCATGCTTTTACACTATTTTCAAGGCTAATACTACCTATATGCATTGTTCGTACGAAACATTTTTTACTAATTTGAATTCATATATTTCGGAGAATTTTTAAATTTTTATTTTTATAAAGGCAAAATAAATATGTTTGACTTTAATTTAGTTGCTAATAAAACTGTTCGCTCTTTTTCAAATCTATTTGATCTCAGTTAAAACCGTTCTAGGTCTATTGGGACTTAAATAATGTTACTTGCTGTTGCGTAAATCTATTTAATTTTATATGTATCCGCGATGAAACTTATTTCGACTTGTCGATTCCTTCTTGATGTCTAACCATTTATAATCTAATTTATAATCTATCATCCCAAAGCTATCCCATCTCTTTAAAGCAATTAAGTTAAGCTGGACAGATAATATCTTTTCTGTTGCCAAAGAAGTATAGAAATATCTTGGATTTCTTAAAAGGTGTAAGAAATATTTCGCCCCGTCAAATCTAGCGCTGCAAATCTTATATCAGACCTAGAATGTAATACAATAATCTTGTATGTCACATGAGGAAGACACTTGGAAAGACGTACTAGGTTTATACGGCATTTGACTAAGTCTCTTAATCTTAAAATGATTTTGTGAAAGAATTTTGAAATGCATTCTTAAAACCTCTGTCTATAACAGTTTTATGATAGATTCCTAGATAGTCCAGTAGATCTCTAGACCAAATTGTCCGTTAAATTTGACTTAAAGTAGCCGTGCTTCCAAATATAACCCTCATGAGTCTTATTTTTAAGTTTTATCAAAGCCTAATACAATAGTCTTAGCGCATGCTATAAAACCTTAATAAAATCAAGTAGTATTTAGTTCCTATTTTGGTGCTTAATGGTTTTATCCTAGTTGAATTGATGACAGCCGTAAAACTTCTATAAGTACAAATGGACTTAAATGCTAAATAATTTTGTTTACTACTCTCCAGGAGGTTTTTAAAACATCACAATAAAATCAATTGTTCTAGATGACCAATTGGCATGACCTACAATCTCCATAAAACTATTTAGCAACTTCAAAACTTTAATAAAACAATTATAAAACCTAAGTAAAACTAAATTGCATTTAAATTGTTACTTGGGAAATACAGATATAACAGACCAAGAAGTGGTTTAACAATATATGTTGGATGAGAAAGTTTCCAGATTACCTATACCATCACAGATCCCTTCTACAGGTTATATAAAATTCGCTGGACCAAATTCTGCTATTTGATTGGTCAAGCTCTATTAAAAGGAATGACAACGATAACATCGGCTTTTTGCATTTATTGTTGGTTCATGTAACATCTTATGTTTTCACGAAAGAAGCAAGCATTTTTTATCAAAGTATACAGCTATCTGGGCAATATCTCAATTGGACAACAGAACAAACACAAACTTCAATTTCAGTTCCTAACAAATACTACTTCATGCTTATTTCACATCCTGGACCGGATTCTAAACTCGTTATGCCAGGGATACAATATTCAACCGGGGAAAATTTCCCCCCTTTATCTCAAAACGTATCGGTATTTATGAAAATCCCATGATAGCGCACCATTTTCTATTTATTTGGAAAATTTAATTAAAAATTCTTTCTTCGATCGCACCAATGAAAAAAAATATAGAAAAGGAACCTGTGGGGTGATTCTGATCTTTTGTCGTACTTTTATGTCAAAATCTACGCCTAAATGAAATGAACTTTTCTACCGATTTTACGTGCTTTATTCAGTTGAACAAGCCTTGCTTTACGTAGAATGAACTGAAAATGACACTTCACATTACAAATTGAAAATATTATTTCGAATTTAAGCACCTTTATTGCTCTAACTAGCTGTAGGATATCCATTTACCACAGTATAAAATTTTTGTCACAACCTCGAAGCAGTTGAGTAATTTTTCCTACTTTTAAGCGTGTATTCTGACATTAATTCATGCAAATTCATTTTAGTTTAGTTAGTGGTTTATGAAAAATATAAATTAAAATGAATATGGTGAATATAAAAGTTATAATATGTGACTAAAATATACGCCTAAACTACGACAAAGAGATCCCCCTGATGTCATCGTCAAATACTCATAGAACTTATCCCGATAATTTTTTTTTTTATGTAAATGGCGGTATTACTATTATCCATAGATTTATTGATGTCATTATTAGTAAAGTTCCCGCCGCTAGTACTTCCTCGATCTGTCCAGGAGGGTGATTCTGATCTTTTGTCGTACTTGAATGTCAAAATATATGACTAAATGAAATGAACTTTTCCACTAATTTTTTCATGTTTTTATTCAAAATAATATTTCGAATTTAAGCACTTGAATTGCTCTAATTATGTGTAGAATTTCCATTTACCACAGTATAAAATTTTTGTCACAACCTCTTGAGCAGTTGACTAATTTGTCGCATATTTAGGCGTGTTTTTTGACGTTTGTTTACCGAAAATTCATTATACATAGTTCATTTTGTGGTAGATAATAGTGAAGACACAAAATGAACTGTGTTGAAAAAAAAAGTAGACAAAATATGTCAAAATTCACGACTAAATAGTACGACAAAAGATCAGAATCACCCTCCAGACCAGAAACCTGAAAACTAAAGCTATAAAATCAATGAACTATTCAAAACAAATGAAAAAACGAAATAAAATACCATTATAAGTCCGTTGTGTTGCACCGCCATCCAAGAACTCCCACGAAGCAGGCGCATCTCTCCAACATAAAAATGAAAATAGAATAAAAAAATACAGCATAACAAAATAAATCAACAACATTAAACAACGAAAACATGCACTAAACACTTGCGCAAAGAAAAACGAACTAATTAGCATTTCTTTGGTATTGTATCAATCAGCATCTGGGGGTGACCATTAAGCTGAGGAGATGGTTCAACCATGATCATCCACTATTTACAAAAACACAGGAAAATTACCTGGAACCCACTTAATTTAAAACTCGATCTCAACTGACACTTTGAATTTCGTCGGGGCATCAACCGTGGTGTGTTTAACAAAAGCAATACTTCGTCAATTAATTGGGCGAAATAATCTCGATTCTTTCTTTTTTTCTTTTTTCTATTATAGTTCGTGATGAGTGGAAAAGGGGAATTTTAAGCGAAATAAGAATCCACGCTGAATTAGTAGAGTTAGAATAGATGCATATAGCATATCATGGGGGAAATGTTAGTTAGTTATATTAATGGAATTTATCAGTTAAATGAAAATAAACAAAGAAATAAGAATGCAGATAAGATTAAGAGGAGTCAGTACTCAGCAAAAGTTTCAATTTAGATACCAGCGAACCTGTAGGTAATAAAATTGACTATACGTAGGTTTGTGTCTTAAAAGTGAGAAAATTCAATAAAATTAGTCTAGACCTAGACCACAGATCACATTAGAGACATCTAGCGTAAAAAACAGAAACCTAAAATGCGACAAAATTATACAATTTAAGACGAAAAATGAATATTTGCAGTTTAAATAAATTGAAAATTTTTAACGAGAATTAACTCTCCCAAATTTTTTTTGCTCATAATTGTTAAATATGCTATTTTGCTTTGTATTTAAACAACTTTCAATTAAATATTGCAATTTCTAGTCGGTGAAATGTCGGGAGAAAAAACAAGTATTATTAGAGTCAAATAATAATAAAAAGCTCTACTAAAAATGAAAAAAACTTGACGTTATTTGCTAGATCTAGGCTTTATCTTTCTAAAACAGTCAAAATTTAAAGAAATGAGAATACCTACCCACAGGAATTTGATTTTAAAGACTTAAATTTTTACCATTTTTTACAAGTTTACAAGCTAATATCTCCGCTCTAATACACTTTTTTTTAATTTTTTTGCCGACGTTATTTACTAGACTTCGTAATTCCGTTTAGTTTAAGATATAAATCATTACTCTGCTACAAATAGTTTGCCAGAAATTTGCATTGAAAAATTTATGAAACTTGCAAATATTGGAACTGACTCCTCTTAAACGAAAACCGCGATTACACAGGTAAAAAATTAAGAAAATGGATAAATACCGATTGTTGATATGGATTCCAATTTTTGAAATACTTACTCTAAAAAGGTGCATTCACACATAACAAACTTTGGCAAAAATATTTGTCAAACATTTGATAAAAAATTTATAGGCAGTCGACAAATGTTTGATAAATGTTTGTCAAATGTTTGCCAAACATTTGTTAAACATCTGATAGGATATTTGTGTAAAAAATGTTTTCCAAATGTTTAGTTTTAAAACATGTATTCTCCGAGTAAAGTAACGTGAATTCCAGCATCTTTCGTTGTGCTTGTTTCAACGTTTTTATGTTATTTTTTTTATGATGTTGCCAAAGCTCAGGGGATACGTTATGATGCCGTAGCACAGCCTTGGCAGGAAAGGCATAAGAGGTAAGGAATTGAGGACTATTGGGTTGAGACAAGTAGGTGAAGGTGCGCATTACGCTTGAATGCTTGTGTTTCATAGCTATGGAGGAAAACAGAGGATGGCAAACTATTCCACATTCATACTGTTCTGCTTATGAAGGGTTCACGGAATTTGACGGGTTGCAACTCGTGTGGTGGGCATGAGCAATGACCACAGAAGTAGTGATAAAAGAGAGATAGACATCCGACATTACGTCAGTGCTCTAGGGAATAAATAGTTGCTATTGATATGTCATAAAAGCCGGAAGGCCTACTTTTGGACTTTGTCGAACGCGGCCAATGCAGTGCGTCCAGGGCTTGTTCAAATATGGGAGTTATATTCTAATCTAGGCCTGATCACTTGATATGAGACTTGTAGATTTTTGAGCCACATCTGATGAAGTAAAATATTTCTTGCATCTTTGCAAGAAGCCCAGGCATTTCATCGCGTTTTTGGCAATACTAAAAATGTGACTTCGTTTGTCAGCTATAACATTCGCACGAGAATCAGCTATAGAGTCGAACGAGTACACGAAGTCAAGGGTGCTGTCGTCTGCAAAACTATGAATAGGATTGATAGTAAGAGCTAGCAGATCATCAAAAAAATGAGAAAGAGAGTAGGAGAGAAAACAGAACCTTGCGGTATACCGGCATGGGTTATAAAACGGACAAAAGTAACTCAGTTCAATATAATTGAGTTGAACGGCGGGAAAGATTGCTTTCAATCCATTTTAAGAAAAGAGGATGTGAACCTAATGCCTGAAGTTTAACTAAAAGAGCAGGATGCCAGACTCTATCGAAGGCCTTCAAGATATCAAATCTGATGATCTGAGATTCACCAAAATTATGGAGACATTGATTGCAACGCTCAGTACGGAATGTTAGTAAATTTCCATTAGAGCGGCCAGCACGAAAGCTGTATTGGCGATCGTTAATAAGGTGATTAGTTTCTAGATATTTCATCTATTGGGTGTTGATGAGTGTTTCGAAGACCTTCGAAAGAATCGAAGTAAGGACTATTGGTCTATAATTTGTGGGATCGCTTGCCTCTCCTTTTTTGGGTATTGGCTGAACATGTGCAAGTTTCCATGCCGAAGGTATGACTCCTGTCAAATAGGGTAAAATATTATATATATATATATTATATATATAGCTAAAGAAGAGGCGCAGCATTTGAATACCAGGGGCGAAATACCATCTGGTCCAGCAGCCTTAGATACATTGAGACTTGAAGAAAATTTGCGAAAAAGAAGATGGTGGCACAGAAAATTTTTAAACAGAAGATCAGAGCATAGTGGTCGTGATTTAATAAATAATTTATAAATTGACGATCTTTTCGGTGTTCGAAATTTCACAAGAATCACTTCAAGTGACTTCGAAATTCTAGTTAATAGAATCGGGCCAAAAATAACAAGACGAAAAACAAACTGGCGAAATAGTGTAAGTGTAGATGAACGGCTGGCCATTGCTCTGAGTTTTGTTTTGCAACGGGTGATTTTATCATTCTTGAATGTACTAGTTTAAAGTCTAAAAACAGTTGATTTCAAAAAATTTTCCTGAAGTATTGAGGCATTAGTAGTTGTATTACAACCATATATATGTCGATAAGTAGTAACAAGCCAAAAAGTCACTTTCACTGGCCCTTCTATGTATGTTCGGACATTATCACTGGCTGAATCTAACCATGCAGGTTCTATAGATACTATTATTATTTCAGATCCCTACCACGTCAGAAGCTTGGGAGAATATATCAGATGATATCAACTATCATTGGATGTTCCCGCACTGTACTGGAGCGTTGGATGGAAACCATTTAATCATCCAAGCTCCAATAAAATCGCGAAGTGAGTACCTACTTCAATTATAAAGGTAGATCCAGTATTGTTCTTATGGCGCTTGTGAATGAATCATATTCATTTATTGAAGTTAATGTTGGGTGAAAAAGAAGAAGATTCTGATGTGTGGCAAACTCTGGAAAATATAAATACACTAAATTTACCACAAAAAAAACTATGAAAGTCCCTACGCTATTGTGGCTGTTGCAGCATTCCCCCTTCAAGATAACGTAATGAAATCAAATCCTGGGTTAAGTGAAAAGACTCAGTAATAGGTACTGAGTAAGCAATGAGTTTATCTTTCTGCTTACTTCACCCGCAGTCACTGATAACTCACTTCCAATTGATATGAAGGAGTCAGTACGTTTTAATTTGTCCTTGTACACTTCACTTGATTTGTTTTATAATATTTATCTTCTCCCATTTCTCGCTCATGATTACTTTATCCTAAAAAAATTCCAAAACTGCAAAATGAACTCTCACTAATGTTTTCCACAACTGCTTGAAAGCTGAATAAAAGTATTTTGTACATTTGGATTAAATTGGAACTTTTTTAAACAGCCATGAATGTGACCACACCCATCAAATATTCCACAAATATTTAACAAATGTTTGACAAACACTTGAAAAATGTTTGGCAAATGTTTGTAAATGTTTATCAAACAATCGGCAGTCAGAACATTCGTCCTAAAGGTTGAAATTGGAATCACTTCTGGTGGAATACATACATTGTTATATATGGCAGAGTAAAGTGTTGAGAAATTGTCGAAAACTGTAAAAGATATACGGCAAATATTTTTTTTTTCATTTTAATATTTCGTCGCAGCATTAATTATTATTTTCCTGGAGTTTAAACGCAGGGTTTTATATAAGTTTACAGTTCATTTAAATTTTTCTTTAATTTCATCATCATAGTTTGACTTTTCTTATAATTTCCCATAACTTCTGGTTTTGATTTAATATTCTTATTTGTGGTACGTGACGTGACTGATGATTGCCCAATAACTAGTAAAATTTGAATAAGAATCAAATTGACAAGTAATAATTAATTAACTTAAATTAAGCCAATTAATGAATGGCAAAAAGTTTTTTACAAACGAAAAATTAAAAAAAAAGTAATTCGTATGCAAAACCAGGCGTTTTGTATCAGCAGGAACCGTATACTCATCAGTACGGCTTGATTTTTAGTTTGTAAAAGAGTTTTTTCCACTCAATTCTCGACCTGAGGATTTGGCAACAAATTTGGTCAATCATATTGACAAAATTCGCTATGAATTTATTTCAGAGCAAAACTCTCCAATTAATAGAGTTGAGTTTTTAAATCAAACCTCAAACCTCTTTTAGTTCTAATTAGCAAAAAACCAGCAGCCCCTGCCTTTTACATATATCTAACATCCACATTAATTAAAATTAAAGTAGTTTTTCTGAAATATCAAACTAAACTAAGGTTAAGAAACTCGCATATAGGAAATGCGATGATAATCTATCAAGTATAGTACCGCAAGCTGAACTGACTCCGTACGTTTTCCCCTAACAGACTCATGCGCTGTGTCCTTTCTTTAGATGTTATTATCTAGTTATACAGTTATGAGTGCATCTGACATAGCCCTAAGACCTAACAGTATCTTACATGTAGTATGATCCTTAAATTCAAAAAGCATCTGAAATAATCAATCAAAAGCTGCTTAGCCAAATCTCGAATATACGGAAGGTGAGCAAGGCTATTGGATAAGCACTCACCCTTATTTTGTTTTTGGATTAAATCGAACTCAACCGAAGACCCTTTTGGATCGTGCATGTGAAAAGCATTACTTAGCTAAGTATTCTTGGTGGTATCTTAAATGTGAATCATTTCTACGGAAATATTTCTTACTTGCTCTTTAAGAAATTCTCAAAATGAATTATGCATATACTGCAAAAACTTCCACCCTTACAAAAAAAAAAAAAAAAACAAAAAAAACGCCCTATAATAAGCACCAAGACCTATGAATCACCCTGTTAAAATAAAAATGACAATGGCAAAAGGCAGGCGAAGCTTCCATCCAACATCATACCCGAACCAGACCCTAGGTACATAGTATGTACAAAGTGAACTCTTCACCATCAGTTCATGCTTTATACATAAGCATTTTGAATGAAGGGGAATCCCGTCATCGCCACTCCATCCAGCCAAGGGGATTGCATTGCATGAGGCCGTAGTTATTTACCATCCCGGCTAGGCCCCTTCAACGTCCCTCTGTCCATTTTCAACATTTGTTAAATACCCTCGCAACTCACGTTCGTTCCGAATGTTTTCCTTTCGTGCTGGTGCTCTGTACGAGATATTAAATACGCTATTTATGTAATGCCTGTATGTTTCTGCAGGAGCATCTGAATACATGGAAGCATTACCCGAATCGCCGCTATGTAACTCACCCACTACACCACATGTAATAATTGACGAGAGCCTTGTAAAATTCGCCAGCGAATTCCCGAATTCGATTGCTACTTGCTTCCCATTCGCCCGTCCCATACTTCCTGCTCCTCTTCGCATTATTGTGTTGTTGATGTGCACATAATGGGATTGTCAGGAATGCTATTAAAATGTCAAGTAATCCAATCATGACAGTTTTATTATACAAACGCACACATAAATTGAATTCCACAGGCCTTGATCCCAACCCAAGATAGTCTCGGGGAAGTCCCGACTCTTAGCGAGATGTATTTAATTTAAGCTTGCAAATGTTTCAACGAAATCTTAATAAATATTTTATTTTTTATTTTTTTTTTCAGATGGATGTGGGTGAAAAATTTATGCATACTTCCAACGGGTTTTCCTTAAGTTTCTTTGTTTAATCGAAAAACACACGGGCGCTAAGGAAAAGAGTGATGATTTCACCCGGAACATTGATTTAGGATAACGACCACAAATTTATAGTTCCCTGGTGAGATGATATGAAACTAAATAAAATGAGTTCGGATGTCGAAACCAGATAAATTATGGGGCCGTATTTTAGTAAGAGGACAGAGGTGACATAGATGCAGTATAGCACCTTCATCCCTTTAAAAGATTAAGTCCCTAACACACAAGCTACACGCGGAGTTGCTAAAGTTCGGTTACGCGGTCCTAATCGGGAAGAGGTTGAAACCATTAAAACCGGTAAAGTTGTTAATGGAGTTTTCACAGATTTTCTAAAAATATGGGATAGAGTTTGCGCTAATTGCTGGAGGTGAGTAGGGAAGGGAACGGGTTAACTTGTATATGAAAGGGTTGAAAGAATGGTGGAAGGCTGTAGTAGGGGAGGGAGGCCAACATTATCGAATACGCTTTAGTTATACAATGATGATGGTAAGCAAGGGGTTGCTTGTTAACTTTGACTTTATGGTTTAGATACAAAAAGCTCTGCAAGTTATCAGGGCCAGAAAAACCAACAGGAAATAGATGAAAAAGCTTTACTGAACTGTAAGCCACAATAAAGAACGGAACAAATATTTCGAAATTTCCTCCCCATTATCTATCTGTTACCCAAAAATAACTTCAGATGCAGTCAACCCCTCGTCACATCCTACTTCTTCCGTCTCATATTCACTGCAACCAACTCAAATCCAGGTCTATATTTCTAGACAAAACAATGAAAACTATACTTACTGCTTGATGATTGATTAAATTAGCTGAGGGGTATAGGGGTAGAGACCATCTCTCATAATAAAAAAACAACTGCTACGAACCGGCAGACATAACCTTGTAATTAGACTGAATTTATCATGACCGCACGTTTGCTTTTGATACAAGGACAAGATTTGGATAATGGAAAGTGAGAGCTCCACTTCCTAATGGACATTTTGATGAATCTCTTGAAATGAAATGAACCAATACAAAATCACGCGGTTAGAATAGACTGAATGAACGAAAGCAGGTCTCATGATGCGGGAGAAAATATCTGCGTTGGTGAAGAGTGCTAGTAATTCTATGGTAATCTATAAAGTTAGAGTACGGTAAAGAATTCCAGGTTCCTGCCGCTTGAACAAAGTAAGAGCCCTCTTGAACCATTCTACGATAACGGGGAATTAGAATATTACGATGGCGTGACGAATTCAGGAGTTGGATGTTATTCGCAAGGTAATCAGGTTGTTCCATATTAATTAGCTTATTGAGGAAGCGAAGTGACTTGCGCTTTAAGTATATGTCGAGAATACATCTGACTAGCTTAAAGCCAAAAACGTGGTCAAATCTACGAAGACCGAAGTCGAACTTCACACAATCGTTGAACGCAACGTTGATTCTACGGTAGAGTCTAGTTTTGGGGAGATCAGGCTCTCAAAGGTAAAATGTGGCAAAATCAGAGCTTTGAAGGGCTTCAGTGCTTAGAGTTCGTGCAGACAACCAGAGCATGCGTAACCCACAGACCTTTCCCAGAACCTATCTGACATAATCACAACATTTCATATCTGCATTGAACCTAATTCCAAGATTTCTGACTTCATCAAGATATATTAAAGCTTGTTCCACGAGAAATACGGAGGAGATAGATCTGGTCAAAGTACTACCGCCCAAGATGATACATTGAGATTTGTCAGGATTAAGGACTAGGTCATTCGCTACAGACCAGTCATAGATTCTGGTAAGATCCTCATTGACTCGCTCCAAGTAATCTTCGAATAACCCAATCGGTCCACTAGTGTATAACTGGACATCGTCGGTGAATAAGTGGATGTTGACTTGTTAGATAACACTTGGTAAGTCATTGATGTATAAACTGAACAACAATGGTTCTAACACTGACCCCTGAGGAACGCCAAGAGGTACAGGTTCTAACGAACTTGTTAGCATCCTTCTGTGAGGATGCTTTTAACCAAATTAAAAGTCGACTGGGAGAAACCAAAATTATTGAATAACTTCAAGCGTAGCCTTGCTTGGTTGAGTTTGCCAGCCTTACCCTTATCCAGGCGTTTCCGTAGGTCCGTAGTAACCTTTAATATGGCTGTTTCGCAATTGCGATTTTCGCGGAAACATGACTACCAGCGTGTCAGCATCTTGTTACTTTCGATATATGCTAGGATTTGCCCATACATTATCTTTTCTAGTACTCTGGCTAAGAAGCACAAAATGTTAATAGGGTGAAGATCAGATGCTGTAGAGACTGCAGACTTTTTAGGAATAGCAAAATCGTGGCCAATTTCAAGCTGGTAGGGAAAGTCAATGACGTACGGCAATGATTTAGTAAGTGCAGGATATATTAACCTATATATGGGAGCAATATTTTTATGAATTTAGATGAAATTTTATCAGGGTCCACGGATTCAGATTTTACAGAGAATAGTGCTATTACGAGCTCTTGGTAATCGATTCCGTGAACGGAAAAGCAATCGTCATGGTATTGAAAGTGGTTCACAGGATGGTCCAATGGAGTGCTATTAAGTATATTAGATGAAGCCATAGGAGCGGATACAAAGAACTCGTTTAAATCGTTAGAATCAAAGTTGCTATTGTTCAAATTAATTGCCTTGTCTACCACATACACCAGCTTTTTTCAGATTCCTGCACAAAATTTTTGAGGAAATATTTGCGCCGAATTTATTGCCATAATAGCAACGTTATGCCCTACGGATAGCGGTGGTTACTCTGTTACGGGCAGCTTTATACAGAGAGCGAGTGTACAGCGTTTTGAGTCGCTTAAATTGTTTGTAGAAATATTCACGCTCTACGATAAGAATCCCGTTTTCTGGAGTGTGCCAGGGTCACGTATTTGAAGTAATCCTCCTGATGCGGAAAAAGCTTTCAAAAACAGCAACTTGATCGTCGACAGAGCTAAGAGATCTTATTCTATACCAAGGCAGGTCAGAGTACTCCTGACTGAATTAAGCTATTCATGCCCGAATTGTTAAGGTCTCTAAATCAGAAGCAACTTGCAACCTCCGGACACTGAGTAGCAAGGACGTAGGAGATGAAGAGTGTGTCATGATCGAGGAATCTAGGGGAGTCGATTTGGTTATAAAAACGGACTCGACATTTATCGGTTGTAAAAAACAAAACAAGGAGTAATGGCCTAGAAGTATTAAAAATGTTGACGGAGAGTTGCCAGCATTAAGATATAGTGACTGCATGAAGTGAATAAATTCCGTGGATCTATTATTGGAACACAAGATGCCGATATTAAAATCGCCAGCCACAAAAATATTGTTATATTGACGAGCGAAATTGCCGAGCACAGATTCAAGCTCCGAAGCTTGACCAGCAGAAAGGACAATATACGGTTGACAGAATATATTTCTCGATCCTATTATTCAGCTCCACACATAAAAATTCCGTATCGCCTCTAATCGACTAGTAAATAATTCTGGCCTTCAGGTGATCTTTCACGTAGATTCCAACTCCACCGCTAATTCGTCACTTTCTGTCATTACGGAGTAGCTGTAACCCTGGTATGCAGACTAATGAAGATGGTATGTCTTCATTTAACCAGGTTTCACTGACGCAGATGACATGAATATCAGTGTTAGCAGTGTTAGCGGAGACCCACGGTGCTGACAGCAAAACAATTTCAGTAAAGCTCTCACATTGTCCTGCGGCAAGGAATTATTAAATAGATTCATGATAACTAACCTCTAAAGAGCATGAAAAGGTGTGAGGGCAATGTCAAAATAATTTTCTTTGGCGAATGATCGTGAGAATGGGACGGCTATTTGACGAAAAATTTAAGCAAAACATTACAATCAAAGAGTACGCTAATATACACTAACAATAAGAAGAGTTAATTAAGTACCTCCAAAATGACCGACAGCAATGGATATCAGACGAAACCAGTAAAACAAATTAAAACAGATGGACCTTGATGAATACCTACCATCAAATCCACTGCGATCATAGAAGTACCGTGAGGTCAAATTTTAAAATAATATGAAAAATAAAATATTTTATAAGCGAAAACCAAGTTCTAGCAAGCCGTACACAAAGCAACATAAACTATACTTAGTAAACGCATAGCCAATATTTAGATGTAAAAATACACAATTAAAAAGTAGAATTACCTGATTTGTAATTTTCCGCAGAAAATGCGCCGGAACTCACGGACGATGACCATTCAACTACACACCTGAAAAACATGGCTGAAGAACACTTGAAAACTCGGTCGAAAATCATTCGTGACGCATGTGAATAAAATCGCGAACAATACTTCTCATTTCAACATGACACAAACCACTTTTTTATTAGATTTTAACATGGCTACGGATGACAAATTTTTGAAAATATCGATATATCAGATTTTTGACATAATAGTGTAGAATATAAATAAATAAAAACATTGTTATCGCAGTTATGATTTTCAAATGGCCAAAACATTTTCTATCTAGTCTCTTACAATTAAGAAACAATTGTCACACGTATTGACGTACAACATGGATGGAACTTTAAAGATTAGTAATGTACAAAACTTCAAGGGAAGCTTAGTTTCATGGGAATGCTCACTGCTATATTGAAATTATTTTGGAAAAACTACAATCTGCCTGCTGGAATAGGATTTCTCAGTACCAATACCAATACAATACGTGTATTGAAGGATAAGTACCTACACAAAATTTAGAAATCTTTTATGAGTACTAGTTACTATAAATGTCCTGAATGCACCGATAGTACTTGCAGATCTAATATTGAACGGTAAAGCGTTCCATAAACGAATGGTATAGAGAGTGGTTCCCAAACTCTTTTAGCCCACGGCCCCCTTTTCACAGACAAAACTTTCCCACGAACCCTGGGTGAAAAATTACATAAATGCATAATAGAAAAATTACAAATTTAACTTTGATGTCTTGAATGGTAAATGGTGGCGAAAAAATAAAATATAAATAAAACATTTTGTTGAAGAAGTATTTATTGAAATTTTGTTTTAAAATACAAAAAAATATAAATTAAAAAAAATAAATTAATGATTTGGCTGAACATGTTGGGATGTTATGAGTGCATTGATGTCCGGCTTTATGTTTGTGACTAGCAACCGCAAATCCAGTCGGTTTCTTTTTTTCGTGATGAGGCACATAACGGCACTAAATCCACGTTCTACCAAATAGGAAAACGGAAAAGCAATCCACAGCTTCTGTACAGTAACCCATTATGCTGGATATAAAATTTGGTTCTGTTTTTGTAACCAGATGTTGTCGTGTCCTTGTTTAAACATTGGTTTCAGCTCCTCATTTGTGGATAATTCAATAAGTTGCATCTGTATTAGTATGTATTCATCTAGATTTGTGCTCTGATTTTGACTACTTGCAATTCAAACGGGTTCAACACCCAGTCGGGAACATCAAAGTGAAGAATGTCTTCAAATCTTCATCTCAATTTTGCATATTTTGCAATTTTGAAAGATTTAGAGACTGATAACATTCTCCCTTTCTCAAGTTTTGTTTATCCAGCAAAAGTTTTGCAACAAACGCAGATATTATAGTTTTAGTTTTGATTAAATTTAATGTGTGACCTTGTAGTTTCAAATTAGTCTCGTTAAATCTAGCAAATAAATCAGTCTTGTAAGCGATCACATTTTTTGTGATAATTAAATTGTGTTGTAAATCATTGTCTTCACTCTCCAGGAATTACAACACCGAATCAAAGAGCGATTAGAAGCGATCCAAGCATGCACTTTTAGATAACCAACGTAATTCTGTGTAATTATGTTCGTTTTTTTTTAAGTAATTTTTATATTTATTATTGTTTTTTTTTTAGTTTTAAATTATTCTCAAACTATTTAAAATTATATCATTAAGAAATTTTCAGTACCAGAAAATTTTTTCATTTTTTTTTTCTGAAATTGATTAAAAGTGATTTTACGAAAATAATCATAACCGGGTTAATTAATATCAGATTCAGTTTTCTTGCAAATATTTAATTTAAAGCAAACAGGGCTATATACATACATATATCCCACCAAACTAGAACTTCTGGAAAATTTCGTGTGTAGATTTTAAAAGAAATTGTTGGAAAAATGTTTATAAACATTACCTTAATTTGCAACAAATTGTATGCCAACCCGCAGGCATTTATGGTGGTCGAACGAAATACAAACTACCTTTATGTGAAAAACAAGGACAAGGCCGATACCGGTTCACTATCTTCGCATTCAAGTCATACTTCATGGCTTGTTCATTTTGGGGGTTACGACTGACCGATTTTCTATTTGAGATGGCACCAAATTTTTATTATATTAATAAAAAAAACCTCCGGTGATATCTGGAGCTAATGTAATTTTCATGCTGAAACATATAGAGAAAGCTGTATAGGGCAGTCAACAACTGATGGTTTAAACTTCAGGAGCTGATACAGAAACCTTGAGTTATGAAAGATCAAAATGCGACGTTTAGGAGGAAGAGGGTGTTTATAATTTTACTTTTCGACCCAGCGATCAGAGAGGTCTCATCGGTATGGTTATCTCTGATCGCATACCAAAGAAGTTCAATGATGGAGGTCATTTGGTGCACTTAAATGCATTTTGTAAATTTATTGAAATTATTTTCAATAAATTTCAGTCTGTTAGACAAGAAATCTTCTTCATTTATGATTTTGGTATATTTCCGATTAATACTCTGTAGGGCTCTTACTATAAACCCATAAAGGAATGGTGCGAAATAACGACTAACGGTCCAGACTCTCTAAAAAATACTTAAATTATAATTTTTTCAAACTTTATCCCTTTTTCCGCCAAATTGGACTATCACCAGCTTTAAATACAATGCGACAGTCATCAAAGCTGACAAAATGTCAAAAATACTTAAGTGCGTTAATCAGGAGAACAACAAAATTGAAGCTTTTCTGCCAGCTTGATCTGAGGGACCAAGACAGTTATTTATCTCACAATGATCTAAATATAAAAAATATGGAATACCAATGCTTTTCCAATGAGCCATTTAAAAAGACCACAACTTTTCGTTAATAAGTTTTTTATAATTTTCAGAAAATGTAAGGATATTATTAATAGTTGCTTGTAAATGATTGGGCAGCCGCAAAAACTTTCGGAGTTGTTATTTAATAATAATAATACACATATGTATGTAGGTAAAAATGTTCAATCGAGATTATCTACAATCATTTCCCCGTGTGAAACAATGTCACTAATTTCGCTATGAACAGTAACAATCTTTGGATGCGCGAATTTATCAGTTTTTCCAAATATTTAAAAAAAATTGTAATCTGAATCAATGAATCAAACGGATTTTCACAATTGTGTATTAGTCTTCAATTAAACTCTTTTCTTCATGGTGGTCACTAATTTATAATAGCGCCACCTTACGAAAAATGAGCGTACTCCGATCTTTATTGCAAATCCGAGCTACAAAAATGCAATTCAAAGGAACTAGCGCCGTGGTCATTTACTGTACTGAAATGTCATTCAAATTGACGGTTATGGAGTGTTGACAGCGCGGGAAAGATTTTTGTTGTTGGTGAGTAAATATTATTGTTTATGATTAATTTTTTATTTTTCTTCTATATGTTTTCAATTAAGTTCAGTACAAAATCTAATGTCGGAATACCAAACTTGTTGTAATAAATTGCCTTATTTCAAGTGGTTAGAAGCGTTAACCACCGTTCGGCCTTAACTTTATGTAACAGTTTGATGAAATGTAATGCATATTAAAATTTTGTTTTTTATAGGAAATGTCCAAGTTATCTGATCGGGAAATTGAAAACTTAAGATATAAAGAAATACCTTCTGACACTGATAGCTGTGCGGGTGGTGATAGATCTGATGCAGATGATCAACCTGAAATCGAAGAAGGTCCAAGCAATGCGCAAGAGATTCTGCTAGGTGAGAACTTTTGTCGATCTGGTGAGGAGTTTCAATCTGAGGATGCAGTCCCATTAGCCCAGCTGCGTAACGTAGTCAACCCGCCACAGAAGCTGTTCCGCCACTGGCCCATACTTTTAGACCTCCAAAATGGAAGAAAGCCTATACAATGTTAGCTCCTGATGACTATACACCATCAATCCATTTGCCTGCCGATATATCTAGTCTAGCGGCACGCCAACAACTGACCCCTCTTAGAATTTTTCAGCCTCTATGGACAAATGATGTTATGGAACACATCACGTTTCATACAAAGGAAATGTCTATACACCAGTTACTACAGAAGAGATGTCGGTATTCATTGCGCTCAATTTGATTATGGGAATAAAAAGAGTCCAAGTTACAGAGACTACTGGTCATCTGCACCTGATTTGCGTGATGTGTTTAGTGTACATATCATCTTTTATGCCACTCACTCGATTCTCATGGATCCTTGATAACTTACATCTAAATGACAATCATCTCCAGCCTTCGCGAGCGATCCTTACTACGAAAAGCAGTCACACAGGAAAAATTGCTATTGATGAATCAATGATAAAATTTAAAGATAAAAGCTGTTTGAAGCAGTACATGCTGGAGAAGCCAATAAAAAGAGGTTGCAAGGTGTGGACCATGTGTGCTTCTACTGGCTATTGTTAGGATTTTGAAATATATACAGGGAAGGTAGGAGATAGAGAAGAGAATAATTTAGGGGCTCGTGTTGTTGAGAGGTTCTGTGAAGGATCGGAAGATAAATATCATTCGGAATACTTTGATAATTATTTCAACAGCTACGAACTGCAGGTCAACTTACGACAGAAGAAGATTTATGCATGTGGAACGGTAAATCCTAATCGGAAAAATCTTCTTTGAAATCTGACAGGGAACTGAACAGTGGAGAATACGATTATAGAGTCAGCGACAACCAGATGGTTTCCTATATGAAATGGAAAGATAAACGTTTTATTTGCATTCTGACTAACTTTCACAATCCCCGATATGAAGTTTATGTAACAAGAACTGAGAAAACTGGAGAAAGGGTGGAAGTGCCATGCCCTCTAGCTTTGAGGGAAAACATGAATTTCGTTGATAAGTTTGACCAGCTAAAAGGTAGTTACGCGATTGATCGTAAATCAAAGAAATGGTGGTATCGCAAATTCTTTCATTTCCTTGATTGCACAATGGTAAATTCTTTCATTATATATAAAGATCTGCAGAAAGACCCTACCTCATGTTTAGACAAATTGTGTTTGAAGGATTTTAGGCGACATGTTTATATAGACATGTTGGCACCTGCTTATATAAATAATAAAAGTCTTGTTTCATGCTCTTCTAGCAAACCTGCTTCGCCTACCTGTGCTTCCATCAAGAGACACAAACCTGAAGTACCATCCGCAATAAGGCTTGCTAAAGCACGGAAAAAAACCTGTGCGTACTGTATGGAGCTGCAAAATATGTAAGGTACCACTTTGCTACCGAAAAGCATAAACTTGTTTAACGATCATCATGGAAATTTGTAATAAGTGGCAGCTTTTAATAAGTTTTTGATCTCAATTTTGTGATACTAAATACAATATAACTATTATATGAATTTGTGTACATTTATTTCACAGTGATTATCTCAACTAACCACCTCATAACTCACCCCCCTAACAAAAAATGCAAAAAAAATGCTAAAGTAGGTTATATTTGACCCGAACACTAGTCTACAATAAAATTTACTTATCCAACATTGCTACAAAAATCTGTGCCTGAAAGAGTCTTTTTCTTTATCATCTTTAAAATTAGTAATAAAAGGTGTCTCACAATATTTTTCGCTTTTGAAACTTAAAAATAAAACACCCCGGGAGCTGTGTTTGACACGTAACGGTAAAAACAAAAAAGAAAAACATTCTGAGACACCCTTTATATTGTTTTTCAAGATCATGAATATTGAATTAAAGCGCCACTGTAACTACTACATTGTTGGCGTTTGCAAATGTTTTTTTACATTTTAAAAAAGTGCGTGCAATACTACCCAATTCCTTGAGAATATGTACGAAATGTTTATAATTTTTACATTTTATATTATTAAGAGAATTTCACATTTCGTAAAAATTACGAAGAAAGCTTCCATCATTTTTTATGAAACCTTTTACAAATTTTTGCAATATGTTTGTTAAAGTGCGTCACAAATTCTACAAAAATCATATGGAGAGAGCAGACCGAGGAGTACAAAAATAGATTTTAAGTAATTCTCTCCAATACTACGGGAATCATTCAAATTGAGATTTTACGACAGTTTTCCTAAATACTTTACGAAAATTTTTCTGAGAGTAGAAATTACTTTCCCCAATTTATTTCTTATAAATAAGCGTGACTTAGCTTGTCTCCAATGCTATTTTATGTGCAACATATTTATTATGTGCAACATATTTATTATGTTCCATATTGTTTAAAATTGTGTAGAGGTATATCAAATTTTGTCTTTTCTCAAATGCCTTCAGTCTTATGTTTCACCACTCTATGTATAACATAACATTATTAACAATAAAAGTAGAGATTACTCTTTAGGACTTTTTACCGGGGTAAACTTATATTTGTTCAAGAAGGAAGTTTTTTTAGATTATCCGGTATATAGCAAAAGCTAAAAAGTGTTTTTAATTTGTTATTCTATCACACAACCCATTAAATTTTTGGTGGCAAGTTTCAAGGCTTAGTGTGACTCATCAACAGGTCCCAAATAGCTAAATTGAGTGACTTGAAAAACAAACGAAAAATGAATAAAGAAAAGAAATGAAAAAGTGAAAAAGATTGACAAATATAGAAAAAAAAAATTATTAAAATTTTTTTAAAAAAACCCGATTCATTCGATACGAATCGAACCTTTTTTCAGCCTACTGCGGGCGTATACAGGTTCGATTCGTTTCGAATGAATCTGGTTTGTTTTAATCTTTTTAAATTGTTTTAATAAATATTTTTTTTTCTATTTTCTCTCAATCTTTTTCATTTTTTATTTCTTTTCTTTATTCTATTTTTCATTTGTTTTTCAAGTCACTCAATTTAGCTATTTGGGACCTGTTGATGAGTCACACTAAGACTTGAAACTTGCCACCAAAAATTTAATGGGTTGTGTGATAGAATAACAAGTTAAAAACACTTTTTAGCTCTTTCAATTGCATTGCACAAGCTAAAAAGGCCATTTCTTGTAATTCTTCCATATTAAATAATATTTTCAAATTCCATAGATCAAAGTAAAAGTAAATAATGAGGTATTTCACCGTCCGTACCATTGGCTACAAGCTGCATCATTGTAACCAATGTTAGTTACATGGCGCGCGCGAGTGCAAGCTACAGCACCATCTACGAGCTACGGCGCCACATTGTGTTCCAGCCTTAAAGGTTAAGGCAATAATAATCTTACTACTGTTGAACTTTTTTTAATTTCCTTCGATGATGGAAAAGCTCTTGATGGTGGAGAGCAATTTTTAAAGTTGCATAAAGTGGGAGGTCCTGAAATAATATATAATAATTTGTTTCGATGCGGAGTTCAATCCGGATTGAATTCGAAGTAGTTCTCATGGGAACGAGATTTTCTACGCCATTCGGCAATTATCAATTTAATAGACTACCCTTTGGTATAATAGTAGCCCCTGAAGTTTTCCAATAGTATAATCAGATGATTTCTAGTGATATTGAAGGTGTGAATGTTTACATAGATGACGTGCTAATAAGTGCAGCAAATGCGGAACAGCATGATAAAATTTTGAAAACTGTGATCGAAAGAACTAGGAAAGAAAATCTGAAATTCAATAAAAGTAAAATACAGTACAAAGTCGAAAGTGTACGATATCTAGGTCACTAGTTTTGAAAGGAAGGAATAAGCCCCGATAAGGACAGAATTAAAGACATTCTGGCGCTTAAAAATCCTTCCAATAAAAAAGAACTACAGAAGTTTATGGATGTAATAAACTATATACGACATTTTCTTCCAAATCTCTCTGAACAAACTGCTACATTAAGAGAGCTCTTAAAAACGAACGTTATATTTACATTGTCAAAAATGCCTTCAGACGCTGTATCCAAAATTAAAGATCAAATTTCTTGTGCCACACCATGTTACAATCTTTTGATGCAAATGCCTCAGTAGTAGTACAAACTGATGCGTCACAGGACGGATTGCGTTGTTGCCTTCTTCAAAATAGAAAACCAGTTCTTTTTGCGTCTCGCAGCTTATCTGATAATGAAAGGAGAGAGAAAGAGTTTTTAGCTGTTACATTTGCTTGCAAAAAATTACATAGTAATTATATATATGGTCGAAGGGTACAAGTAAAAACAGACCATAAACCATTAACATATTTAATGGAAAAAGATATTAACAAGATTCCGTCTTCAAGATTACAGCGGATGCGTTTTAGGTTAGTTACTAAATTACAATCTAAACTAAACCCTTTCAATACGATTTTTTATTTTAATAATTCATGTAATATTTATAGCACAAAATATTTATTGCTAATTTAGTTTGACGGGAAAAACAAATATTTAAATAAATGATCATATTATTTATTTTTTATTGCAAAATAATAATTGGGACAAATTGTCCCAATATTATTTATTGGTGAGTGGGTCGTATGTGTCTCAACAGTATTTTATGATAGTAAAATAGTGGAGCATATAAAATATATGTTGCACAAAAAATAAAAAAAAAATAAAAGAAAAACATCATTGTAATTCAATATTCAATAAGGTAATCAAGAATGATACTTAGCAAAACAATCATTGCAGAGCGCTACTGTGCACATTTGGCAAGTGATCTTTGTCCTCTTTTCTTTTTTGAAACCAGCACATCGGAATAGGCAGATGATCCTCAACATTATCCATGAATTTGGTTCTATTTGTCCAGCTTGGATTTCCCAATGGCTATCATATTTTCTGCTACTGGTATAATAAAGTTTATAAACGGCAGTTTTGAACGTCTTGTTTCATTGTATATTATATATTGCAGTCATGAATAGCTTGTAGAAAACCTTTCGCCACTATTTGGAGCTTTTTCGATCCGAATCATACTGTGATATCATTTGATCGGCGTGATCGACGCCTCCCATAAATTCATTATAAAACATAATTGAATTAGGACAAGTAATTCCTTTTTTACTGCCATCTTTTGCTTTTCTTTCTATAGTACCGATACTGCCACTGTGACAGTTGCTAACTACCAAGAAATCTCTAGTGTCTTGCCACCGAGTGCAAATTATACCTTTTTTACATGCCATCATTTTACTGTCTCCTCTCTGCAATTTACCTTCAAATTTTGGAACATTTTTTCTAGTCGTTATGCACGTTCCAACGGCAGCATATGGTAGTGTATGTAAAAGATGGATTGAGGTGAATCTCGAATTGATCTGGTTAATTTCTCCACAACTCTTTCACCAAGTGTGCCTTCTTGTGTGGAATTTTCTTTTCCGGAGTAAATATTTGTATCATATACATACCCAGTTTTGGAATCATATCTTGTCCATAGTTTTATACCTCATTTGATTGGTTTTAGAGGAACATATTGTTTCATTGATGATCTTCCTTTGAATTTTGTCATCATCTCGTCAATTGATTGATACGTACTATTACTTCTGGCAGACAAAAAGTTTTTTTTTAGACAGGATAATACTTCTTCTATGTATGTAATACTCCTTGGAAGCGTCTTTTGGTTTTTTGGGGTTATTGAAGTACAGTTTTGTTAGAAGAACTGACATCTATCCCTAGATATGGCACTTTAAATTTCATCATTACCTAAAGATTTTCTGTTGGACGAATACATGTGATATGCTAAACCAAGCACGATCATTATTTCTGCACTCGATGTCTTTTGAATATTTTTTTTAGATGTTTTTTCTACAATTTCTAATCGTTGATTGGTGCATTGGGCAATCCATACAAATAAGCTTTTAGGAAATAATTTGAACACAGCATCCATTTCTGAAGACTTGTTTGTTATATTACACAGTACAATTGCTTGTTTTTCTTGTGAAATATTATGTTTCGGTATAAAATTTTCAGTTTTTCTAGTCCAATTAAACGCAACTCCTAAATTACTATTCGGAACTTCGTTTTCCTTTCCATTTTCGTCGTTGAATTCTTTATCTTCAGAAGTAAATGCATCATCCAAAATTTGTGTCAATGCAGTATCTTCAACTTCACTTGAAGAATCATCGTCGCTAGATAGTTGTATATAATTTATATCTATATCACTATCATCACTGTCTTGAAATGGGTCTAATTCTTCTTCAAAATCAATGTTATCCGCAATATCTTGGAGCTCTTTGTCTGAGAAAGGTTTATCCATTCTAAAACGAATATTTTGAATATATAGGTTATTCAATACTGATGGGACATAAGATCCCAATAATTAACACTATTGGGACATATAAGTCCCATTTTTATTTGTGGAAATAAAAAAACTCAAAAAAAAACTATTGCTGCACACTAAATAAGTAAAATAAAATTATAAATAGCTTACTTGGCAATTCCGAGCAAAGCACATATAAAAACACAGTTAGTAATAAGCGTGACACGTATCTACTGTTTGCTAACAACATCTAGACTGACAAAATTTTACAGAAAAGAAAAAAATCAGATAGCAAACAGCAACAAAGCAGACAGGTTTGGACTTGTTTACGAGCGTATGACCGTGCAGTACTAAAATACCAGATCCCAATGCATTTGTAAGCATTTAAATTATTTTAGAAATTATTAGAAATTCTCTGGGACAATATGTCCCTACAGTATTGAAAGGGTTAAATTACATTTTGATTATTTGTCGCGAAATTTTGGAGATACAGGGAACTTAGAAGGACATACAGATTTTGTAAAAACTGTGAGGTTTATCAATGTAAGTAAGGTAAAAATTTCGAAACTAAAGATAAAGAAAGAAATCGACCAGGATAATATACTAAATAAAATTGCTCATTGAAGTACTTTTATAAAATTAGATAGGTACGATATGTATTATGAAAAAGAATTACTTTTTTTTAATAATAGGGTTATTATTCCGGAAGCTATGCGGAAAGAAATGTTAGCTCAACTCCATGAAGCTCATCAAGGGATTACTAAGACCAAAAAACGAGCTCAAAATCTTGTCTTTTGGCCTAATTTAAACAATGTCTACGGGCAATGGTTTTCGAGATATTAGTGACATTTCGAATTTTGTTCATCTTAATAGATTCTAAAGGTGTCATTTCAGGGGGTGGATGTTCATATTTGACATCGTTTTATCTAAGAAGGCTTTAACCCTTTCGACCCGGATGATACACATAATATGTACCAGTAGAGTTTAAACATCCCTAAAAACGTTCACTGTCACCCTCTTTGGTTGAAAAGTGTACCATTCGGTCCGGAAATAGTTTTTTTTTGTATTTAAATGTCATTGTTGAAGTAATGTGCTCTCTTTTGAGAGAAATTTTGACATTTGTAATCTGACCAGATCGAAGACGCACGTATTTTGCAACAATTCTTAAGTTTATTTAAAGTTTTTTTATATTATACAGTTTTTGCTAAAAAATAGCTTCCAATAGTTTCGGTACGATAATTTCTGTATTAAGTAGTTTTTTTTACATTTTATTTGAAATGGTACATTTTTGTACCACTCGTCTTTTATGTAACCTCATCTTGGTGCTAAGTTGTACCATTGCGTCAGCTACAAAACATTTATGCTGTGAATATTTTTCCAGATAAAAATGAATTATGAAGATATTCGATTTATTTTGGGAGATGAATTTAGTGATAGTGAAGCAGAGTTCACTTTTGGAAGCGAAGAAGAATATTCTGACTCTGGTCGTCTGAAGAAAATGCTGAGGAAGTGGTAGATATTGAAATGGAAAAGTTGAATGAAATTCAGCCAGATTTTGATTGGAATACACCTGATTATAATTTTTCTCCTAAAAAGTTGGTAAGAGAAGTGCAATCCTGCTCAATATCGCCGAACATACAAATCACTGATTCGATTTATGATATTTTTCATAAATTATTTCCTAAATCGCTATATATTTATATAGCTCAATCAACGAATGAAAGAATTAATATTTACAACACTAAAAATAAAAATAAAAAAAAATCGTCGATACAAATGCTGGTGAAATAGAGTTAGTCATTGGCTGCATGTTTGTAATGTGCTACAACCGATTGCCATCCATCAAGGATTATTGGTTATTATCATAAATCACTTGGTAACGAATCAATACAAACGGCAATAGCTCGAGATCGTTTCGCAGAAATAAGTTCCAAATTATATTTCACATGTCCACAGAAACCAACTCAGGCTGTTAGGAAGACCTATTATGTTGATGATTTGGTAGAATGCCTAAAAAAGACATTTCAAAAATATAGGCAAGATAGCTCATTTCAAAGTATTGACGAATCAATGACTAAGTTCAAAGGGTGCAGCACACTCAAGCACTACATGACACTCAAGCCTACAAAAAGGGGTATAAAAATGTGGCTACGGTGTGATTTGATTCAATAAGTGGTTACACTTATGACTTCAACATCTATTCCGGTAAAGAAGTTCAAAGTATGTCTGGAACTCTTGGAGAAAGAGTTGTCAACATTATTAATTAGTACAATTCAAGCACATGATGTAGTTGTCTGTTTCGATCGATTTTTTACATCAGTAATTTTATTAGAAAGTGTACGATTTCCAGCTCTTGGCACTGTCATGGCAAACAGAAAAAATTTGCCTAAATTTACTGCGAAAAAAATGAAACGGGGAGATACTGAAACTTATGTAACTTCTTCAGGACTACTCTGTGTCAACAGGACACGAAAGAAGTAATAGTATTAAGTAATTGCCAAAATCCTGGAAGTTCTATTGTCAAAAAAACATTAAAAACTGGCGAAAAGGTAGAAATACCCTGTCCCAATGCCATAAAATTTTATAGGGAAATAATGGGAGGTGTCGACCTGGCTGACCAAGTGTGTGGCCTTTACGAATTCGATCGGAAATCAGATAAATGGTGGAAGAAAGTTTTCTATAGATTACTTATGATGACTGCGGTAAAAGTTTGGGTGATACAGAACGAAATCAAGCGAAAAAAGATTCCGTTCAAGACATTTTTGGTGTCACTTGCTGAAGATCTAATTTCACATGGTTTCAAAACCTCAACGGGGCGTCCTTTTCAAGGAAAAACGAGGCGCCGATGTTAAAACTGTGCCAACGATAAAAAGCAGGTTCGCACTAACATGTTGTGCAAGTTATGTAATATTTCATTGTGTAAAAAATGTTTTGAAATTTACCACACTAATCAATAAACAGTAATAAATAATATTTTCATTTCATTTCATTGAATAAAGTGTTTTTTTTTTATTTTAGATTATCTTAACATTCCGGATTGGTACATTGATGTACCATTTATTATGGTCAAACATCCCGAGTGGTACAAAACTGTACCACCCTCCCCTTAGCTCCCCAGGGAATATAATTGTTTTTTTTTCACTGATATAATATTTAAAGTATAAAAAAGCAATTGTGCAAGAAATTTTACTTTAATCGATGCTCCTTGATTTTCGGGTCGAAAGGGTTAAAGGTTAACTGAAAATTCAAAGATCGTCTCAGCCATTTTGTCGGGATAACGTGGATCCTTTAGAAAATTTCCCCAGATATATTTTAGTTCTGCGAAAGAATTCTGTTTCGCACCGCTTCCTACTGCTGCTTCTCTACTACTCCCACCCAGTCTCCTACTATGCTCTAGTTTATTAAGATCTAAATTATTAATTAAAAATAAATTATAAAAGCATAATATTACTAAACATGCATATAAAGAATTAATAGAAAAACAAAATAAAAATGCAAAATATTACAATAAAAACTCGAAAAAAAGGAAGAATTTTAAAATTGGAAAAAATGTGAGTATAAAATTTAAAAAAATATGGCTTCCAGATAGCATAGTAAACAAATGGCACACACCTAGATCGTATATAGTAGAAATAGTTCGGATATAAAATATTCCAAAGAAAAGTCGAAAATTATCAGTGATAATTTTGATGTAGAAAATAGTCAAAATCACAGCAATGATAAAAACGATATAGTCCAAGCAAAACGCGAAGTGGTAGAATATATAAACAGAAATAATATATAAATACCCATAGTAATTACGGAAGTAATAACAGGTTTAAAATAGTATAAGTAATAGGCGTAACAAATAAGCAAGTATGTAACTGAATTAAGAAAACAATAAAGATGAAGGAACTTGAATTCATAAATGCGAAAATATAATGAAGAAGTTTTTTATAACATACGAATTCTAGTATTAAGTCTTTAATGTACATTTGGATTGTACAAAAAAAAAAAAGAGAGGTGTAATATCATGGACACATACATAGATATATTCATAGTGTATAAGGTTTAGGGTGAGGTCATAGCATCAAGTATTAGGAATAAGCTGTCTTGTACTAAGAGTCACAATAAATGGTACATACGGAGCGGAGTCTTTCATTACTAAGAAATCTAAAATATAACAAATTGAACTGAGTTTCGTTCAACCCATATTAACTCCTCGAAACCAGGCGGGCTAAGTTGGATTTTGTGTAAGTATTAGTTAGAATAGTTCGGATGGACCTGTTATCCAACACAAATCCGACTACTTTGTATGAAATATATTATATGTCAACTCAACTCAAGCCGTTCATGGAAATAGCATCGAGTTAACTCCCCTAGCAAAACTCAACTCAACTCTGGCTCATGGAAACACAGTAAAGATATCACATAAAATATGGTCTGTCACTAATTGTCCTTAGAAGGATTAGAAGAGTTTAATTATGATGATAATACGTTAACTATACTGTTGAAAATAATTTTTATCTAGCATTCCCTTCAATCTGATCCCAGAGAAGTTCTATAATCGCGCAACGCTACTTACTTGGCTAAACGAGAATTCGTTCCAATTCTCCCAATGTATAGCACAAAAGAGGACTCGTCATCTTCATGAAAGAATTAAATTCACACAATTTCCCAGATGACTCAGTAAAACGCTGAAAATTCATTATCCTTTAGTCATTTCCAGGACATAATGAAGTTATTATGACTTTTCAAGGTAAAATTTATCAGATTTTCCCAAAAAGTCACGACCGTCCCAAACCCGCTATGTACACTTCTCAACCCCACTTGGCCTATAACGGCGACAGCGATGACGACTACGACGTCGAAACTTTTCATTCTTTATCCTCCGGTTACCGAAGAACTTTTCGTCATCTGCTGGAAACTTCATTAAAAACATCCCCAAAGTGAGGGTAAATGCGGAGAGGTATTACCTTGTCGAAAACAAATGGGGCGACAAGTCTCGACGGCTATATCTAAATCTCCCTCTCTTACCGGAACTACCGTACTACACCTGTTGAGGTGGCTAAAGGCAGGCGAGTCGCTTCTTTGTCAACATATCCTGGAGCAGGACTCGTTCGTTGTTTGTACACAGACTTGTGGACAGTCAGTAACCAGAGCAGACAACTTCAGGTCATGAATCTAAATGAGGCCTAAAAAGTCTGGCTGGGACTAAGAGTCCAGGGGGTGATTCCTTTATGGTTATGACTCCATCATGATGAAAATGAGAATGGGAAATATATGTAGTGTTCCGGGTTTGGGTAGGATAGGATCACATATTCACTTCCCTCCTTCATCGTTTTATTGTCATCTCTCCGTTGAATTTTCTCGATTCCGACGACGTTGGTTTCTTCATAGAGAAGTTTGTATGTATGTACGTCGCGTCGTAAGCATTTATTTCAAGCATATGCAAACGACGAAAAAGGGTTGAATAGGAAAAGTTTTATGTTCTCCCATTCCATGTCATAGTATGAAATTTGTCTGAGTGATCTCCAAGGTATTTTCATTTCATTCAACCAAAGTCCTTCCATAATAGCGGAATAAAGTTTTATAACATCGGGTTTGGGCGTTCCTTGGGCTTTATGGCAAAGCCGATCGGAATGTAAACGAAGGTGTTTGCAGCAATTTCAACTTCTATTTTCTATGTTATATAAAATTCTCTTTTATTGCGTTTTCCGTTCTTGAGGGCTGGAAGAGAAACATAGAATTGCTGTTAAAAGTGGTATACTTGATCTTTCTTGGCAACAACAGGGTTTAAGAACATAAACTTCGTTTTAACGCCTTTAAGATTTTCTGTTGTCGAAATAGATGTTGAAATGTGTTTTAATTTGCACAAAACGTCACGAAGTAATTTATTGCAGGGTTGTAAATGAGCGGACTCATTTGTCAATATCATCTCATCGCTCAACTCAAGACTTGAGTCCGCTCAACATTTGAGCGGGTGTTCATCGCTCGAAATTTGAGCGGACTCAGTGGTTGAGCAGACTCACTGCTTGAGCGGACTTGAGCGAATTCACTGCTGGAATGGACGCAAGTCTTGAGCAAGCTCATCATTTGAGTTGAGCTGACTCAATCATGTTTTAACTAACTTAAGGTGAATCTGATTTCATTAGCTCGAAATTTCATTCAAAGAAGAAAACCTCACAAAAAAGTCATTCAGCTTTTATTAATTTTCCTAGTTAACATTTTTTCTTTCTCTCAATATTATGAACAAATTCAACAACGTGTAAAACCTATAAGCAAAATACCATACTTAAATGAAGAAAAAATATGACCAACCGCCAACCGGTCAAATGTTCAGCGAACTCAAGTCTTGAGTTGAGCGATAAGTCGAGTCCAAATTTGAATATTTTAGTTCCCTGATTTATTGTCCGGGAGATTTAGACTCTTGCTCTGCGATGGTGCAATGGACTCCAAGTTATTAAGATAATTTACTACATATTATCTCCTCGTTAAAATTTTGCTGTTTATAACTGTCAATAGTATTTTGAATTATAGCTGAGAAAAATTTACTAAATAAATAGCAAGGAGCAATAGAGACATTCTTCTTCCTACTCTGTACCGACGGTTTGGAGAACCAGCTCAATGCTACCACGCTGGTCATTTAAGTTGCTTCTCCTATCTTTCTTTAGTAGTACGCCGCTGCACGCATTATTTGTGAACACCAGATATAGCACTAAATTGATCTAAGCCTCGTTGTTTGATCTTGTAAGTTTTCTATAAATCAGAACCATTTTTCAACCCATATTTATTGCAAGTATGTCAACCATCGCTACTAACGCTTTTAAAACAGTGAAAAAATCAATCGCTCAGAACGTTTTTATTTTAATGATCCTATTTTCTCCACCACCTCAACGAAGTGGATGAGTCCAGAAGTAGTTTACAACGCAGCACGACACCTATTCTCTTCGTTGTAAGCACTAGTGGAGCAGCGCGTATGCTCTTTATGTAAAGGGCCGGTGTGGAAAGAATCTATACTCCCTAGATTAAAAGCGGTTGTTATAGAAAGCGTATGTCTGGTCTGGTGGTCATTAAGGCACGAGCGTTACCACTAGAAAAGGTAAACTAATAACGCTTGAGCTTTAAAATGTATTCCTTTGATGAACTTTTCGAGTAGTTATGAAACGGATTGAAAGCTTTTCTTTACAGGCCCAGTCTGGGCCATCTAGATTGATTTTTTTTTCATCAGCAAAAATTACTTTTTCCCATTCGGATGTCCAACTTTTTGGCGAATAAGCCACTTCTCTCGGTGAACGGCAGTTTATCGGGGTTATCCTTTTAGTTTCGTCCATGCTATATCTGGCGAAGTCCTTAAAATACGCGCAAATGTGACGAGGTGTACATTAAGCTCTAAGTTATCCTTAATTTTCTTTGTAGATAACCAATTTATCGCTGCCTAGGTGTCGAATTTTGACTTTGTCAAGGAAAGATAATTTTGTATCGGCCTTGCTACAAAAACAACGCTCATACTAAATATACTATTGCAAAATATATTGTATAGGAACCTTTAATGAAAATTCTTCAATATTATTTAAAACAATTGTTGTAAAAACACCCCATTCACATTAATCGCCTTTTTTTCCAAATAGTACCGTTAGTTTTATTAGTTTTTCTGCTGAGTATTATATTAAAATCTAAAGCAAAAAAAAAAAAAACTTTCTTTATAAATATTCTACGCGGGGAACAAATTTATGATACTGTTACGTGCAATAGAAAAGGGATGAGCGACATCTACATACATCGCGTGAAATGACGGACACAGAAAAGAGCAAGCGACATCTATAAAATACGGACATTAACAACTTTAGGTTCGGAGAATCGATGTTTTGAGAACGGAAAATTCAGGAAGGCTTAGCACAATTTGCAGAGTGTAAATACAGCACTTGTCACCACCAGGAGGCAAGTCTTATCTTAGACAGTGCAGTGAATACGAGTGAGGAAATAGAGGAAAGCTTTGGATTGCGATAATTGAAAGTATATTACTAGATAATTATAGTAGAGTTGATTGATTTGTTTGTGAATTTTATTAAAGTAGAAAAGTAGGTTGGAAAAAAACAGCTCGTAAATTATATTTGAAATTTGTGTTTTAAATATCAAACTAAGGCCAACAATTTCTTTTTTGAAAAAATATCTCTTTTTTCTACAAAAGCATTACATAAAATTAATTGTTGCAACGCTTTGCGGTGTAAATGGCTGCATTATATTAGTAGCTATTAATGTTTACCACCAATTGAGTAAGGTATTGGATGTAAGAGAAAATGTTATAGAACCTATTCTTTTCTATACAGGGTGTTTCCCACTAGGAGGTCAATAGAGCACCAAAAATTTTATGGCAGTGGGAGGGCCATATCAACCGCTTAGGAGTTACAGTGTGATTAAAAAAAAAGCTAGATTTTAACAAAACACCCTGTATTTTAAAAACTACAGGGCGTATGGTCACAGTTAAGATCTCATGCAGAACTTCATGGCCTTTCCAACGACTGATCAATCAGTCCCATACCCCTCTTCCATCAAGAATTATGGTTGTATATACTAAAAATTTCGGATTTGCTAACCGTTTTTTTTTAATTTAACCTCTATTATTTTTTTCAAAAAGGTAATTAACATAACTTTTTTTAATAAAAACTATAAACTGTAGACTCTCCTCTTTAAGTTGACCTTTTACACCTTATGTGTGAACTGCAGAAATTAGACAATATTTTTTTAAATTACGTGCTAAGGGAACAAATTATCGTTGAGAATAGGCTTGAAAATAGGTTTGAGAATAGGTTTAGAGCTAATAGCTCTTAAAGGGCTACAGATAGCACATTGGGTGTAATAGGTCAAATTAAAGAGGAGAGTCTACAATTTACGCTTTACACGAGTAAGAATGCTAGATAGAGGGTGGCTAAACTACATATTTTGCTCTACCATCATTATTTCTATGTGTTACAAACGGAATGGCAAACTTGGTATCCTACCTTTGCCTATAAATCTCATCTATTGTGAAAAAAACACTTTAACCCATTCCCTGCTAACATTGCGCAAACGCCACACGGTACAAAATGCTCTTTTTCTGGAAAAATTTTGCCGGTTATGACGCCGCTGCTAGTTCTATGAAATTGGGATGAATCAGAGGATGGGTAGACGTAATTTCAGAAAAATTCCCTTATGTATAGCTTAGATATAGTTACTTGATTTTGTGCATTTCAGAGTAATTTCGGGGAAATTTAATATATGCTTGTTTTCGATGTTTTAAATTATATAAATCCCACCTGCAGTATTAAAATTCTATAATTAATAGCATTAGAAGTGCTTTTTCTTGCACCAACACTTTTGACAATCTTTGATTTGTGTTGAATTTTAGAACAAAGTTCGTGTTGCGTAAGCAAGATAAGGTAAAATTTGGGATAAAAATTTCAACGAAATATATTATATATAAAAAGTGCTTTTATGAGGAAATGGCTAAAAAGTTTTATCAATGAAGGAGTTAATGACTTATTTAGAGCATGACAAAAATTATGATGCGTAGGATTTAGTTATTATTCCTCCAGATGCTAATGAAATAATGGACAAAGAAGACTTTGACGATAACTTTTAGAAGATCACAGAGGCCCCGTACCTTCGGATATAGCTGGTGTTTAAGAAGTGTATAATACTAGAGATGGTGATTCTTAAGAAGCAAACTTGCTAAAATATCGCAGCGACCCCGTACTTTTCGAAATGCAAACAAACGATAATGTGTTTAAAAATGCAACTTGCGACATTCGAAATTTGGGATGGGAAAAAGTATCGCCTGCTTATATGAAGCAACCGATTGACGAGAAAGATAAAGAGCTCGAGAGCTTAGAACAAAAATTAGGTGGCAAAAATTGCACAGATATATTTGAGCTATTTTTGACAAAGACGTGATTTCTTTATATAATTGAACAAAGCAATTTATATTCTCAGCAAAAAAATCGCCATGAATTTCATACTAATGAATCGGAAGAAAAAGCTTTTATTGGTTTCCTTTTGCGTACTGGATATCATCGCTTACCACAAGAGCAAATCTATTGCTCAATATGGACGAAGACATTGCTGTTCCATTTGTTAGATCATGTATGATGAGGAAAACCTATATCAGTGCTGATAAATTGTTCAAAGATAGGCCGTTTTTATAAAAATTTTAAATACCAAATTTCAAAAATTTGGAATCTATAATCATTATCTTTTTATTGACGAGCAAGTGATACCAGAGCCGGACTGGCAGTTTGGGCGATCGGACGCTAGCCCGATGGGCCGGTAGTCTCCAGGTTAACACGACCACACGTATTTACCACGTACTCTGGACGAATGTTACGGCTGCGATTGGAGGAGAGCTATGAAATTGAATTAAAATTGAAAAAGTACTTTATTGCATTACCTAAAAGCCTAATACAATAAAGTTAATTGACCCACGGCAACGAGACTATCTGGGCAGAGGAGAGTTGTGTGTTAAAAATTCTTAAAACTATCCCACATCTTATAAACACTGGCAAGACGCGGAACCAAGAGGGTGTTGCCAATATAGCATTATACATATATGGCAAATTTGGCATTCTCGTGCCTTCAAAAGCATTCACTTTTTTGTAAATCATTTTACATTATTTTTTGCATCATATCATTTTTAATTCGAAAAATGCACGGAAAATGTATTTTTTTGTTTTCATTTTCTAATTAAAAAAAAAAGCAGTAATTTTATTTCATGTAAATCAATTTTGAAACAGAGTATATACATGGTCGTGGTATATTACACTCAGCTTTTACTTAACCAAGTATTAGAAACAGTCTGAATTTTCCACATTTGGTGAAGCATTGGTATTGTTTTTGTTACTATATTGGGCCATACAAGTAAGTGAAGGAGCGATTGAATTTCTAAGCGGTTACAAAAAGATTCCAAAAACAAAGCGTAGCGGAAAGGATTAAGAGTTCACTTCTTTCCTCAGTTCTTTCACACAGAGCTATAACAACTCGTTTTGGCGCCTGAGGCAAAAAACTTCAACATAACCTTATACAGGGTGTTTCCCCTTAGGAGGTCCATAGAGCGGGAGGTGATAGTACTCACCTAGACGAACCAAAAATTGTATGGCAGGGGGGGGGGCAATATCAACCGTTTAGGAGTTACAGGGTGATACATAAAAAAAGCTAGGTTTTCACAAGACACCCTGTATCTTAAAAACTACAGGGCGTATGGTTACAGTTAAGGGCTCACTGTATGCAGAACTTCATGGCCTTTCCAACGGCAGCTCAACCATTAGCTCTAAACCTATTCTCAAACCGATTTTCAAACCTATTCTCAACGATCCCTTAGCACGTCATTTTAAAAAATATCGTCTTATTTCGGTGTGACCTGAATAGGTTATGAGTTAATAACTGTTTAACGGCTACAGTTAACACATAAGATGTAATATGTCAAATAAAAGAGAAGACTCTACAGTTTACAGTTTTTATAAAAAAAAGTTATGTTAATGACCTTTTTGCAAAAATAATAGAGGTCAAACTAAAAAAAAGGAAAGAAAAACCGAAATTTTTAGTTTAGACCTTCATAACTTCTGAGGGGAGAGGGTTACGGGGCTGGTTGAGCTGTCGTTGGAAAGGCCATGAAGTTCTGCATACAGTGAGCCCTTAACTGTGACCATACGCCCTGTAGTTTTTAAGATACAGGGTGTTTTGTGAACACCTAGCTTTTTTTATGAATCACCCTGTAACTCCTAAACGGTTGATATTGCCGCCCCCCCCTGCCATACAATTTTTGGTTCGTCTAGGTGAGTACTATCACCTCCCGCTCTATGGACCTCCTAAGGGGAAACACCCTGTATAATGTGACATGGTCTATCAATTGACTTCACAAAGTTGAGCAACAAATTGATCATGAGAAGAATAGTAAATAATATTTATTGTACATAAAATTAAGTATTATTTGATATTCACTTTTTGCGAGTAGGGCGTGAATCAGTTTGATGGAAAAATTTGCAAGATTCTACAGATAAACTTTTCTATGGTTTTTGGCCGTGAACTAGTTTCTCATATTCTCAAAATGACAAGCACTCCTATCATTTCTTTTTCGGTTTACAAAACAGCCACATTTGACAAACTTTCTTGATCACAGGTAATTTTTTTTTAACTTCAATTTCCTGAAACTTCATTCACATGAAGCTATCACCACTGGCAATGTTAAAAAAAAAACTCTGAATGCGATTTCGACACTTAGATAAGATTCTTGGAGGCTATAGTCGTGAATTCATTAAAGCAATTCCAAAAGCGGCTTTTCTCAGACTATCGGCGTACATTTTGCTAAGTAGATCGCCAGATAGGAATCCAAAATCTTCTGAAACTTGTTCCAACATTTCGTACCTCCTCGTCAGTTAGAATCAAAGAACATCAATCGATTTAAAAATTGGTGTACGAAGCTATTGTTTTGTGTCAATTTTGGGATCCCTCATAATTTTGTGATTCAAATAGGTCGAGTCGCTTCTCTTTTCTTGTTTCTTTAATGTTCTTCAGCAAATTTTGTAGCACTGGCAAACTTTTCTTCCATGTCAGGTTAACGAACCAACCTCAGCCTTGTTAAGCGGGTAAATTCAAATCGAGAACAAAACAATTTATTTAACAGTTAAATCTCAACAATAATTTATATTTATCAAAGGCAAATGTTGTTAATATTAATTTTTTCGCTCGCAATAATTTTTTTTAACCGGCGGCGCCCTTCCTTTTCAACGTATGCTTCACTTGCCTTACTCTTGTTATAGCTGTGTAAGTAAAATTGTTGATCTCTCGGATATTGTTTCCATAGAGGAACCCTGTTTTAGTTTTAATTTTAAGTGTGAAAGGGCCAATCGCTCTTACACATATTTCCTTTATAAATTTCTTCTTTCTTTCTTATTATTTAGCATGGAATTCAATATTCATTGAAAACATTGTCTTGCTCTCCTTGCGCTGGGTTCAGCAGTAATCAGCCTAATAATTTGGGTTGCTTACCTCTTATAAAAAAGTCATTTTTGAAGACCCTTTGGGGCTGGTTTGTCATTATTTGCCCGGGCCGATTTGAAGGCCCAGTCCGCCCTGAGTGTTACCATACAGAGAATGGCATTCTGGCACTGATGCTGCCTTCCACAAGCGGTTTCATCTGTGCTTTTAATTTATATACTGGAAAAACTGGAAACGCTCATACTACAAAATTGGGGCTTGGCGGAAATGTGGTAATGAGCTTCGTGCAGTGTGTGAAAGATCCATCATATCAAAATTATACTTTAACAACTTTTTTAAGTCTATACCGCTGCTTATTACAATTAAAAATTTTCCATTTTTTGCCACTGGAACTATAAGAGAAAATCGTATGAAGGCTGGTTCCCTTCCACCTACGAAGGATTTCCTTCAAAAAGCAGGATAGAGGAGCATATGTCTACAGGTATGAAAAAGACAAGGATAGGTATATTGGCAGTCAGATGGAAGGATAGTGCGATAGTTAGAGTAGCGAACAACTTGGATACTATTGAACCTACAAAACTTGTTCAAGATATTCCAGAGAAAAAAAAAACTAGGTATATCTCTAAATCAACTAAAAGTTCTTACTGAATATAATAAATACATGGGAGGCGTAGACTTGGCAGACAAAATATGGTATTGAACTACAGAATTGGAATTCGTGGTAAAAAAAATGTGGTGGCCCATTTTTTTCGAATTTCATTGATGTCGCTTTAGTAAATGCTTAGAAGTTATATTGTGATGTCAATCCAAAAGATAAAAAGCCCCTACTAAATTTCAGACGTGAGGTGGCTATGAACTTTAGACATAGCAATTTCTCCGCAATTACTAGCTCTCGACCTGGTACAGACCATTTCCTTATCTCTGGAATAAAAATAAAAAGATGTGCTGTATGCCATTCATAGACGATTTATTTTTGCAATTTATGCAAGATACATTTACATAATAAGTGTTTTGAAAAATATCATAATAAAGTAAAAAATTAAGTTAATTTTTTCTGAATTTTATTATTTTTAATTTTTGTTGAATAATAATAATAATTTTATTCTCCTTCAATTATTTCTATACCTACTCTGTTATTTCTTCGAAAAATTATTACCTTCCTGCTGACGTTGCGTAAACGCAACACCTTGTTATTTACAAATGGCTTGCAAAAATCGTAAAATAAAATTATTTTTAAAGAAACTTAAGAGTTTCTTTAGGTGCCTATCCCAAAATCGTGAAATTCGAGTCACTATTTCCATATGTCCCAGGTAATGAATGGGTTAAGGTGGGGAAGGTGATTGTTACTACGAGGCATCACCTTTTTTAATAATTATTCCTTATTTGTATAGAATATTTGCAAACCTTTTTTTTTTGTTTCGGCATGCTTGTATTCTTTTTTTTTTGTAATAGAAAAGTTCAAAATATTTATTTATTTTATTTATTTATTTCACTAAATGCTAGCTACAATGATCCTTGGACACAATATGTAAATTAAAGCTAAAGTAAAGAACAATTATTGTAGATTTTTTTTTAATTGGGTCTTATTCGTTGAGTTCGTAGATTTAAATTAATTTTCTCAAGCATTTTGATGTCACCCTACACTTATATCACAAATTTTCCTACGAGTCTCAAGAGTAGGAGGGTGTATTAAATTTAAACTTTCGTTGTGATGAGGAAGATGAAGTCTATTCCTCCAGGGTAAAAAAAAAAAATCCCCTTTGCACGCTCTCAATATGATCGGAGAGATTTTTGTAAGAGGGAGACCAGACAGGACTGGCATATTCCAAAATGGGTCTATAACAAGAGTGGTAAAATAAATCTTTAGTAATATAGATATAATCTAATTATTTTGCCCAGCGCTTTTCAAAACCTAACATTGAGTTCGCCCTATTAACGATGCGATCTATGTGGAAATTAAAGGTGAGTTTCGAGTCAAACAATACCCCCAAGTCACAACCCATTTATAGCATAGACAACATTCTAAGGGATTCGCTTACGAAAACATTTATCAATGTTTAAAATGAGAGAACTCTTTTTACACCATTAAACAAGTCTGTCCAGGTTATCCTGCAATTTGAGACAATCGCAATGTGAGTCGATAGATTTATATAGTTTTAGATCATCTGCGTATATTAGCAAATCAGATTTGGTAACTACATAGAAAACATCATGTATGATTAACTTGAAGAAAGGGGGCCCTAAGTAACTACCCTGTGGAACACCGGAGTAAGCCGTTATTTCTTCAGACAGAGCGATCTTTAAGGAAGGATAATAACCAGTTCAACAACCAAATTGGAAACTTAGAGATCTGAGTTCAAATAACAAAATAAAGTGTGGAAGCTTGTCAAAATCCTTGCTAAAGTCTGTATAAATACAGTGAGTTTTGCAACCACGCTCAAACGATTCGATACAGGTAGATCTAAACGGAGTAGATTTGTTGTTGTTGACCTTCCCTTCATAAACCATGCTGACAAGGATTGAGAGCTCCACTACAATGATAATACAGGAATTCAAATAAAGAAACAGTTTGGGAATAAGGACAATAGGACGATAGTTGCTAGCAAGCTCTCTTTTACCGAACTTAAAAATTGTGACAATAAACGACTCTTTCCATAACTCAAGAAATTTACCGAGCCGCAGTGATAGAGTAAACAAAAATGAGAACGGGTAAGAAAGTGTTCCACTGCAGGGTATCCCATCAGGCCCAGCCTAATAAGCAGTGTCCTGCTTGGCCTTGGCCTCCTCAATAGATTTCTGATCAATAGTGATCAACTTTAGGAAGTGTCGTTAAATAATTAAAATAAGCAAAGTGTATTGTATATGTTAAAAATAATTCACGAAAGTAATCAGCATAGAGATTAGAAATCACAGTGGGATCATGACTAGAAACAAAATTATTAGACTCTTTTTTTGGTATTTATAAAACGCCAAAATTGCTTAGGATCCGATCTTATATCCATACCATACTTAATTTCGCTCCAGCTTTTTGGTTTTTAATAAACACAATATTCTGGTAAAAAAAATTCTTCTCAGCTTTTTAAGTACAATTATTTATATAAAAATACTTTTAAAAATCACAGTTAGACTTTTTTTGATTACAATTCTAAATCTAAGACCAATTCTTATCATACCCTATCAGGGATTCCCAAGCTATTTTGGGCAAGAGACCCCTTTTCCAAATTGATCTGATAACCCAGACCCCCATAGCCAAATTACTTTAAAATTCCTATCTCTATCTCTAGTTTTTTTCCCTATTGATACAAAATACTTACCAATTTAAAAACTTTGCGGTTTGTTAAGTGAGTAAACTTGACATTCTTTTTATCTCATTAAAATTTAACATAATGAATAGACATAAAATTCAGTAAATATCAAGTGTAATTAAAATTATTAATACAATTACAATTTTTGAAAAAAACAATAAAAAAAAAACATTGAAATCGCAAAGTAAAGATGAAAAAATAACAAATTCAGTGTGATGAATGAACCTGGTGGCTTTTTACCAATCTAGCTAAATCTGATTCAATATTGGTGAGTTGCAGCCTTAAATCTCCGCGTTCGTTGATTTTCAAACTGTTTGTAACTACACTGAAGCCTTTTTCCACTAGGTATGATGATAGAAAACCAATAAGGTATTTTTCAGCAATGTTCCACAATGCAGGATACTGTGTTTCAATGTTGCGTTGCAACCAGAACTTCTGATAGCCTTGGTTGAACTTCTGCTTAAGCTCCTCGTCTGTGTTGATGGTAATCAACTCATTATCACATTGGCTTCTTCCATGGCTGTGATATCGATATTGATATTGAAATGAATGCTATTTGCTTTAGTGACCCAAGCACCGGTTGTCGGCCTCCGATAATGCCTAAGAATTCTAAGGAACAAATTTCCAGTATATTTCTAAAAAAAAATTGCGGCCTTCCCTACATCAGATCCAGCCATCGTAGAATTAAGCATTTTCGCAACCACTAGGGTAAAAATGTTATATTTGCACATGACCTAATTTTTATCACACCTAGCTACTGGATGTTTTTAGGTTTGCTCACGAACTTACTCATTGATAAACTTGGATATAGTCACTGTAGTATAGAAAATTTGTATTAGGTACCAATCAGCGTAAAAAACGAAAACAAAGAGAACTGAACATTTATAATTTTAGGTAACAACTTTTCTAAAGAAATTTCAAAAAATACTTAAAAAAATATTAAGGGTACTTACCCTGTTACTCTTTTATAAACTGCAGATACATACATATGAATGGTTACGCTATCAACGCGCGTAGGTAAGTAAGCATTTCGTAAATTCTTTTTTATTTTAATTCACTTTATTTAGCTATGTAATCACTTTGTAATCTCTTATAATCTCTTGAAATAAATTAGTAGATGAGTGTATTATCATTCAAGCTCCAACGAATTTCAAAACACAAATGAACTTTCAACCTAAGTGCAAACTTGTTATTTAGTAAAATATCAGGAGCATGTTTTGACTTGAACTTGATCATAATTTCGTTCGTGTTAAGTCGCGTATATGCGTCAAATACAGAGCAAGTCAAAACGTGCCTGAGAGATTTGTACGCTCGAACACATTATCTTGCACGAACTTGTCCACGCTTATTTACTTGCCCAGTTTTTCATCTTGTACGAATTTGTGCACACTTATCGACTTGGCGAGTTTCTTAAGAGTACAACAATGATACTTTCTACTAAAGGCATTCTTATAACAATTTGGTACACGTAACACAACTTATACAGTATCTTGTAAGATTCAAATAAAAACTTGTGTTAATTAATAGGGGTCGATTTTTAGACCTCGTCGACCTCCAAAATCAGTTTTCGTTTATGTCGACCCCTGGGAAACTGATATCGACCTCAAGTGGTCGATATCGACTACTTTGGGAATCCCTGCCCTAGATGAATGTCCGTATAAAATTTCGTATGATCACCGATCTATGCAAATTTAATTTTAGAAGTGGTTTTTCGAATATATATTTCTAGAACGGTTCGTCGGACAGAAAAAATAATTATAACCAATTTTATAGGATTTCGTATTCTGAAGAAGTTTTTAATACAATAAAAATGTCTAGGACTAATTGTTTTCACAGTATATGTAAAAAACCTATATTTTTATATGGCAACACCAAGAAGGGGTTGGTCGATTTGTTCCATTTCTGAAATTTTATTTGTTATTACTATAAAAACGTCATGTACAAAATTTCAGCTCTCTACGTCTACGCTTTCTCAAGCAGTGTCCAGTGGAAAACGAAATTTTTGTATGGCAACCCCACGAAGGGGAAGGGGGGGGGGACTTTTTTTTTAAAGTCCGTGTACAAAATTTCAGCTCTCTAGGTATACAGACGGACAGACAGACAGACAAACAGACGGACGGACAGACGAACGGACGGGCATGAAATCAAAATAACTTTTAATATTATGCGTGGGTGTCCAATCCAATTTGCTCTATCCACATTATTTAGAGGTGTTACAAACGGAAGGACAAACTTAGTATAACCTTTAGATATCATCTAGGGTATAAAAATATTAGCGGAAAAACAGTTAAACAATTTCAAAAACTAGCTTACTCTAATACCGAAGACATAACACAATGATAATGAAAGAAAGGAAACAATTTAGTTTATGGAGACTACTCCACAGAAGATTCGGAGGATATATATAAATGCGAAAAAATCTTATTTGGGGAATAGTAAATCCACTACATAGCCCCCCAAAGTTATAGTCGGTAAAGAGATAATCGATTGTAGACTACTACCATAGAAAAAGTATACCCGTGCGTTTTTAAAAAAATTGAGCCGAAGTGAAATAATTCATGTTCTGGCTCTGAATTTTCCTTTGTAAAATTTTTAAAAAACAGAAGAAATTCATTTTCTAAGAAGTCTTTCACTGCAAGAAGTCTGAACCTAAGTTCCCTTAAACTGAAAATAAAAATGAGTGAATAAAAAAAAAACACAAAATATAAACGACTTAAGCTCGATTTATTTTTATCCTTTCACCTGTTCTTTTTTTAATGTTTACATATATACGTATGTATGTATATCCATCGCAAGATCGTCTTAATGCTTTAGAGGGGATGTCTGACCTGCAAGAGAATAGAAAGTATGGGTTTGAGTATAACGATACTCAGTAGGTTTGCCTATGCTACATATTCAAACTACTTCTTTCGGTCTTGGATCAAAAGACGAACGGATCCTTACGATTGATCCACCATTCTCTCACAATAATGGCATAGTTCAACACTAGCGGCATAAATAAATGCTTTTGTGTCATTGAGATCATGCCTTGCGAAAGCAATCAATGGGGAGTGCTTTAATTCTTTCCTATAACACCGTGAGTAATCAAGACTACTCCCGTTTCACTCCATTCACTCTATTTATACTACTACTATATAAACGTTCACATATTCATTCGTAAAAGCACAATTTTCATTTAATACATGAACCACCCATTAAATAATTGTACTATTACTATACTATACTTTTATATTTTGTATTATATTTGATGAATTTTGTATGCTTACTAATTGAATTGATGATGCACTCTTTCACTGTCACTCACTGAAAGTGACGAGATTTCACTCCTCAATTGCCTTATACCTCGGGCTTTGTCTCAACAAGAGCCCTCGGTTATGGTGCCACAATTATTATTACACTTGTCTGTGCTATTTCGGAATATGCACTCTTTTACGACTTTATTGCTGCTTTCTTCCCAAAATGTCATTGTACACTATGATCCCAAATCTGTCGCCTCACCGTGTCGTTGCCCAACCCTAACCCTCAGAGGTTTTCTTTCGATTTCTACTCATTTTATAGAAATGTTCTTAAAATGTGAATCGACCACATACGTACATACAAAAATATTGTCAAATTAAAAATTATGAAAGAAAATGTTGAAACAGCTTTTCTGAAAATCCAAAATAGCCAACAAATCACTATTTTTGATTTGAGCGACCTGTAAGCATTAATGAATTTCGCTGAAAGTTTGCATAGAAGTTTAACATTACATTGGCTAACAAATTCTAAATGAGCAATAAGACATTTTTTACTTTTGTTTTTTTGCCACCCAAATGTAAATACATACTGCTAATTCCGAGTTAAGAAAATGGCCGCCGAACGGAATAATTATTCTGGAATTATTTCCTATTAAGTCAGAATGAAAATCCACAAAATTAAATACAACTTTAGCATTAGTATTGAACACAAAATACTTTAAGCTCCCAGCTGCTATGAATGTATTTTTTGAATAACGAGGGAGCTGAACTTATGTTTTCTTTTTTCAAATCAAATCAGCTAAAAGCCTGATAACAAAAACTAAAAATAAAAAAAAATTTAAAAATTTTTTACATAAGGCACTTAATCAAATTGGATATTGTGTAGCCATATAAAGGTAATAATTTAATTTCATTGAATTTTCCACACAAATTATATATGTACATGGAAAGGTTCTGAATTCTTGAGAAGAATTCCATTGAGTTATGAACTAGTCAAAAACACTACATCCAGTTTCCACAACGAAATAATCATAGAAATAAAATTCCAATAAAAATCTCTTCCAGCTGCGAAGCGCCCAACTTATTTTAACTTTGGCTGTATGAAATTTTCCTGCCACAAACAACAGCGAATAAAATGAATGAATTATGAATTTCCACCAAAAACAAGGGACGCCACCATGAAAGGCACTTTTCCGGAACGGCAAAGTGTACCCGGCAAACTTTTTGCAGAGGTGAAATTGCAATGAGAAAGGCTACCTACTGACTCGTGCATGCCTGCCACCTACCCCTAGGCCATAGTTATTCTATTTATGTTAATTAAAATTTCCTCTCGAATTCCAAAATTTACCCTTTCCTATAGGGGCTCAGTAGGTAACATCAGAACTCGCTTCTAAGCCCATCAATTTAAAATGGTATATGTTGTAGCAGCTACACTGTGTAATAATTAGAAGTGATACTCGATTGTCGTGGTGGAAAACCTGATAATTTCATTAAGGAAGAACACTTATTGCATTACATAACTTCAACTCTAAGATCTGAACATACCTCCGATCCTTTTTCCTTTTTGGATGATTAATTCGTCCGCAGGCTAACATGAAACTCAAATTCGTTGGCGCCTTCTTCTAATTGCTCTCATACGGACACGAGCTTTTCTGTTAATTGCAAAATTTCCAACGGCACATTAATAATTCAAAGAAAAATTTCCATTGAGCTGGGTTGGGACGAACGAACTGTCGCCTGAAGCAGAGACATCTGTTGGTAGACTCTGAAAGTTTCTTACACGACCCCTGGCTGTTCTCCTTTAATCCATTAAAGTTAAACGTTTTCTGTGGAAATGCATGTCTACGCACCTCACACCTTGCACAATTCCTACAACACACAGCAAACAAAGGGTGGTTATGCTTGATATCCCTATTTTACTGGATAAGGTGCGGCAAGGCAGAGCAGCCAGAAGATCTGGGATTTTGAGGGTTTTAGGGTTGATGATAAACAATTGGTTAGTTGGCTCTTAGTCCTAAAATATTTCCCGAAAAGTGGGGGAATTTTCTCAAGTGTTCAACGTCCAAAGGTACACGTTTCACTTTAATAAATCACGTGTCATCCCTCCAGCCCACGTGACTAGAACGAAAACAAATTCAGAGTGGACGTACACACTTAATGTAGATGCGTCTCACAGCGATGTCTGGTGCGGGGGGTGATTTAGAGTTTCGCTGAAAGGAGGAACGCGCTATATCAATTTCACACACGTCACGCACACATCAAAAGTTAGCGAGAAATCAGTGCTTGGATAACTGCTTAGCAGTCACTGCCGCCCCGCATCTGTTTTATTCGTAATTGATTGAGTGCGTGAACTTGAGAATTTTAAGCAGCTCGACAGTCGGGACGCGGTGGCATGGTTGGTGAATTCATTTAAATTCCAAAGCAGTGTTTGTACCAGAAAAAAGATTTTGCAGAATCTTTTTTCCGGTACAATTTTTTTATCTTTTTTTTATCTGTAGTCGTGTCGTCTTCTTCGGTCCTACGGTCCTAAATTTTTTGTAATAATCTGCAGCTCAACGAGGTATGATTTCTTTGTCGGCAACAAGGGCTCCAACTTTAAGAAGCTAACAGGGGATAAACCACTTTGGATGGTACTCTCAACTTCGATTTCTCTGGAAGCTCTCTGCTTGAAAGGACGCTGCTCATTTTTTATTGACTTTAAAGATAGAAACCACCCCAAAAATGTAATTGTGGAGTGGTTGGAATGGCTACGATGGAGCTTAGAAAGTTGTTGAGCAGGAAGTGTTCAGGGTTCGGCACACATTTGATTTTATCGCTTTGCATTAAAAAACATAGCGGTGATACTGCATTCCATTTCATTGAACTCACATTGAAGGGTTCCATGGCAGTCGGTTTCCTGCATTTTGACACCCCTATCCTCCCTTCTAGGAAAGTGATTACATATGCTATTCCATTTCTTGTAGCTAGGTTATGTGTTGCGTGAGAATAAGGTATCAGGATCGCTCTTACTAACAAGGTGAGACTGTTAATCCATAATAGGATTTTTATTCCTAAACATTTGTAGACATTGTGGTAAAAAAAAAAAATTATTTGTGCGCTTTCATCTTTACTGGTTAAATGCCAGCTGAAAGCAAAACGTGGCTTAGTAGGCTAATTATAAAATTGATAAATACAAATCGAAAATCATCTGTCTCGTTAGCTCAGTGCTAAGAGCAGTCGCCCGGCAAGCGGAAGGTCCCGGTTTCAAACCCCGGACGAGGCGGTTGTTTTTTTTCTTGTATTTGTGACTTAATTTAGAATCATTAAATAAAAGTTCTTAAGAATTTCTTCTATTCTCTATTGTGGTAACTGGCTGTGGTAATATTGTCAAAACTGTATAAGCGGAATCCTTTTGGTGACCTTGCATGACCTTGAAATTTCTTGAATATTTGTGGAACCGACCAAATTTAATTCTTTAATAGAGGAAAGAGATACTTATGCGATGCTTGGTCTATTATCACACCTTCATGATTGAATGATGTACTCTCTAACTCTATACGTTGTCCAAATAGACCTTCGGACGTGGAATATTATATTTTGAATTATAGAAAATTGCAAAGAAAAGTTATTTTAATTAGGTAAATGTAAAAAGTATAAAAAAAAATATCTCAGAATAGCCGATAAACAAATATTAAGATTCCCAGGGGCGGATACAGAATTCATGTGTGGGGGGGGGGGGGGGGGGTGTAAGCTGGAAAAGAATCACAAGCTCGAACCACCACCAGCCGCAAATATAAAATACACAAAATTTATCATTCAAAGGACTCGGATCGATAACATATGCCAGTGGTGTCCACTGGCAACGTAGAAAGTTACTCAACGTTCATCTTTTGACACTCTCGAAAGTCAAACGAGGTGAACGTCAGCTAGTTTCCAAGCAGTTAGAAATTTTCCTGTCGAATATGACGAGTAGCATAGTTCGTGCAGAGGTTTAGTTAAGGATAAGGTACAACTTTTAATTAACAAGAGCGAGAGATCGTTAGAACCTTCGCTCTTGTACATATTCACAGTGGAGATGCAAAACAGGTGTCTTTGATTTGAAGTGGGTCGAAGACGAGAATCTAACAGCCAAAATATTAGAGTCAATAGCCACTTCACCATTGTTAAGTAATAAAGGAACTGCTAAAATTGTTCCTAATAGTTTTGACCAGGAACCAGAAACCTTTGTAGTCTTTGCGACTTGCCAGTAATTTTTACTCTCTGGATAATGGGCTTGCAGGTGTTCCATGCAGTCTTGTAGACTTCTTTCAGTTTTGGATATGGATGCTCTTGATAGGCGTGAAAAACAGACTCTTTCACTTTTATTGCTTAGTTGCACTGGTTTAACCATCCAAAAAGGATTTTACTGTTGTTGAGATCTGCGGTAGGAATGCGGAATGTATTCAAGCATGCCAAGACTTAGAATGTTACTAAGTTAAAAAATATATTCGTCAACATTCCTTGAAAGCATAACAGACCGACCAACCAATTTCTCTAAATTACTGATTGATGCTTTCCCAATCAGCAGTTCTATTTTGTTTTTATTTAAGGTTTATTACGTTAGGAAAAAATTCAGAAAATCAACTGAAATTGTGTTTTAACTGCGAGCTCTAGCTACAACCGCCGCTTCCGGCTCCGGTTACTGTTTTCGTTTCTTCTCAGGGGCGCATTGTTTTTACCTCAAAGACAAGCATATCCCATCTCATCCAGGGTATCTCCCTAGGCATTTGGCCTAGTCTGACTGTGTGGACCCATGTAGGTTTAAATCAATAAAAGACGAACTTTTAATTAATTACTAATTTATTACTTTGACAATCGTTGGCTAAATTTATCCGCACTTAGTGACGTCAAGTCTCGGACTGCCTGTACTGCAAATTACTTCGTTTGTTAGGATACAGTCATGTGTATGTACCGGTGCTGGTAATTACAATGGGCTGACGCTACACTTTGTATTTTGGGTAATGATACCTGTTATCCCTGTTATGTATATTTGATTACACATTTAAGATTAATTGCGAAATATTTCCTTAAAATCTATGTATATATGCTGGGCATGAGCCTTTTGGGAAATATATTAATCGTCGTTTTCCTTGGATTGATAAAGATGTCCTAAGAATTGTTATCTAATCATAAATGTAGCAAAGTTAAATGTGTAAGATCGTTCGTAATTAAAAAATGTTGACGCTGAGAAAAAGTATGTCGAAAATATTTATTCTGAAGCTCACAATTTAAGGGGAACTCAAGCCCATCAAGGTGAGCTGGTCAAATTATTAAGACCAGCGAGGCGGTTTACTTAACTAAATTTATTTTAAGTTGCTAGATATTATGAAATTAAATGCAATTAGATTAAGGATTGGCGTTTTACTCGTATATGCTCACCTATTATAATTATTACAAAAAATATGTGTTAGTAATAACTAGGCCTTTTTGCTCACTTTACATATCAAAACGTATCACGGGTGCGTAACTATCGGCCACCGTTATCGAACTTCATATTCCAATGCAAAAGTTAATCACATGTCTAATGAAAATCTAACACTAAGCTATAAACAAATATTATATTTCAGAGCTGCTAAGAACACGGGGTTACACCCTACGCCTGCGCGGGAGACTGCTTCAGAGGGAACCATCTTGTTTTTTGTTTTTTTTTTTTTTTGTTATTGGGGTGTCATTGCCTTGTGGTGCCAAATTGAGAATATATGGGTGTTTCACAAGTGGTGGATAATAATGAAGGAAGCGATAGGTCATGTCGAGAAATGAAAAAAATTGTATGGCAGAGGGGGGTTCATTCTCAACCCTGTCCGAGATAATCGGGGTTAAAGGACTAAGGTTACGTGAAGCGTAGGTTGGTACTAAAACAGTTATATCTCCTAAACGACAAACAGTAGAAAGATGGTCGGGGTGCTAATTTATAGAGAACCTCCTGCCCTTTGGTTCAATGTGTTAGTGCTTCTTCTACAGTATGTAGTTTACAAGAAACAGTCTGCCAAACTTCAAGTTTCAGCTTTTGTACCTAATTTTTTTGTGTTTGAAGCAAAAAAACTAAAATAAAAACCTTGTAATTTTTTTTCTGTCTTACTCTTGTTAGAAGCTAAGATTGTTTTCTTTAAAACGAACTTTGTTTTCGAGAATTCTAAAAAAGGAAGGCATGTATCCTTACCGCGTTACTCCTGTGCAGGAGCTACTACCAGGAGATCAGCCGCTACGTACCGAATTTTGCAGTTGGCTCTTAGAGATAGATTTTGACGACTACACGTTTTTGGACAATATCCTGTGGACCGATGAATCCCAATTTACAAAAACTGGGATAACAAATTTACACAATTTACACCACTGGGCTACAGAACATCCACACGTATCTCGGAAGGCTTCCAATAAGGAATTAACTCCGTTATAAGATGAGTTGCAGGTAATAAATTGCTTGTTTCTTTAAAAGGATGTAAGGTAAGCCATCCCTTATTACAAATTTACGCAGATATCCAACCAAAAGAGATGCCAGCAGGTAGAAAATGACGATTCGTCATACTTTCTACTTTGTATTCAAAATGAGAGGCGTGAATTTTATGATTTTATAGTACTAATCCCAATTTTCTTCTACACGTAGTGGAAGAATTTTTGTGTCATAACTCATAAACGGTGAAAGGTACAAAATGAAAACAAAGTTCGTTTTAAAGAAAACAATCTTAGCTTCTAACAGGAGTAAGACAGAAAAAAAATTATAAGGTTTTTATTTTAGTTTTTTTGCTTCAAACACAAAAAAATGAGGTACAAAAGGTGAAACTTGAAGTTTGGCAGACCGTTTCTTCTAAGCTACATACTGTAAAAGAAGCACTGACACATTGAATCAAAGGGCAGGAGGTTCTCTATAAATTAAGCACCCCGACCATCTTTCTACTGTTTGAAGCACTGACACATTGAATCAAAGGGCAGGAGGTTCTCTATAAATTAAGCACCCCGACCATCTTTCTACTGTTTGTCATTTAGGAGATATAACTGTTTTAGTACAAACCTACAATTATCTCGGACAGGGTTGAGAATGAACCCCCCTCTGCCATACAATTTTTTTCATTTCTCGACATGACCTATCGCTTCCTTCATTATTATCCACCACTTGTGAAACACCCTGTATATTGGAACAACTCCTTTCTTTGTTTCTTTGTATAATTAACTTCAACTGTCGAGAAGCAGTTGCATATCAAAGAAATGATAAATCTAACCTAACTAAAGCAATTGATTATGAAATCTATTTATAGTGCGTGTGGTTTTCTCGATTTTTTTTCCTTGAATTTGTTATTTGTGGTAAAGGAATAGAGAAACTAGAGGAAATTAATAGCACTTGACTATGAAGCGAACAAATCTAAAGCTATATTATGCATATCAGCGCTTTTCATCTGCATTAATGCATAATAGCCGCGTTCTTTAGTTATTGACATATTACACATAAAGCAAATATAACACATCAACATGGCTCTCATCCGGCTCTCGTTCAAAGGAACTCATTGTTATAATTTAACGTGTCTTTTGCATATATAGCTGCCAATTTTCTAAAATTTTTGTAATCCTTTAAAGTTTAATTAAATTGTAGTAGGGACCTACTTCAAGAAATTCAATTGAAAATGAACCAGGAGAGTACTTATAGTCATTTCTAAAAATTCAGTTGAACCACATAAGTTCCGTTAATGAAGGATCTCTGTTTAAATTAATAAGCTTTTTTAAGTCGTATTTTAACTGCCCCAGTAGCAAGCAAGCGCTCGACATAAATCATTTTTGTCTTGAAATCCTTTTTTCTAATGCGCAGAAATTCTATTCTCGCCACATAATATTCGGGAATTGAATGCACGTTGCTTGCAGATATTTCCAAATTCCGTTTATGGTTTGGTTGGTAGAAAAATCGACGGGAAACTTATCATTTAAGTCACAAGTGTTTTGTGGCTTGCGGTCTGAGTGCGTGATTGTATTGTGGGCCTAACATAAATTGCTAGTAACCTTCGGCATCTGAAATGGTTCTATTCATTATGGTCATCAGATGGGTACCAGCACGACTAACTTGATCTATCGACAACCTATTGCCGAGTAGATAATTTTGCAAGTCAGTAATGATGTTTATGAAGGGCATAATTACTGGTGATGAGACGTAGATTTATGAATATGAGACGTGAGCACAAGGAAGGCTTCAAAATGATCTAAGATCCCAAAAATCACGTCAAAGACATTCCAAAATCAAAGCCATGTTAAGGGATTTCTTTGGTTATCGTGATGTTATTTACTACCTTGGTCCGGAAGATAAAACAATTAATAAAAAGTATTACCTGGACGTGAAGCTATGAGGCATATACGTGAGTCTGAATGGGCCAGGAAGAAACATCTTATGGAATTTAACATCACGTTAATGTGATGAGTTACACATCGACCGTTATGCACAAGTTGCTGACTAAACATTGAATAAAGCAATCAAGCAATAGTCGTGAGTTGTAATGTAAAGGATTCCTCTGTATACACAATTTTACAGTGAACGCGTGCATCTTCTACAAGAAAAGTAAGTAGAAGAAAATGCTATTACCAAGATCAGAGAACAAAAGAGTTCTTCCCAACATTTTAGTAACTCTGGCATAATTCTGGTAAAATATTTAAATTGCATAGACACTCGCTTATAACTTATATATTAATTTAGGCCAAATATTAACTTAATATGAGAAGTAAAAGGTTGTTTTTCCTACTCGTATCACTTCTGATTACCTTCAAATGAAATAATTAACTCTCCAAGGAACCCACGCAACATTGATCAATTAGCTATCGAACAAGAACGGTATAAAAAAGGCAAGAGAAAGTAGTTGGAAACTATAGAAAGGATTCATTTGAGATAAAGACAACTGCTACACATTATGAAGAATGACTGAAATGCCTTAAAGCAGCGTGGCACAGTTTATAACTCTCAACAAACAAATTCATCTATTTCCTAACATTCCAACGTACCCAGGTTATTTTAAAAATATTGATAAAAAATATAAAAGGACGATATTCCACCTCAAATTGATAAAAATGAAAATCCCAATCTACAACCAAGCCTTCTTGATAAACACATAGAGAGTCTCAATTCTAGCCCAAAGAAAAGCAAATCAACGTACGGCAGATACTTCAGAAAGTGTTAAATTAATCTCTCAACAGAGAACCATCATGAAATCGTTATGGCCGGCGTTCTATTACTAGTCCTTATGAATTCAGGTATAGGCTCAGAATTCAAGTAGGTCATTTTACGTGCTGAGAATTATAACTAAGACTGGACACAAATTATGGGACTTAACACAGTATGTGGAAGTTAACCAAAAACGCACCCATGATGGGAAATGACATTCAATTAAAGGAACCCCCACTGTGCTTTTATCCAAAAAAGTATGTATTTCTACCCCAACACCAATACAAGTGAGCGCGATGTTAAGGTTACCTTTTACACTTTTATACTTTCCAAGTTTGAAGAAGATTACGCCAAATGGCCTCATGACCCATTTTAACAAATGATCCACAGTTAAATAATGAGCATGCGCATTTGGAACTTTAACACCAACCAAATTGAGAAAGTAGAAAAACAGCAACCGGCAAGATTCTCCTAGAGAGGTAGAAAAATTCCAAAGTATATAGAAACAAGGTATTCCCATTACGAACCATGTTCCCCACCATTAGTGAAGTCCTATCGTGCTGTATAGGAAAGTACGGTACAGAGAACACACTACTCTCTCTTCTCTCTCTGTCTTTCCTATACAGTAGTCACAGATCTACGTCATATGATATTAGCTGCAATGTGTCAACATTTTAATGGGAATACCTAGTCTTTTATATACCTTGGGAAACATCCCAGAGTCTTAGTTGCATCCTTCATTAAAAGTAAATCTGCTATGATATGGCATACGGCATATACAAATCCAAAAGTGAAAAATAAAACTGTAGGTATCTACTAATTGCGTCGTAATACGATCCCGACCAACCAGTGAATTACTACCAGCTACCACGATACCCACTCTAGCAGCGTACTTAGCCATTTCATGTCTTCAAAAATTAAAGCAATTAAATGCCGCCGAATTGCCATTCGCGGTCATCCACAATTGACGTAGTGACGCAGACTACCCCTCCGAAGCACCATCTGGATCTTACCGACGATGAAAATGTTTCGTGAAATTCTTTCGACCTACTTCCCGAGCATCAATCGATCATTGTTGGAAGGATCATCATTTTTTTTGCGCGTTTCCTTTGCATCTTTTGTATCATTGGAGCAGGATTCATTCTCTTTCCTTCAGAGTCGTATTCTACTATACTTAAATGATCCTTTCCGACTGTTGTTTAGAGTCTATAGCCACTCCTCAAAAATCTTCTATTCCTCGCACTGGAGAACGAACTCCTTTTTACAGGAAACCGAGATTACTTTATATTTATCCCAACGATTGGTCCGTTTCATCTTATAGACCAGGTTCTTTGAACTTTACTCTAGACTTCTAAGCTCAATCTCCTCGTTCCAGTAGAGTAGGTGCAGTTACTCTATCACCCTCCTTTTAAGGATACAAACAAACCGTTATTATTAAGAGCTTTCGTATGAAAGTTCTTATGTTCCTCTGTAAGGTATGAAGGAAACGCCTTTTTTCGTTTCTCTCTCTTTACATATCGCTTGCAGAAAAGTTTTTGATTTTTTTTTTCCAAACGAGTGAAATTTACTGTAAAATTGCCTCCCCAGCTCCTTTTATTGCACTTGCAACGGCAACTAACTGCTGCAACGTAGTCTGCAAAAAAGTACGCAATTTCGCCCACTCGATGGTGATATCACGCCACTGCGCGCCTTCTTGTGTGCATTGTTGTTGCTGCTCGTTTTGTTGTTGTCGTTTGTGTAGAGCTCGTGATTCGATTTTCTTTATCATCGTCGTCGGAAGGTTGTTGTTGCCGTTCTCTACGAAGTTAAATACATCGCCTGAGTAAGCTTGAGTCCCTTAAGGTGAGGAAGAGGGGCTGTGCGGACGTGGAAGTCTTCTTGGGTAGGTGGAGCGTTCATATATTTTGCTTCTTCTTGTCTGCTCGAGCCCATTTCTTCTGTGCTGGCTACTGACTACTCAGTAACCTACCGTTGAAGGTTGTTGAAAGTGTTTTTTTTTTTGTTATTTTTACCGATAAAGAAACGTCAAAATTAAAAATAATTGCTGAAATTGAGAGAATCTCGGAGGATGAATTGGTGGTCCCTGGACAGTGAAATTTACTTGGCCTTCTACTCCCCTATAACAGGCATACACAGTTTGATGTTAACCAACCTCATCGGTTCCCCTTTAATATTAAATTCTCATGCTGACTGGCGCTTTGTCAAGGGAAATTCTGTCTTTGCTGTGGGTTGTTTTCGTTTTTTTTTTTGTTGAGGCCCTTATCCCTGGATGGGATCATCCTTTTGTCATGAAATGTTCGATGTTTTGTCAACAAAGGGGTCACTGTATGGGCACTTTATCCATCAGAGTTGTGGGTAACTGGTAATGATGGCATCAGATCTAAGTGATTTGTCACCCCCAACCATTTGTTTTGAACTTGGGTTTTATTTGATAGTTGTCACTCTTGTTGGGATACTTCCGTTACAACAAAAGTTTGGGTTCCAATTATTTCATCCATTCTCAAACTTCACGATTGTGTTGAGTATTAAACTTTAGGTGGATCCTTAATATACTTACCTTACCCAGTGCATGGTAAGTTAGCGCTTGTTAGTCGGAATTTTCTGGTAATGATAGTCTGTGTTTAATATTTTAATGAAAGGAACTCAGTTAGGTAGCCATAGTAAAACGGGTATAATGCCCAGAATGGGATGAATCGGAGTGTTACATTATTAACTCCTGAAAGTTATTCAGTTTTCTATTAAAACTCGATATCTGGTACAAAGGTCACTCTGTACGTCCTAACCTGGGGATTAAACGAGGAAATACAGCTTACATGCAAGATGTAGGTACTTCCATACTTCTTGCATATGTAATTCACATTCCATGTAGGCAGTTCAGCTTCCAGCGTACTTGCATGCTGAAAAATCATAGCAACTCAGGTAATAGTAATTTGACATTATACAGTTTTCAAGATGGCGGAAAGAAAATATTCGTGTCTCTTGGATTATATCACTGACATACATATATAACATGGGCTGCCTGATTTTCTATTTCATGTGGGTCAACATTTGTTGACAGGAATGTGACAATTATCTTAATTTCAAGTTTTACTTTAGCTCTAATATTCATATTAAAAGTTCAACAAATTACAGATGCATTCGAAAATATTTCTATTCTTGGAAGCTTATCTCCTACAACATAAAACTTTTTTGAGCTTGATTCTTAAAGAAATACATTTAAGCAATTTTTGTCTGCCTGTCCCTAAAAGTAGGTAGATCCAGGTAGATTACAAATGTTGTATTGATATCTATTTCTTTTCTATATATTCATATGAAAAACTACTGAACTGAAACTGGACTATGGTGGATTGTGCATATAGAGCTTGTTATCTGAAGTTTAGCGGAATAAATTATAGAAAAGTGATTCCATAATAATGTCAAATAATGTAAGCAATTTCAGTAGCGTCAGCAGTCTGTTTTACAGAAACAGATCCAAGCGGATGGGTCCCTGGGGTTCATGACCCCCCCCCCCCACCCCAAATAAAGTATATAAAAATATTTAATTAATTGAGTTATTTGAAAAAATTTATTTTTTATTTATATAATTCAACTTCAAAAAATTATACAAAATATTTTTATTCCAAAAGTTAAAAACATCAAAATTTATTTCAATGAATATTATTGTATGCATGCGATGTATGTGTATAGGTTTTTCTCAGAATTTGAATTTCGGAGCCCAACTTTGGGCGATCCAAAACCGTCGAGAGACACTTTTCAAACTTTTCAACGAAAAACACTCCCTCACTACCACATCAGAGCCTTACCTTAGTCCTTACTCCTAAAATTCTAAAATATTTGCAGTGTTCTTATGTAAAACCACTGACATGTATAATATGGACTGACAGTGTCCATAGAAATACATTGCAGAAATTGGGCTCACTTCTATATAGCGTTCTCTTTTGGTCTAAGCACCAAGTACCAACTGAGAGAGAACTGTAAACAACAAATAATTAAGTGGGTTCATCGAAATAAATGTTTTAAATTAATTATTTAGGTTAATTAGTGATAAAAAGTGTTTTACCAAAGGCAATATATTCATAGATACTCAACAGAAATTCGAAAGGTTTTATTAAAATCACTTTTCAACTTCCCCCGCAATGGTTTTTCAATGCTGGCACCGACGTAAGAACTATTTTTGACACGAAAAATTGTACCCGCATGAAATAGCATATTGAGCAGTCTATATATATTATATGGCAGTGTGTAAAACTGAGAAAAGTTTGGTTTGAATGACTCCTGCAGTTTGCACCTAAACTAAACTTCTATTAAAAAATGAATATTTGTAAAAAAATTATATTAAAAAATGACACGTCGTTCACATCGCTTAATGCCGAAACTTTCTTAGTACCTCACTACAGGACTGCGGTGGCTAAACTAAGCGACATGCGCGTAGGTAGGTAAGGACACGGGTGGACACGGCCCACCATAGTGAAACCGAAACGGCATCGATGCCCCCCTCCCCCAGGCCAAGAAAATTACGATCCAAAATTATTCAATTTGCTTTAATCGATCAATTATATTTAAGTTTCAAGCAAGCAAGCAAGAATGAGGACATAACATTGAAAGCATAACCAAATTGTATAACAGTGAGCTGTGCCTGCATCTGTAGTTGATTCCAAATTTATGAAAAGTGATTTTGTAATGAAGCGGTACTCAATAATCGGCATTCATTACTCATAATAAACCGCAAACACGCATCGATTAAGGCGCCATCAAATTAATAAAACGCATCTATGCTCTAGGTACAGATATGCCTATTCTCATATGAGTATCTCTCACATTTCCCAAGTCATCCATTCTTGTAAGAATACTCAAATTACAAAGCATTTTCTTTTCAAGACAAATTCCCAATATATATCTAAAGCTTAGTTTACACTTAGCCACTTGTATCGAGATTTTTATGAGGCAAAGTATATTTGACAAATCGTGATACAACTTCGCATAAAAATGCTCATTCATTTGGTTGTGCCTGACACAAATCCTCATACATTTTGCATATGTTGATTTTGTTTATGTTTTGACTTTTCGCTTTACTTTTGCGTTTAGTTTTGAAGTGCAGTTCATCGTGTGTTTAGTTCTGTAGAGCGGCCGGTTGAATTAAATTAAAAATCATATCATCGTGGTCAAAAGAAAAGACCTTACCTACCTACTTCCAGTAAAAAAATGTAATATTTCGGATGTCAGGTCAAAACCATTTAAAGACTTTAATGAAAAAAACTGATAAGTTAGAAGAAATCGCTCAGGAGTTAAAGTGTACGAAAAAAGAAATTGAGGATAAGTGGCATAATATAAAAAGTCAATTTAAAAGATAGCTCGGAAAAATTAATATTAGCAAAAATCCGGCTGCGGAACCTCATCGTGGGATGCATTCAAATATTTGCAACTCTTGCAGACTCGTAATTAAAGTATATCGACAAGTGCCCGTTTAATGTAAACAGAAAACAAGAAATTTCTCAATACATACATATATACAAGTCGAAAACATGGCTATACAAGTGCCGATACAATTCCAGATACCTACTTGTATCTAAGTGTAAACTCACCTTAACAATGATTTGACTTTCTCCATTTCAACCGACTGATAATAAATCCATCAGAATTATTGTCAACTCAACATTTTTCCATTCTAAAGCCTTGGTTCCCAACAGAATGCGGAGGTGCAATTGCAATTGCGCCGCATTCACTTGTAAACAAAGGTTTTAGCATAATGCGACAACGCACTACACTGATTACGTACAAACAAACCCTCAACACGACACTGATTCTGGGCATGTAGTGGCACTGGGCTGTCCCTGACTTACCATACAGCCATGTTTTAACCATATGTGAAGAAATATGCGCAATGTGCCTAATGTTTGAGCTACAAATTGGGCTCTGTATATAGTTCTTCCTTCTTTCCTATTTTCGCTCGCTTTACTCATATATAGAAAATTTATGCGAAACAGACTATTTCCAATATTCAATTAATATATAAATCGGAAGACGTACCCAAAATTATACACTTACGTTAATTTATAAATATTCGCCCGTTTACTAAATCTTGCTGGATCACTAAGTATCGAAGAAAATCGATCGATGATCCTAAGTAAAAAGCCGTAGCGTCGCTGTAACTTAGGTACTAGTTTTTAAAACTAAATCCAAAACGAACCAAGAGACCCGCGACCCACGGTAAGTTCTCTTGTTCCCCTAATAAAGAACAAAATGTAACATTAAGAAGTAACTAAACAAATCGTCAGCCAAGTATTGGTTTGTCGTAAACGCCAAAACTCACTTTTTGAGTCTGAAGTTGATTTGGGGGTTTCATGACTCACTTTTTCTTTCTCTCTTATTGGATTTCGTCCAGCTCAACTGGTTCTCCTTTATGTATTTTGTTGAATGCCACATTAAAAACGGAATTTTTAGAGTGACTTTGTCGTATATGCAATTATGGTGGCATTTACGACAATTATCCATACATTTTGTCTTTCCCATTTTTAAAATATTGTTTTGTTGTAATGGAGTGTCGTAAACGCCAAATTATTACGCAAAGTCGTATTCACGGTATACAGAAATCAAAGAATGCCACACACTGATATAGCTTCCACCATAGCAAAGAAGTTTAGTATTATTGTTGTTTGTATCGGCATTTGGAAATTCTTCGATAATTTGCAGTGGTCGTATTAACTTGCGTTGCGCGTGCCACTCAAATTAGTTGTTGGACACTATTTGTGCAGGACGGATCAAACCGCGACAGCTCTGTATTTGCATTTTTGATTTTAGGTAGCTGTACTTCACTTACGTTTCTGAATACTATTTTGTGGACCTATTTACTTAATAATTAATTTTTAATTACAATAGTGGTGCTTAAAAATATCTAAATAACTCCCAAAGGAGTTCTATGAAATTGGTAAAAAAAAAAACATTTTATATTGTATACTTCCAACTGTAAAAAAAGATAAGGTGAGTAATTTGTGAGTAGAATTCAAGCTATAAATCTGTCAAGAAAGAAAATTTATTGTTAAGGGACATTATGTATGTACTGACATTGACATTATACCTTAAAGTTTTTTTTTTATTTATAAATTATTCTATGTAAATTTTTTTAATATTGGGTAGAAAGAAAAAGTCTAAAACTATACTCCCTTATTCATTCTCGTCAAAGTTTTAGTGATTTTATTCTTTGTAGTTTTGAAAAATGGACGCAAATAATGGGTTGCCGCAGACTGAGCTAATAAACGAGCCGATAACGTAAGTCAAATAGGGATTGTGATGAATGATAATTTGTATTACTTGATATTCTAAACTTAAAGGCTTCAAGATGGAATACTTTTTCCGCGCGGAGTTACTGATACTGACAAAAGTCCAAATCTTTCATCTGTAAAAACTTCTGATGAGTGCTTTGTACCGGAAGATACAGGTAAAATAATGTCGTGGTTTAGCATAGTATGTGCTTCTATTACTCTATTTCAGAAGATGAGATAGGATATGAGTCATTTGATGACTCAGAAGATGACCCAGATTACGATCCCTCAAAAGAAAAAGAAAACCGACCATTGTGTAATTTATTAATAACGCCAAAGCGAAAGGATAGATACCGTGAAAAAACAGATTTTGTGGATAATTTGGTTTCTCCAAGTGTTAACAATCGGACAATACCATCGGATTATACTTCCTCAGGTAAAAGAAAATTATTTATGAAAAGCTTTACTTTCTGACATGATATTTAGGAAGTGAAGCAATAAGTCCTATATCGACATTATCACGGAAAAGGAAGCGGCAACAAGAGCTTTGGAAACAGAGCATTAGGAAGAAGCTACGGGAGTTAGGAAAGAACTATACGAACATCAAAGGAAAACATTTTAAGGAAAGAAAGGTTGGCTCCGCCTGTCCCATTTCTTGCTTTTACCAGTGCTCGAAAATATTTTCCGAAGATAATAGAATAACGATACATTCAGCGTTTTGGAACCTGCCAGATTCCTCTAAAAATACATTTTACGGTGAATTCGTGAAAAAAGAATCCGTAAATCGACGAAGGCAAGCAGTTGATCTTAGTAAGCGCAAATTCACGTATCACTATTATCTAAAGTGTGGCGATACTCATCGGCGTGTTTGTAAAACCTTTTTTCTGAACACATTAAATATTAGTGAAAGGAGGATTTATTATTATTTTGATAACATGCACTGTGATGGGACTGGTGCTCCAAGATTGTCAAGAAAAGGAAAAAAACCTAAAACGAAGTACACCTCCTAAAAAAATAGATGAAGTTAAGGCACACATATCTAGCTTTCCCACCGTGGATTCACATTACTGTCGGGCAAATACTCAGAAGAAGTATTTAGAAACTGGCATGAGTTTAAACAAAATGTATTCATTGTATAGAGAGAAAACTTCTGACCCTGTTTCACTTGCTATATATAGTAATATTTTCAACTACTCCTTTAATCTATCCTTCTACAAACCGAACAAGGACCGGTGTGATCGATGCGTTTTATTTGAAATTAACAACGATCCAACGGAAAAACAAAGACGAGAGCACGAAGAGCACAGAGAGGAAAATAAGTTCACAAAAGTAGAGAGAACTATTGATCGACAAAATAGAGACTCCTCAACTGCTATCATTTGCTACGATTTGCAAAATTTCTTTTCACTACCAAGAGGATACGCATCCAATTATTATTACAAGAGGAAACTCTCTGTTTTCAACCTCACAGGTATTTGTAATCTTAACAAAATTACCTATTGCGCAATTTGGAATGAAGCGTTCAGCGGTCGTACAGGGAACGATATAGCCAGTGCTCTAATAAAGATTTTGCAAGCCGTCTTATCCGATATTCCAACAGTAAAGGATATAGTATTGTGGAGCGATTCGTGCGTTCCGCAAAATAGAAACCAAATTACTTCAGTCGCCATTCTACAGTTTCTTCGTGATAATCCAATAATTAATTCAGTGCAACAAAAGTTTTCAGAAACCGGCCATTCCCAAATTCAAGAGATCGACTCAGTTCATAGCGCGATGGATAGATATTTGAAAGGTCTAGAGATTCATAGTCAACTCTCTCTATTTCGGTTATTAAAAGATATGAAATACGACAATGTTTCACTTAAGCTACTACAAATGCAAAATGACGACTTCAAAACATATTCGGCTAAGTCCCAAAAGCTGAATTTTCAAAGTGTACCATATTCGAAGTGCAAGAACTTATATTACTACTCTGAAGACCTGTTTACAATAAAATACAAGACGTCTATGAGGGCTCGAGACTTGTGTCCAGTATTCTTAAGACAAAGACCAAGGAAAGGAAATTTAGGAACTCCGAATAATTTATTCCAGCAGAATAGTACTGTTTTGGATATTCGAAAGAAGATATCAGCGGAAAAAAAGAAAGATATTAAAAGCATGCTTCCTTTCATGCCGGAAGTTGATAAACTTTTTTATCAAGCAGTACTAAAATTTTGAGCAGAAAGATACTTCATTTTGTCGATGCGTCTTTTTATTATTTTATATTTTAAAAGTACGCAACAGTTTTTAAGTTCTCAAGTTCTTTCTATCAGTTTTATAATTTCCATTTTTTTAATGAGAAAATTGAATTAAGTTCCTTTATTTTGTGATATTGTACTTATACTGAATTAATAAAAAAAATATCGTTATAAAGTTATTACTCCTCATCTAATTTACTTTATATATTTTCCAACTTTAGGCATCAAACCATGACTAGGTACTGATATTTTGATTTGAAAAAGCTACTGAGCCTTTATGTGTTGGACTAACACTGAATTGGATTAATTTAACGAAACTATATGAAATTAATAGAATTTATAATAAGCTTGGATTGCATTCAATTTATATCTAATCTACTAAATTCTGTAGAGATTCATGTGGTTCCTAATTAGTCGAAAATCCAAATCTTGTTAGAACGTAATTAATCAGTATATTCATACAAAATTGGTGTGTCGTATGTTAAGAAAATTTTGTCGCAAGAGCACTGAAAATGTTAATCTACCCTTAAGCTACGACAAAACCATATTCAATAAAAACGCTAATATTACGTAATTTTACCCGGAAACATATCAATACTCCACATTTTATTCTTAGCTTATACTTCAAAGAAGACAAATGTTCGAAGATCAAAAAGTCCTATCGGCTTATTTTGATTTTTTCAACACCAAAACCTTTAAACGTCATTTCCCAAATCTGGGAAATTGGTCGATACAACAAACCAATACTGGGGTGACGAAATGTTAAGTCAATAAGTCAAAAATAAAAAAATCGTAGTAAGAAAAACTTTGAGTTTAGAAAGACAAAATGTCAAGAAAGAGATTTTTAATCGGGACTGGTGAGCTTCTTGCATAAAAGCACTCCCAGTCCTTACTGTAATTGAAAAACTCAACCTCACAGCAGCTTTAACAACTGGAAAAGATTAGCAGAGGCCTTAAAATACACTCAGAATCATCGCCTCACTCAGAATCATCGCCTCACTCGGAATCTATCCAAATCCTATCGTCAATCTCTTACATTTGGAGATATTCATTAACAACTTACGAAACCGTAAGATGGTTTACAGCTGATTGGAGTTTTCCAGCTGGTTATGTTTTTGATCGGGTCTATGATCTAAGGTTTGGGATATTTTTTAAGGAAGCTCCGATCTTTGGATTATGCTTTTTTATTGTTCACTCGACGTTTCGGGTCTTGATTAGTACCCTTCTTCAGGAGTTAGCTACATTAGAATACAAAATAGTATTGCGTACAATTAAAATATTTGATGCTTTCACCTTTGTTCTTGGTATGATGAAATTTTTTTTAAAAATATTATTTAAACATATTTCACAAAAAAAAAAATACACATTAAAAATATGATAAAAACGTTAACTGAACATATAAATAAATAAATAATTTAAGCAAAATAAATAAATAATTTAAACAAATAAATAGATAAAATTAAAATGACTGTTTTATTTAAGGGATCACAGACGAATGGTGTGCGGAGTTCTTTGTCATGTTGTGATGTCAAGTTTCAGTTTTCTAAGTACATATGTGTTGGTAATATTTATTTATTAGATCTGTGTCTTGTATTAAATTAGTTAGATTCCTTCTTTCCATGTAGATGTGGCATGCTTCTTTGAATTCGCGTTTTGCTTTGTTTTTCTCTATGTTTATAATTGTCGCATTATCAAATGCGAATACGTGTCCGGTTTTTATTGTATGGAATACAAATGCTGAACTTGGTGTTTTCTTGGTTATGTAGTGCAGTTTTCACATGGTACTTTGTAGACAACATTATTGGCTTCTTGTGTGGGTATAGGGTCCTTTAATTTTGAGTAGCATCTATTGAGTTGCGTTATAGGTTTGAATGCCATTTATATTTTATTATTGTTATTTTGGATAATCCTGGCGACTTTTAGGGATAATGGATGTATATATGGGATGGATCTGTATATTGGGGTAGTGTTGTCTAATGTTATTATGTTGCTAATCGTTCTATTATGTTGGGTGTTATAATAATGAGTATTCCTTGTTGCTTTCTTGATTAATGTGTCTATTGTGTGGTTTGGATAAATAGTTGTTTTTCGTCAGAATGTTTGTTGCAAATTTTATGTTTTTCTGTGTGAATTGCCGATTACTTATTTTAAATATTTTATTTATGAATGATTGAGCTGTGTTAATTTTTGTTTGTTGTGGGTGATTGGAGAAATATTTCAGTATCTGGTTTGAGCTAGAGGGTTTCCAGTACCAGTCTGTTATTATTTTACTGTTGTTTGTTCTGATGTCCAAGAATAAGATTGTTTTATTATTCTCTTTTTCGATGGTGAATTTTAACCTATTGTGGATACTATTGAATGTGTGTGCGAATTCTATTTCGGAGCATTTTGGTATAGCGCAGATAATGTCATCTACGTACTTTTTTATAAATGTTGGTTTTATCTAGGATTTCTTTAATGCTTCTTCCATCACGTAATCAAGCGCCATTTCAGCTAAAATGCCAGATAGGGGGTTTCCCAAAGCAAGTCCATATTTTTGTCTGTACATTTTATTATTGCATTTGAAGTAATTGCAGTCTATAACACAAAATTTAATTATTTCTTTAAAAAGAACTATGTCTATTGGTGTAATTTCTTCTATTAGGTGCCACTAATTGTCAATTATCTTTAATATAAGTTCTGTGTCAACATTTGTATAGACAGATTCCACGTCTAATGAGATAAGATGTTCATTTGGTTTTAGTGTTACACCATCTAGACAAATTTTCATTTCATATGTATTTTTTATATTGTGCGTACTGTGATTTATTTGATGCAGTATATTGCATATATTTTGAGAGATTGTAACTAGGGCTATTAATTGTTGTAAATATTGGTCTCATAGATATGCCGTCTTTGTGTATTTTTGACAGACCGTATAGACGTGGGCATGTGTCTGTATCGATGGAGAGATTTCTCTTTTGGATTTTATTGATGTAGTGTTTGTTAGCAATGATAAGAACTGGTTTATTGTTTCTATTTTGGTATACTGTAGTTGGGTCATTTTCTAGGTGTGTATAAGTATACATTTATCATGGATTCCATTTTTTGTAAGTATTCTTGTTTTTGCATAATTACAGTCATATTGCCCTTGTCTGATTTTACCTTGTATAGATGTGGGTTTTTATTGAAAAATTTCTTCGTGGTTTTTCCGCAGTGTTGTAGGAATGTTTTTATTTTATTGGCTGTATTACCATTTTACGTGTTTCTGATCTCTCTTCTAGAGCAGGAAGAGGAAGAAATTGTTAAAAACATAGAATACTTGGCCAAACTTATTGATATAATACTGACACTTGTTCGCCAGGGGCTTACCTTTGAGAAGACACCGGGAGGACTAATCTTATAAAAAATAAGGTTATTTCTTGAAAATTCCTCAATTTTCTTGTAAATATAATGACAAATTTTTTAAATTCATCAGTAGCTATAAAAAAAATGTTAAAAATTGATACAGCCTTGGAAGCTGAAGCGATGGTCATGTAAAATGAAAATTTGAGAAAAAATATTAAAGAAGAGTATAAACTTTCTAAAGCGGCAATATTACTCTTAGTGAACTCCGCCGGCTTTGGGAGCAGTTTTTCTGCTATGAGACGGATAAAAACGTTGCTTAGAAGCACAATGCTTCAAGAACGATTCTCTCGCATGTTACTGCTCAACACAGAGAATGCCATTGTTAAAAAAAATTGCAGCTGAAAAGGTATTGAGCCGATTTGTATAAAAAAATAGTAAACTAAAGCTTATTTAATTGGCGATTTCTGTTTTGATTATGACGATATTAATTTAGAAGGTAATGATGGATGGCGACCAGTTCAAATTAAACGATAATGCACTGAGAGAAATTTTCGCTGAGAATATGCTCTATTCCATGTGTATCAAGGAAAGTTAAGTGCGATTTTGAGCTTAGCAGACATTTCCTGGATATAAGAAAGCAAATTGGTTCGTCTTATTCAAATGAATGTCATAAGAATAGAATTGCTTAAATGTAGTTTACTTTTCGTTATTCTAGAAAAAGATTTAGAATTATGGGGGTTTAAAAAAAGTTTAGAAATTATACTGTGCCCCCTGCAGAGGGTTAAATAGTTATTCTAGTACGTTTTCGGAAAATCTAGTACAAGCTATAATATGTTTTTATATCGCTTTTGAGTACCCATACCGCTATGGTCCAAGCTGACATGGCTGAGTTATTAGCGTAAAACTAAATACCCGCACCATTTCCCCTCCCCCTACAAAAATGTCAAAAAACGAAGTACTCTGCTTGTCCTTCTAGGCGATTGTCTAAAAACCGCTTTGAAATCAAGTAAATCAGATAAGTGTCTTTGGAGATTGCACCTGCAAACTTTTTTGTACATGTATAGGACGAAAAATTGAGGTTTTGGCTGCCTCCATTCCGCCCCCTCGCCTACCAGCGACCTCACCCTAACTACCTCTTAGCGACCACTTGTAGCCGCCGATGGTAGCTTTCATTTAAGTCCTTAATGAGCTCTGTGCGCGTTTTCGATAAGGAGTTATAAGCAAAAGAAGTTGAAACTTTGCCCTCCTGCCCCGCCGAATGCGAGCCCCTCTCCTAAAAACCAACACCATTAACAGATGTGCGACATCGAGACGAACACAACCACAAAAAATGGTGAAAAAATATATATATTTAAATAAAAAACAATGTATCTTTTAGATTTCGCCGCTGCGGCGACAACGGAGTAGTAGCTTATCTTACTATGTCGCCGTAGCGGCGACAACGGAGCTGTATGTTTACCTTACATTGTCGCCGCAGCGGCGACAACGGAGTGCAAAGGGTTAAAAGAAGCGTATATGCTGTGCATTTATAGTGAAATCAGACGGGTCCATTCATTGTAAGCTTCTTCAATTTGCAGAAACGATTATTGTAGAAAATGATTGCAAGCAGATCGACAGATTGAACATTTCTGTAAAAAGAAAAAAGGGCGTCCAATATTGGCGAATTGGAAAGGGGCTGTCTTCCGCCATAATAATACTCGACTACATATGACTTTTCGAACTCTGCAAAAATTAAATTGAGAAATCTTCGATCATCCATCATACTCTCATGACCTTAAACCCTCAGAGATTAATACCTCCTTCAACCCTTCAAAATTTCCATTAACAAAAAAAAAAAATAAAAAATCTGATGAGGATGAAGTGCCTGAAGCATTGGAGGAATATTTTTCATCAAAGACGGTGGAGGACGGGGAATAAATACAGCTACCAGAAATGTAAAGAACAATGGCAGAATGTAGTGGGCGCTATGTAGAATATTGATAAAAATCGCATCTCATCTACAAATCACGTATTTAATATGATAATTACCAGGAGTTACATAACATTTCGTGGACGTTTGGTCTTCAGCTTTTATATCATTTGTATGTGGGGTGGGGCCGGCTACAAGGCTGGACGAGGGAAACTACAGAAAAAATATTTCTCATCAAAAATAGATGGTTCAACGTTCTATTGAATTCTAGACTCACTTCTAATTACTAGTACCTTCTGCTGAGATATTATTATTCCCACTTAGCAACATCCCCCTCACTACGCTAGCATAAAAATCACTTCGCTTCAATTAATATGCCATCAGCATTGCAGCGACAACTCCCTTCATCATTCTCCCAAAGTATATTACTACTAAAAAGCATCTCTACACATGTAGAAAGAAGGATGGGAGGATGTACGCAACTAACAAAACATGGTGGCGATTGGTATGTGTGAGCAAAGGGGGAGGAAAATATATTCCGATTCCGACAATAAAAGTAATAATTGAAGTGCCGTGCCGAATAGAATGTTCCATCACAAGTTCGTAGTCCCCTTGGAGTAATCAGGTAAATCTCATACACTTTTAGGTTACACATTAAGAGGATGAAATACAATGGGCGCATCTAACTGTAAATATCAATATCAAAATAGTTCTTCCAACACACACACACGATTTTCATGAGGATCTCTAAACGTGAATTTCATTCACTCTAGCATTATACTTGTGACTTAATAATTTCACAGTTCGATTGTAAGAAGGTCCTTGTCGAATACAGCAAAACCACTAACAAATCCTTTTGAGGATTTTATACAACGAAAGTAGTACATACTGCCTGAAAGCACACATTGCTAGCATGCACAATACCTTCATAACCTGCTGCATGTTCCAATTCTGAATATCCTGGATACAAAGGGTACAGAGGGATACAAACTCCCTCAACACATGTATAAGAATATGTGTGATCTAAATAAATAGCTTTTAACCCCTTTGCGTTACATCATCCCCAGCAGAAGACCTATGGACGTAATGAAACCCTTACGAAACTGGATGCTGCATCCTGCTGGGTTTCGAATGATAACTGCATCATTCAGGCTTCCAACATGACCCGTGATTTTTGAAATCATTTACAAAATTTAATAAATACACAACACCGGCCAGCATCATCCCCTATACATAGGGGAGCTAGCTACAATATATATAGTACATCCTACATCTCCCTTCCGAGCACTCTTTATCTGGTGTAGTTTGGTACCCATTCCATTTCTATGCTTGTATCAAGTTGCATGCAAGAACAGCATTAAACCGATCAGAATTTATGCTCCTCGGCTGTCCTGGCTTGAGGGTTGAGGTGGCGAGGGTTGGATAAACAATGGTAATTAGATTTATTTTCTGTAATCGGGTAAGCCCTCGTTTGTAGTTTCATTATGTGTGCGATAGTAAAGAATGTGAAGCTTGTTGAACTATCATCAGTTAATGATTTTCGAACTATTCGCCTAGTTTCCATACAGTTAATATGGCGCCAAATGTGGCTATTTCATTTCCGTATCGAATTTCATAAATGTCGAATGACCTACTTTTTAAAAAAATTAAAATTAAACATGAACTGGCTTTTAGCTAGACTCAAGCTTATGGAAAGCAAGGACAACGTGCTGTACTAACTAAAGTGACTTAATTTATCACGATTTCCTTAATGTCGTTCGTCCTACATTTTTACAAAGCAAAAAAAAAAATCATAAATATTTCAAGCCAAGTGTAAGAAGCAAGATATGAAAGTGAAGTGAAAGTGACTTTTGTGGCGTTAAGTAACCGTCGATTAAAAATTAATCCGTTAACACTTCAGAAATGAAGACACTCAGACTCAAAACAGTTGATATATCTTGACGAACCTACTTTGAAGAAGGTAAAAAACGTTTCCACCATCCGGAAAAATGCCTGGGATTCGCATCGCTTAATCTTCATCAACTAGAGGAACACGGCCCAAAATGAGTAAACCGCCCGAAGTAAGTAGACATGAAATTGTGCAATGTAAATGACAACCAGTTGCGACTAACTACAACAATATCAGCTTGTCAAACGTATGTAGCTGCTCCGTATTATTAAAAAACATTTTTGTCTTGTTTTTGCTGAAATTTCTAATATTTAAGCCAGATATTTTGTTTAAGAAGTAAGGTTATGTTTCTAAAACATTTTTCAATAGTTTCAGGCAAAGTGCGCAGCTTAGCTATCCGCTTTGTCTGTAAAAGTTTCTGTTTCTTTTCTGTATGATTTTTTTAAATTAAGGAATCAGAGGATACCCTACCCAATGAACAATTCAACTTTTGTAAGATCCGCAAGAGTACTTTTAAATAAAAGTTTAACCACTTTATAGAACCTTTACACGATACTTAGGAGCATATATAACACATCTTATAAAACGAGTTTTTGTAAAGCGTGTTGCGTAAACATTCTAACAATGTTTATAAAACTGATTTATTATTGTTGTGAAAACGTTCTCCGAATTTACATATATATGTATTTCAGAGGCTTGAATGCATCTGTTAGATTCATTTCTCCTCTTAGATAGAAGGAAGAAAATACTGATCACGTGGTTTAAGAATATTCGGAACAGAAATTATTAAGTAAACAGAAAAGAATAAAAATTTGACAGTTGTGCACAACGCAAAACGTCAATTGGATTTTGAAAAAAGTGACAAGTAAACAAATTGTAATTCCTCTGATATCCAAGGCTTGGGAAGTATTTTTCGATAGCGGCAGTGATAGTGATGAATACACAAGTGATCGTAGAAATATACCTACAAATTTTGGATTTTGGAAGAACACACTGCAGTTAAATATGACTGCAACTAATTAAAAAAAAAACAACAATATTGTATGTATTTTGAACTTTAATATATATATATATATATAAAATTATACATCTTCTTCTAATCTCATACAAAACATAATAGCCTCCATGGCGAAATATAAAAAAAGAACTATCTATCACATTTTTATCAAAATATAAATCAATCTTTGCTGAAGTTTTTCACAAGAGTCTCAAAGAGATTTAGAAACTTATCAGTTCTAGCCATTTTTTCTTGCTGCCGTTCCGCCCTAGCAGTTTCAGTCTCATCAGCTTTTCTCCGTCTTGATTTTGAAATTGTGGTTTCCTCAATTATTACATCGTCAAAATCGTAATCCCTTTCTGACTGCAATGGTTTTATCACTACAGCACTATCAACTCGAGCAAGTGGCATACATCTCCAACCGGGTGATATTACATACATTAATTAAACATTTGATGTCCCCCGGAGACCAGCTCATGAAATTGTCAGCTTCTGAAAATAAAATATACCGTTTTAATTACAAAATTAAATCAATTGTTTTCATACCTCTGCTATTACTGCCTTCCATTTTCTTGGCAAGCATCCATTTGACGTTTGTCAAATTGTATTCCGTTTATTCTATCTAAGGAGGTAGTTTAAAAAGAATACGTTTAGAATACATCGCTGCGAATAAAGAAACACAATGGAATAAACGGAATATTTCGAATGGATAAATAAACACTTCTAGTGCGTTCTGAATATTCGGAATGAATAAAGAAAAGCACTCTGTAGCGTGTGAACTATAACAACGAGATTTAAATAATCCACCTAAAAACTGCCACGTCTGGGTGATGCGTGTAGGTTCCAAGAAGCTCTCACGATACCAATGCCTACTGTCTAGTGTCAATCAACGTAGAAACCTAAAATGTAAACGATGGCCGAGCAGAACTATTATAGAACTCCTAAAAGCATTCTAATTACGACCGGTAATATCCAGCTTTGACGTTTTCCTTAGAAGAAAGATGTCGTTTAACATTGTGCAAATAATCGAAAAAGGATATTCCAACCCATGGCTCTGGATAGTGCTGTCAGCTTGGGACTCTGATCATCTATGCGTTGACCTAGTAAATTGTCAAAGAATATTAACATTCGTAGCCTCAGACTGACTCGTCGCAACAGGCTTGCATAAAAAACGAGGCAATTTTCATACTTGAAACTGAGACAGAGGAGGAAATTTCTAATAGTGATAATAACGACGTTGTAAGGTCTGTTAAATCTGCAATAAAATAAAATTATAATTTTGACACAACAAATAGACAACAAAATTTTTCTTTAGAGTTCTTGTTTATTTGTCAATCCGTCAATTCTGATATTTATAAAAATTGTTTTTGATTCATTAATGTCCCGAAAGAAAATCCTTAAAGAATATTGACCTTCACTTCGACTTTTAAAATTGTTATAATTTTTGGAGTTTTCAAAATGTTCGTAACAAAATGAATATTCCAGATTTTGAACAACTCCCCTAAGGCCCTTATAAAAAAAGAAATATGTTAAGATTTTGGGAAATGTGCAATTAAATTTGTAATATCTCTGCCTTATATTGAATATTGCTGCACAGGCTCTCATTTCTTGTTAAATGTTTTAATTTTTTATATCATCACCACAATCATCGCTGAAGTTATTTTCGCCAATGCGGGAGATTCTGTCTATATCGTCATTAAATTTTACAGTCCAGTTATCTCTTATCTCTAAACCTTCATTAACAAAAATGTCGAAATCACTTCTGGAATTAATATCAGAATAATTGGTGGAGTTATGCAGAGTCTCTTAGAAAGAACGGAACATGAAGCAAAACTTTGTGTAGCGATATCCGAACTAATTAGCTCTCTCTGAATATTTCGCAAATTAGTTTCAACTTCGCAAGATCCATTGTCCAGAAAACTTTCACTTTTTAACGTGAACGCGATATGAAGAATGTGACATAAAACGCGAAATAGTTTCATAGATATTGCTATGGTTTTAAAAAGGTCTTCTCTTAACCTGTTTAAAACTATTCCCAAGTTTTATAAAGATTCCAATGGAGCTTCTGCATAGCCAAATTGTTTTATAACTGCTTCTTTTGCTACTGGTTTGCTGTCGACAGTAAGCTGCTTTATAGTGGTTCTCAATGCAGTTTTCCGATACTTTACGAAAGCTTTATGCGACTGAATGGCATCCAGAGCCAAAGTGTTTTAATAAGGTTCAGATAAATGGCATTGCAAACCACTGTATGACCATTATATAACGAAGTAGTTGTTACGGTTCCCCTTACCGTTCCTTAACGAGGATATACCCACCTTGGTAGCTCAATGAAGACGGCCAGGGTTCTTTGAATCCTAGAAGTATGAGCGCCACTTGATTTTTGTTCTTCCTGTAGATTACCACGAGAATCAAGAAACTCGGAAACTTGAGAGCTAAATAAAAAACGAAACTATCGTAGAGCGAACTGAGATTTATTCTATGTATGTATGAATGCGAAGACAACATACAACGGCCGTAGATCAAACGGAATTATTATATTTCGTTAACAATATGGAATCACAACAATATAATAAAATAATAAATAAAAAAATAAAAAAAAACACAATTAGCAAAAGAAAAGTAAATTGGTGGTACACAACTACGGGACCTCCTTGACCGCTCTTAAAACAATTGCACTCCGTCTCCGTGGTTCTACTCTTCTTCCCAACTTATTGTCACCGATTGCTGATTATCACCCGACCTCTAAGAAGACCAAAAACTCACTGCCTGATCTCCTCTGAACTTGATCTCTTCACCTCATCGTTGTTGTCAGTCCTGATCAAAAATTCTACGATTTCGATATCGATTTTTCGAGCCACTGAACTTGCGGCAATTTGAATTTTGGGCTTGAGCTACGGAATTAAGCTCTTAGTTGGACTTGTTTTGAGGCGATCCAGAGTTTACATTGAACTGATTAATAATAAGTTATAATAACGGTTGTTCTTAGTATTTATAATCTAATTTACTCCATCTCGCGCCATCCGGGGAGCTTTCCGTACTTTGATATATCGGGTCCATAATTTCTCCTGTAAGATCCATGCTAACCCTTGTTCAGCATCCTTGAAACTTCGACTCGGATCCTGTTGTTTTCCTTTTTCCACAATGAAATCTGTAAGATAACGATGGGAGCAGTAAATCGACTTTGAGATTCTTATGGGACAAAACACAAGCCAGATACGTGCGTTTGATAGTGTGACCATTTAGAAGGTTAGTTCTAGCTCCTTGTTTATGTTACCTATATAACATAGTTCCCGAAGCCAAACAGTTTTATACCTAGTTCGGAAAGCATTTTCTAATACTGCAGATCCAATTTTCGAAACCAAATAGCTGCTAAAATTGTTCGTTGGGTATGATGCAAAGCACAGCATGGCAGGAAGGAGATAGGGAAAGGATTAGGGGGTATTAGGAGAGTCACGGATGTTCCGATGCATGTGACCCTCAAACTATTGTAGATTGTATGTGGGAGAAAGACAGAAGATGGTAGATTGTTCCACATTCGCACTGTTCGGAATAAAAAAATATCACTGTATGGCCGAAAGTAAATTGAAAGATAAAAGGATGTGTGCGGCTTGCAGTGCGAGTATTGCGTGCAGGAATCATTCTACAAAGGATCAGATTAGATATTTCATCAAAACATTGACCACGTATATAGCGATAAAGGAGCGAAAGGCATCCAACATTGCGGCAGTGTTCGAGTGAGTCGATAGGACAAGTAATTGCCCCATCGCCAATGAAGGCTTAAAGGCTCTCTTCTGAACAATATCTAATGAGGCTATAGTCCAAGGCAAAAATTGGTCTTATCTTCGGAAAAAGTCCAACCAAGCTCAAAATTGGTATACACTTGCTTTCAAGTTTTCCAAATAAGGTGTGAAAAGTCCTGAAAATCTGAAAAGTAAGTGTATACAAATTTTTAGCTTGGTTGGACTTTTTCCGAAGTGAAATCCTTAAGTTCCGGGACTACTCGGCTGTGCGGCCAATCCCGGGAATTGTATTCCATTTTAGGTCTAATGTAGACTTGAAGAGGAGCGCTTTTCAAAAATGCAGGACATTTGGATGCTTCTTTGGCAACAGAAAAGATAAGATCTGTCCCGCTTAACTTACTGGAAATATTAATGCCAAGAATGCTTAGTGACGGTGAATCAGAAATCAATGTTCCATCAAAAGAAACGGGAGTGGTTAAGTGTTGATCTTATTTTAATGAGATGAGACAGCTTTAAATCTTATCAAAAAGGGAAAATCAATTGTCTCGTTAGTGGTAAGAGCAGTCGCCCGGCAAGTGGAAGATCCCGGTTTCACTTTCAAACCCCGGACGAGGCTGTTCTTTTCTCCTCTTGTATTTATGATTTGATTTAGAATCGTTAAAAATAAAAATTCTTAAAATTCTTCTGTTCTCCATCATATTTAAAGACTGATTTTTGATTTTGCCGACCTTAATAAGATTCCGCATCCCGTCAAAAGTGGTAGTGCTGGAGACAATTCATCATACTGGAGGCAACATGCACTGCACGATCTAGAGGCTTTAATTATCCTCAGGTTGAACGATTTTTAGCTTATGGGAAGCCTATATCCAGACAAAGTGCCCTAAGGGTTGCTCCACCATCTACCCCATTCTTTCCAGTTTGGGCCCCTTGCAACTTTTTCTCTTTCTAAACATGAAGAAATTGTTAAGTGATAAAATAATCGCTTTGAACGAGGCTGAAACAAAGGCTGAAACCTTTGGGAAAATTGTATCGAGCTAAAGGAAGAATGGTCGAAAAAAAGTCGAATTTCAGTAAAAAAAACAGATTGAGGCTGGTTTCTATCTGCCTATTGAAATGGTGTTCTTTTTGCCATTCACGTCAACAACAAAATATTTGCACAGTCAGATCTTATAAGGATCAAGTGCGAAGAGGTTGAAGACGAATTGTAACCTTGGCCACACAGATGAAGCCGAATTTGATCTATTCAATTGAAAATATTTGATTTGTGATCTTTCAAGTTGCTCTAAAAATTTTCACGAAACTACGAAAATGTAGTTTCAATTAAAGCTAGAATGCAATGCAAAATTCTGAAAGCAAATTGAGTTTCGTTAAATGCTAGTAAGTCAGTTCGACAACAAAAACGGTCAAAAAGACACTGCAGAGCTGAAAGTATATGAAAAATTTTTTTTTGGAATGGTGATGTACTGCAAAACGGGGAATGCACATTTTAGGCCCGACACATCCAGACATAACAGATGTCTTAAACGATTCATTACGATGCTCTGAACATTTTTTATTAACAATGTTTATTTCTTGTTACCTTCTTAGGTAACTGCTAGTTACGCATCCCTTATCGCGCAATTTTAGTAGCTCAGTGGAGAAGGGTCTTGGGACCCCCGAACTCATAGATTCAATGGGCGCCACGTGGTTTTTCCATTGGCAAAAGATACCACGAAACTTACAAAATTGCAGTAAGGAAGGACACAATAGATTGAAATAAAGGAGGATATGTATATGATCACCTTATATTTCAATACGAGGTGTAAGTTACTTACATCTATATATATATATATACATATTCCCGAATTCTCAAAATGAGATAAGGAAAAACAAAACAAAACAAAAGGTTCAAAGAAATTAAACGATCAATAAAAAAAAATTGGTTAACAAATCAATATCAAAAAGAATACTTAACTTGAGAGGCCCCTTGAAAGCATGTGGCCGGCACCAAAACTGTACCAAACTCCAGGTAAAACAAAACCGCACCACTAATCCTGGGACTCTTTCTCACCGCCTTATCTGCTCCACTTTTGATCTCCTTAATTTTAGTTTTCAACCCACTTCTTTACTTTAATTTAATTCTCTTTTTCCTTTAATTTATTCCTAACTTTTCCGCCTTTTTACTTGTAGTCTTTACTCTAGCCGATTCCCGCAAAAAGTGCTCGCTTCACCTACCGGACGAGGAGACATAGCCATCATTTTCGAACTCGATCGTCGAAACTTGACGAAACTTGAACTTGTCAGCGATCGTTGTCGACATTACAGCCGTGGTATTTAAAATTTGCGTGTTCATTATTTGTATTGATTTAGTTTGTTATATTTATCGTATGTTTAAAAATGTTAAAATTTGGTTACTCATTCTTTGAATTGATTTGATTTAGTTTATTTATCGCATGTTTCAACTCTGTTCGTAGATTGGCTATCCTTCGTCCGGGCTGCTAACACTTTGATTGTCCGTACCCAGGAGTCTATTATAGATTTAGGTGAGAATGAGGCTCAGGACGGTTTCTATATTTCGAATAAATCGACAATGATCTCCCTCCATGCTTTCAAAAGAAAGACCCATCCGTATTAAAGAAAACAATTTGTCAAAATAGCTCAAAGAAAGTAATTATGAAATATGAGGAAAGAGAGCTCATAATTAACACTAGTTACTATAGAGAATTAACTAATAGTGTAACCAGTGATCCCTAGAATAATTCTGCAGTTTAGAATTCATGGTTTCTAAGAATGATAGAAAAGGAATTAATCTAGAGATCATTGGGTCGCACAGGATTTAAGAAATATGGAGCCTATGTTTAAATAAAAAAAAAAATTAAAAGCTAATGGGTAAATGTTAGGCCTTAACTATCTTATATATCCTTGTATACATGTCCAGGGTGCGTATTGTGATGGTTTAAGTGTATGATATGTGTGTATGTAGATTGGTGCTCTCCTAGTGTCTTTTAATTGGTGACTAATATGTGTGTAAGTGTGGCCTCATGCCTGTGTGTTGTGAATAGGTGACACTGTAGATCAGCGTGATGTAATGCGTACTGTACATATAATTGTCTGCCGCTTTTGATGTATGTTATCCGACTGCGCAGTACTTTCTAAAGTGTCATTTGTAGTATGAGTGGCTGTGTATGTGTTGAGGATAATGTTGAGTTGCGGTTGAATCGCTCGATAACTTGGGAATGGTTTGCCGGCCGTTCTTACGCCCCCCTGAAATGTACAAGGATCACAAAGTCAACAGTTCATCGATTTCGTTATTTATAATGGAACACAACCTATGGTTAACACATACACGATAGACAAACTAACAAAGAAGAAAAAATTTAGCCCGTAACATTCTATTTTACGGGGAAAGGCTGGGAGGAGGAGATCAAAGTTTGATCTGGTACATTTTGGAAAATCTAATACAGAACCGAATTCCTTAGAGGAAGTTTGAGTATCCACACACTCGGAGGCTTAAATAGCTATTTAAAGCCATCCCAATACTCACTTTTTTAGTATTTCCCTCCTACTAGATTTTTTGCGCCTTAGATCGGCTCTCATTCGGTAGGGTTATATCCGATCGGGAAACGGCTTTCATTGTTCGGCTCAGCTCATTACCAGCAACAATTCGTAGAAGAAAATTTGTCTCTGCATTCTTTTAGGTTGAAACTTCTATATGACCCAAAATGTGGTAAGAAGAAGTGTGCAGCCCAGTTGATCACAAATTCGGAGCTTCTAAGTAGAGTAAAGAAGCAGTAACGGCCACTATGCATTTCGATTTAGGGGGGGGGGCGATCCAATTGGCCTCTGCACTGCAGCCATTCTTTGACTTATTGTGCATCGCTTTCTTTACAGTTCATCCAATATTTCCACTTTTCCTAAGAAGATCAGTAGTTTTTTTGTGTGAGATTACCTTGCAGTCGGTTGGCTTTAAGAGATGTGAGCCAAAATGCCGGAATTTAAAGTGTGCAATAGCGTGGCCTTCCCTTAGATGTACTCCGATGTTTCACCCTTTTCGAGACATAGCCTACATACAACAGTGCGTGATATACCTATCCGCTGCATGTTCTTGTTTAGCTTGCCATATCATGTTAGGACTCCTGTTATGATTCTGAGTGGATTCCTAAGTAACCTTAGGAGATCCCAGCTTTTGACCGGTAAGTTTTACGGTGCTGTAAGAAATGCCTCCAAATAGTTCCAGTTCTATGAGGGGCATGGATGCTCCGTTTTACATTTTACATTTACGTTATCTTTCCCATCAATTCAATTGTTCTTGTATATTTTCCTGCTAGTGTAGGATTAGCTGAGGTTTTCGTATATGCCTGGAATATCGAAGCGTATTTTCCTAGGCTTTGATGATATAATCTCTTGACTTTACACCATATATTCCTGCTACTAGTCCTTTCTCGGTTTAAGAACTGTCGGTATACCAGATTAAAGCTTGATTTGCTAGATTTGTATCAATTTTCTCCCTATTTGGTATCTTTATTTTGAGAGGTAGATAGAGGTTGTGTTTGCTACTATTCGTTTCATTATAATGCATAAAATTTTGGAGTTCAATTCTGTACGCATGGCACCAGTTACACTTACAGGAGACCCTTTGGAGGTTGTTATTCTGTTCTACGGAGGCAAATTATTATGCTTATACCTTAAGTTTCCATGTTTAGCCAGCCAGTTTTCTGCAGTTTTAGCGAGACATTTTTCTACGAAATTTTTAAGAGAAAAAAACAAGCATTGTAGTACTATAGAATAAAAACAGTTTTATAAAAGACGTCACATATACATCTAGGTAAGGGTAAGCACTGTAAAAATACCACCAAAATTCACAATACTGTACACACATGTAAGACCCATCTAGTGTGCTATACCGACAGTCACTGAACTGTCAATATTTTGATTCTATAGATCCAGGGTATATCAGATGGACAGGATAACTGTTCACTTCCTTCCCGAAAATTTGTTTGCTTGTCAGATAATTTAGCCTCTGTATCTGATACACCCTGCTCTTCTATTATAAGTTTTTAAAAACGAACATACTAATACAATACAACCCGATTTACACTACCATCTCGAGGGTACGACTCTTGTATTACTTACACTCACACTGACTCACACATCTCTTCACACCTTGTTGTACGTGCGGATTCCCCTATTCGATTCACGCTTATAAGATTATTTTACAATTGATCAGAAATTAATGAAACCACCCAAACTAGGTAAACATGTTGAAATTGGAGGGTAAGTTTATTTCGGTTGAAGTTCTCTAAATTGACATTTGCGGGCGAAAAAATTTATGATTTTTACCATACAAGCGGATACAGGTGGTACGATCGCTTCCCCTACAGTTCTAATTAAATAGAAATCTTTACTGTAATCAAACGAAAAAGAAAATGTAAAACATATTTTTAAAAAAGATTCGTCACTAAAAAATAGAAAATAATTTCTACCTTCACTTAATGAGCACATCACAAAAGTTCTTAAAGTTTCCCTTCATTTTGCAAAGAAAGCAAAGTCTGGAAATTTTAACACTACAGTGAATAACAATTTCCCGTAAATGATATTTGTAGCTCCTTGCTTAATTAAATAATTTTGCTTCGACTTTGTTTTCTTTGTGAAATTTATACACAAATTTAATATAATTTCAATATTTAATTAAATGCAAAATGAAGAGAAACTCTAGAGAACTTTTCTGATGTAGGTACTCATTTAGTGAAGGGAGAAAATACTTTCTATTATTTTTAGTGCGGAGTTTGAAACAAAGTTGTTCTAAAAAACTTATTTTTTTTCTTTTTTAGTCTTAAATTATTCTTAAAAAATTTAAAATTATATCTTAAGGAATTTTCAGTAACTACAAGAAAAATGTTTGCATTTGTGATCGAAATCTTACAAAAGCCGGTTATTCTTGATGAAAATTAACAAATTAGCACTCCTCGAAAATTTCTTTAACTAACTATCGATTTGAAAATAAATTGTTGGAAAAAAATTTAAAAACGTTGCCTTTAATTTGAAACAAATTACGGCCCAGCCCAGGAAATTTAAGCTACCTTTATGTGAAAAACACCAGCACTAAGACAAGGCAAGTAGGGTGTACTGTCTGTCGGGCGCTAACTGGTTCACTATCCTCGCATTCGAGTCGAACTTCATGGCTTGTATATCTCGAGGGTTACGACTGACCGATTTTCTATTTTATGTGGCACCAAATTTTACCCTGTTTACTATATCAAAAACTATTAATAAAAGAACTCCGGCGATATCTGGATGCTAATGAAAGTTTTATGCTGAAACGAAAAGAAATGCAAAGCGATCCACAACTGATGATTCAAACTTCAGGAGCTGATAGAGGACCTTGAGTTATAAAAGAGAAAAATACGTCGTTTAGGAGGGAGAGGGTGTCCATCATCTCCTTAACACTCTGTAACCAGGGGCGGATCCAGCTAGGAGCGCGGGAGTGTTAGCAAGAGACTAATTTAATTTTTTTTTTTATTATTTCGTAAAATGCAATATTTTTTACAGAATTCTTAGCCCAAACATTAAATAAAAACAAAATAAATCTGCAAATTGGGAAAGTCTCAGTCAGTGTCCTAGAGAATTTGATTGATTGGTCGGTTGGTCTGTTTTGCTTCAAGGCATGTTGATGAATACACATTTGAATTTAGTACAATTATAAGTCATGGCATGTGTGAAAGGAAAATCTCTCTTGGTTTAACGATAAGTGCAAGCAAGCCATAAAAGCGAAATAGTCTGCACCTATCAATTGCATCCATGTCCAAAATTGAAACACTATCCAAAGCGAAAAATTTCTTTTTGGCCAGAATGTTAGAATCTGGGCAAGACGTAAAGGCAGCAAAGGTTTCTGGTACCTGGTCAAAACCATCAGGAGGAACTTCAGCAGCTCCTCTCTTGCTTCACTACTTTACAATGAAGTGATTGTTGATTCCCTGAATGAAACTAATATTTTGACTGTTAGATTCACTTCAAATTCTCCTTTTTCACCCACTTCACATCTGCCTTGTTGATGTGTAAAAGAGCCAATACACGTGCGACAGATATGGTCAAAGTCCTTAAGGAGATCAACGTATCCATAGCTGCAGCTCCTGATAGTTTCAAGTCCCCGTTGAATAAAAGATGTGCCTCATTCGTGGCTAGAGCTCTGCGAAAACTATTCTACTTGTCTTAAATTTTCAATTGCTTGGAAACTAGCTCATGTACAGCCTATTCCCAAGAAAAGAAAGGGTAGCTATCCCTCAAATTATCGACCAATTGCAATCACTTCAATTCTCTTAAAGGTTTTTGAATCAATCATTAGCTAAAAATTAGTGAAGTACCTAGAAACTAATCAAACCTTCAACAATCGTCAGTATGGCTTTTCTTTTTCTGACTTTTCTTATGGAACGTTGAAACCGGTGAGTCCAAAATCGTTGCCCTAGATATTTCAAAGGCATTTGATAGTGTCTGGCATTCAACCCTTTTAGCCAAACTTAAGCACTTGGCCTCTCCCCTCCTCTTCTATTATGGATGTAAATATTTTAAAGTGTTTTATCTGGTCGCTTAATACGGATTATATTAGATGGAGTTACAATATATACCACGGTGCCTCAGGGCTCTGTTATCTCTCCATCTCTCTTCTCAATTTTCATTAATGATCTGCTTTCTCTTACTTTCAATCCCATCCATTAATTTGACAATATGTACCCTTGATTTCGCTTACTCCGTTGACACTCTTGCGGACCACAGAGGAAATGCCACATCTGTCAAACCAGATTGCATAATTGGATCCTTGAATAACCACCTTGATAATGTCCTTGCTTGGATCAAACCAAATCGCATCGAATTCAATACATCTAAGATCCAAAGCTGTCCCATCTCTTTAAAACAAGATCAGAATTTTTCCACCCCCGTTTCTTTTGATGGAGGACTGCTTGAAGATACACTATCCTTATACATTCTTGACATTAATATTTCCAATAAGTTAAGCTGACCAGATCACAATTTCTCAGTTGCCAAAGAAGCATCGATATATCTGGGATTTCTGAAAAGGTGTAAGAAATATTTCAGCCCAGCCGATGTGGAAAAAATTTTTCATATGGACTCACTCGAACACCGCCGCAATGTTGGTTGCCTTTCACCCCTATATTGCTACATGCATGGTCAATGTTCTGATGAAATATCTAGTCTGATCCCTGATTTCTGCATATAATACTCGCACTGCAAGCCGCGCACATCCTCTTACCCTTCAAAATAAAACTACTTTCGATCGTAGAGAACAATTCTGTGATGATTTTTTATCCCGAATTGTGCGAATTGTGGCTTAACAATATAAAAAAAGAAGAAGTCACACTTTCTTAGCTTGCCGACGAAGTTTATATACGTTCCAATTATGTATTGCACCTGTTCTGTGACTGCTATTTTAAATAAATGTAAATTTGTAATTCCTGCATTTTACAAAGATGCAATTTATGATGATTCGTGAATTTGAATAAAATACGTTTCTCTAGTTTTAATAACTAAAATGGATGTTTGGGCAGTTTTACACTTCCACCATTTACAAACCGAAGCAAAATGAAAATGCTAACATCTCATTTGACTTCCGTTTTCCGCCAAACTGCATTATCATCAGCTTTAAACATATGCGACGGTTATCAACACATCACTGACAAAATATCAAAAACTCTTAAGTACGTTCATCAGGCGAGCTTTTCTGGAGCTTTTCTGCCAGCTTATGTGAATCACGTGCATCGGCACGAAATTACAGCTTGAGATTTTCGGCCAGTTTTATAGCTAGCTTGAACTTGACAACTTCTGAATTTCCCTTTTGTTGGAAGGTCGCGATTGTGCGGCCAATAACTAAAATCAGTAATCCAAGTAACTTAACTGACTATAGGCCAATAAGTGTATTATGCTATCAAAAGCCTTTGAGAAGATAATTTATTCCCACATAATTGAACACTTGGAAAGCAATAACCTCCTATACCGCTGACAATCTGGCTTCCGTGCTGTCCATAGTTGTGAAACTGCTCTCTGAAAAGTCACCAGTGATATTCGTAAATTTTTAGATAGCAATGACGTTGCAGTATTGACCCTACTGGAGTTTTTTTTCAAAAGCTTTCGCCAATGTCAACCATCATAAGTTACCTACAAACTTAGCTTCATGATTCATTTTTTCTACGTCAGCCATTTCTATATTTTTTTGGCAAATAGATTCCAACAGGTGATTGCTGATGAGGGTCTCTCAGAAGTACTACCTTTACATTACGGAGTACCCCAAGGACCTATTCTTGGACCACTATTGTTTAGTCTGTACATTAATGATCTTCCTAATATCATCCAGGACTGTAATATCCATTTGTACGCAGACGATGTACAAGTCTACCTGAATAGGCCGATTGGTCTAATTAAAGACTGCGTAGACCGCCTCAATTCTGACTTGGAGCGAGTATCAAGGTGGGCGTTATGGGTTATATTAAATCCCACTAATTCGCAATCAATAGTCTTTTGTAGACAACATCTTAATATAATCGAGTTGCTTCCGGTCATTCTTGATGGAACTACCCTGCCTTTTGTGAATAAAGTTGAAAATCTCGGCTTTACCACCTCAATGAGCTGCTGTGACCATGTAAATGGAATAATTCGTAAGGTCGATGGTGACCTTCGAAGGCTGTGGTTATCTGCTAGTATACTAACGAAGCCCTTACGTTTAAAACTACTTAAAACACTTTTATTTCCATATTTTATTGGGTCTTGTCTAATTAACCCCCGTTTACATTCTTCTTGCGCTAGGAAATTGGAGGTTGCTTTTAAGGCTGGGTCGTTGTCCTAAATTGGTGCACAATTTGCAAGATGGGGCGGGCGTTAAGAAATTAGAATAAATTGCAAATTTATTAATGGAATATTTATTTAAACACCTAAGGCAACAAAATAACGTTTTCTAATTTTTAAATTTGTCCGCCAATTTTTATTGAAAATGATTTAAAAATGAAAATTCAATGATTTTTTTTAATTTCTCTGGTTTGGGGAGCGGGGCTGCCACAAATTTGAACTAAATGAAATAAGCAGAAAATAACGTTTTCCGATTTTTTAAATTCTACTCAATTTTATGAAAATTGTATGCAATAGATTGCTTTCTTAATGGGTAAAATGCAGGTAAAGCAATTTATTACGTCAAATTGTCGTAGATATAGGTAGAATTTTAAAAATCGGAAAACGTTATTTCCTGCTTATTTCATTTAGTTCAAATTTGTAGCAGCCCCGCTCCGCAAACCAGAGAAATTAAAAAAAATCATTGAATTTTCATTTTTAAATCATTTTCAATAAAAATTGGCGGACAAATATAAAAATTAGAAAACGTTATTTTGTTGCCTTAGGTGTTTATGTAAATATTCCATTAATAAATTTGCGATTTATTTAAAAATCTTAACACCCCGCCCCATCTTGCGAATTGTGCACCGAGCTGAAACGATTTGATCACATTTCTCCGTTTCGGTTGCATATACTTGGATGTTCTTTCAACACTTTTTTTGTTCGAAGGCAGTTCATTTTTCTTCATAGAATTGTAAATCAAATACGTGTACCTTTTTACATATATGAGGAGTTAGTTTTGCTGAGGTCATCGAGAAATCTTACCAATTTAATTTCGCGACTAAGATTTTCCATAATGGAGAACTTCCACTTTGTTCGAGTAATATGTTTGTGGAATACACTTCCTGCCAACTTTCAAAGATTCCGCGGTTTTGAGGCTTTCAGGGAACTTTTATACCAATACGCACCTATTGACAACTTATGATCAAAAAAATTTATTAATTTTTGCACTCACTCACAACCCAAAACACTTAATTGTCAAAGATCTTAATTTAGTTAATTTTTTTTTCCTATTTTTTTCTCTTTAATCAATGTTCTATTAATTGCTATTCTTGAGTTTATATACATTCTGAATTCTGTTATTATTCTTGTTTATTTTTTATAATATTAATTTTTTTTTCCTAATCTTTATTTAAATTAATGTTGTTTTTCTCGAAGTTTACTCATTACCTTTTTATTCAATATAGTAGGTGCAGGTAAATATTTTGTAAGTCTTATTGTACCATTATCCAGGAAATAAAAATTGAATTGAATTGAATTGAATTGAACTTTACGAAATTTTTAATTTCCATGCCAACTGTCATTTCGCATTGTTCTTATTTCACTTGCTTGCAATATAGTGAGTGTTACCTTTCGACGCCTTGCGAATGCGACGAAAGTACATAGTTTTTCGAAAACCCTAAAACTTCGTTCAAAACAAGGTCGTCCCCTAAAAAAATTCTCCTCATAAAATAAATCCTTCTTTCTCCATCCGGAATTTTGGTTATTACGCCTTTGGATTCCAAAGATTTTATTTCTTTTATATAGTCAAGTATATTGTAACATATTCGGTAACTGTTAAGTCCCAATTTAGGGCTTAAAATAATATAATAAAAAGTGGGAGGTGCCAGTTTACAAAATGACAAGACAGTAAAGTTGAAGACTTTAAATTATTCTACGTATTTTAAGTTTTTATCAAAGAATAGTTTTTTCTTATTAACTAGACAATCGAAGTACTAGAGCAAATTTTTATTCAAAGGCAATTCAGAAAAAACTATAATTTACTAATTTTACTAAATGTTGAATCTAGTTTATTACAAAATTCATTCAAAATTCACTCAATAATCATTTGAAAATCTACTTGACTCTAATTTATTCAATCAAAAATTCAGTTAATTTCTCGGGCCTACACTGACATTACAGTAAATTAAAGCAGGATAGAATGATTAGTGATAGAGAAAGTAATAAGTGTAATGACAGAATGAGCATCAATGGTCTGCTCATACGGGAAATGACTAGGATCAATACTCCCAGTATACGATGCTAAAAAAATAATAAAAACTTTTTGATAAAATAAATTTTAGCAAAAAGGCTTACCCAAAAAGGGTTCAATACTTCCCCTGTGTAGACTTAATTTTAGTTCACGTTGATCAGTACTATCGATCTGTCAATTCGAAAGTGATTTCATGCTTCTAGTAGCTCCCTATTTATAGCTACGAAAATCATTGGTGAGCTGGGCATTTTTTGGTCGCTCTAACTTTGAAGCCATGGAGCAGCATATGGTTGACAGGACAGTGCTTGGCAAACGTGCAGCTGTTGTCACTGTCAACAGATTTTTCGCATATGATATGAAGTGGTAAGTTTTGTGTTGTTTATTTATCATTATTTATTTTAATTAATGTTTTGGTTGTTTTTCAGGAAAAAATTGAAATAAGGCTCCTGCAATAGGTAGGCCTTGTTTTTGGTTAAAGTCTCAGATCAAAAGTGATCAGAGTCTTCACCATTTGTTAATATTTTGCTATTGCCTTTTTGTATGATTCTTGTTTAGCCTTTTTAAAACTGCATGAGGCTGTGACATCGTGGGAACTTGTTTATTATTGACATCGTGGGTTCATTGTCATGGTGCGAAAAAGTTAGATCAATTTAACTTAATAATTTCATATCCGCTGCTTTAAAAAAAAATTGCAACAGAAAGGTTTTATAATTTTGAAATTAAGATTTCCGAATGAATATAAGGCTGCAGTTATTGGTTCTGAATGGACACCCTTAAAGCTGGCAGAACGGGTTTTAAGGTAGTGGTATATTAAAGGCTCATTTAAGGCTAATTCAAAATGCCTAAAACTTAATGTCCCTAAGTTTTCCCAGAAATTACTGTTCTGCTAGCTGTGGAAAAAGTTAGCTGAATCAAACCAAAATCGTATAAAACTTACTATTACTATGTTAAAAGTATATAGGAATTTAAGGCTAATTTAAATGAAATAAAATAATTTTAGTTAAAGATACCACAGAATACCTTCAAAGTACATGAATATTAGAGCTGATGATTTATAGGGCTAGCTAGCCTTAAAAACAAATTTCCACGAACAAAACGCCTTGGTTTTCAGGCATTTAATTATAATTTAATTAACAAACAAATTCTTCCGTATCAATTTAAGATGTTTTTTAATAATGGATATCAATTTGGCCTGGGTTCTGCTACTGAGCCTGTGCCAAAATCCGATTACTTTTCAAAAAACGAACCAGTTTTTCAGCATTTATCAAATCAAAAGAATCTCAAATTTCGTTAATATTACGAAGCAGGCTTCCACCATAATACCAAGCGTACGTGAGTTCCTTTTTTACAAAAAAAGTTTTATAGATTATTACAATACGTTTGTTAAAATGCGTTATAAATTCTACAAAAATCCTATAGATTTGAATTAATTTTGTTCAATACTGCGAAAATCTTTCAGATCGGGATTTTTTCGTAAAAACTGTTACGAGTGTGGCCATAGTACGGTATTTAAAACACAATATTTCAAATATAGCTCACAGTATCTTTTTATTCCACTATACTTACTGTTTGCTTTTATCAAATTCACAAACAATCACAAACCAACTCTAGTTACTTTTAATTATCACTAGTAATGTACCTACCTATTCCATATTATCGCAATCCAAATAGCGGTGGCAAGTGCTGTATTTTATGCTCTACAAATTGTTCAGAACCTTCCCAAAGATTCCATTCTAGAAATATCGATTCTCCGAACCTAAAGTTGTTTATGTCCGTACTTTATAGATGTCGCTTGTCCTTTTCTATTACACGTAACAATACGAAAAAACACTTCCTGGGCGTAGGAATTAATTTTTCCCCAAATTTATTTCTGATTACTAATTGCGAGTTAGTTTGTGTCCAATACTATTTTAAGTGCAGCACATAACTGTGTTTCATATTTTTTTAAATTATGTACAGGTGTATCAAATTTTGTGTTATCTCAAATTCATTTTGTCTCATATTTCACCACTCTATGTCTAATATAACATTAATAACAATGTGCTCATTATCCTATAATATAAATGTTACCTGGCGCTAAGTAATATAATACAAGTACTCAATTTCTTTCGTATTTTCAATTCAAATTTAAAAATTTTTAATCCCCCCTCCATTCCTAGAGCAAATCTCTGGATCCACCCCTGACACAAAGCATGACTAGTCCATTCATCTACATCAGTATTGTTTGTCACTGATGGTCAAAAGTATTTGCAGCCATCTTCATTTACATTTTATTTAAGGCGCTAAATACAGATTACCGCAAAGATTATTTTCTGTGCTTACGTCACACAATATTTTTTGTCCGTCACTGCTTTAACTTAACTTTGCTTAAAATCGTCTTACAACATTATTTTCCGAAGTCTTTTAATGTCATAAAACAAAACCTTTAAAGATAATCAGCCAATAATAACTTTGACGAGGAGAGAGATGTTCAATATGTACTTAGCCGAAAAGGAAGCAGAATGTCCACAAACTTAAATTTTTTTTTATTTTATGTAGCATTAATTTAAAAATCCTTTGCATTCGCAGTCGGGTAATGAAGATGTTGACTTTGAATGGGATTAGGGAGAAAATTAACCTTGACTGATTAGGATTAAGAGATGGGCAAGACGATAGATGACAACTGTCGATTTTGCAACGAAGAGGTAGAATCAGCAGAGCACGTACTCTAGAAATGCGCAGGACTTGCTTGTAAAAGATTCCAATGACTAGGAAAGGGTTTCGAAACCCCATCAGACGATAATAATAACCTTACTAAAAAGGGCAAGCGGCGACTGGACCTAACACCGCAGGGACATAGACAAAAGATGTCGCAGTGCTCTCCGACCCCACCCTCCTATTTCTAATAAATATAATAAGAAGAAACTGTTGTGCATTTTCTAGATCGATGCATCCATCAAAGTCAACAAAAAGAGGTGTGAGTAATGATCAAGATCATTCTTTCTCAGATTATATTGTTACCATAACCAGAAATGGTGACTCATGTATCCATGTAGTCGGTCTTAAGGCTGCTATGGACGTATACGTAAGTAAAGTTACTTATGTAAGGCAAACGTGCCCTTTAAAATAAACAGACATACTCAAAATAACCTTAAGTATCCCTAAGGAAATTTCAGTTTAGTTTAAATGTCAAATTACCGTAAGTAAAGTGCCGTGAGGGTCGCAGTTTATGTACCTACGCATATGTTTAAGTCATTTGGGTAACCCTACTTACATACAATCAATTAAATCAACTTCCATTCATTCCATCGAAGCAGAATGCCTTAAATGTTAAAATAATAAAAAACGTCAATTATCCGTAAGTAAACCACAATTTCGTGCAGTTTCGTTAAGTTCTCCAAAAAATTTTAACATCGCTTTAGTCTATATTCACAACCTTGGGCAGGAGCAGTTATTTTAACATTATTGTTCTTGGTCACCCTCATCGTTAAAAAATAAGCAAAAAGCAAGAAACCACCAACCGTGAGTTTTGTCAACTTTTTCCTCATTCCTTCCCATCCAAGGACGTGCAAGTACATAACCTCCTTGGACAGATGTAAGTGAGTTTCTGCGATATAAACTTGGACCAGTTTGATACGTTCGCCTAACTATCTGTAAAGTATAGAAATCCAAATCTACCCCCTGGGCATTAGTGGATGCTTTTTATCTTGACCGATTTCTAGTGCATTCTTAATGTAAACCATATAAACACTACTGCAGTTGTCCTTCAGACAACATAATGCGCAGCTTACAATTACCACCACGTTAACGTATGTACATATATCTCCTCCATGTTTACTGTTTTGCATTTTTTTTTCCCCAGCACGAAATAATTCGCAATGCACGATTCTACCCGGTACAGTCTGCGATGATAATATCGCCCACAAAAGTGCAATAAAATCTCATTACGTGCCGCAATTTAATTGGCAACTGTGGGCACTTTACGAGTCATTTATGGAAACCACAGACAATAAAATTCCACAGATGGTGGTCGCAGAGAGCCTATTCTTGTTCCTGGAGTCTCGTACGATTCTTCTGGACTCTGCACAGGCATGAAGTAAACGAATATAATTAGAGGGCAGAAATGCTACCTGTGGCTGGGAGTTCAATAAGAAAAGCATTCTGAGTGGAGATTCTTTAATGCCAGATTCTTTAAACCCTACAATTCAGGCAGGGTATGCTCGGCAGAACTTGGTGGGTAGTTTAAAAGCTGTTCTTAAAGCAAGAACAGCTGAATGAAGATGGTTGGGATATGCATATATATAAGTAAAAGTAATACACATTCATAGAGCGACCGTAGCGAACAAAAGCCGCCCATCACTGAATTGAATGCTGTATTCATCGGCAGGGGGTATGAGAAGAGGAGAGCGCATAGAGTGCATGCACAAGCGAATGTTTAGGTTGCCGCGTGTGTAGAATATGGAATTAGTCAAAGTCTGCGGTCTGTTTATCCAACTTGTTATCGGTTGCACTGCAAACGTGATTCAAAAAGCATAAAAAAATCTACTTGCATCCCTGAGAAGTGATCCAATTGCTAAATATCCGGTGATACAGCTCCTGTGCAGGCTCAACTGATTAGCTTGTCCCAAAATAATCCCTTTTGTCATATACAGTATTACAGCCTCTGCTTTGTGCTTCGTGAGGGTTATCCAGATCCCGGTACCTATGACTCATTGAGCACATCGGTCAGGGCCATTCATCCTCCTCAGTTCTATTAGTACTTCATAAAAGCGAAAATCTACTCCACCGGGAGTTTACTGTCATACTGCTGTGCTGTAGTTGGCTGCTGTATTTATGTTTACATGAATATTGCAGTTGCAACAAGCACTCTCTCTGTCCATGACCCCATTTACATTGAACAGTACGAACCACAGTTCACATGAACAGAGGGAGGGAGGAAGAGGACGAATGCTTTATATTCTAGTCCGGATATTGCATAAATGTGTGAGTGTGTTTGACTATGACGACAACAACAACAACAATACGAACTCACCATAGCAGAGGCGAACTTTGATTATACATTCCAGTTCAAGGGAATCGCCTGCCTGCACCATTGCAATGGTGAGGTGTCACTCATTTAAAATCAGGTTGACTGATATGAATGTAGGATGAGCGGGGGTGGATAGTGATAACATTGTTATGGACATACTGCGGGCCCGCTGTGGCTTCCCAAATTAAGTGTGACATAGCGTTGTTCTCTATATCATGGTCGTCCGTTCAGTTTACACTTTGAATTCGGATGACTTTTATTATCCCAGTTAATGATGACAAATTAACTTCGTGGCGATTCGTGATCAAATACAGGAGAGCGAATTATGAAATTATAGTCTGCAAAAAATTAACTCTTATTTGGTTTTTGTTATCATTGTGGACTGCATTAAGCGGAATCTCGAATGAACTGTAAATTGTGAGACTTGAGTAAAGAACATTTTACCAAGAAATCCGGCTCGAAGGACCACAGTTTATTACATAAGTAGAAGCGCTATAACAAATTTATTATGCCTTTTTAGACCAATATACATTTACTTTTTGGAATCACTCAAATTGTCACGCGACATATACTGGTTGTAAATTTGGCAATAATGTATGTAATAGTACGCGCCTTGCGACGCAAGATATTTCATTCGATGTTATGAAGCCCATTTAAAAACTTGTTGGTGTCATTCACGACACTTTTAGTTGAATACATATTAGTCCGGTCAGTAGGGGTTTTTGCCCTACAAAAGGAGGGGTAGTTATGATTTTTATATATCCAGTTATCCAGTTCCTGACCCCGATGATAAATCCAAATTTAGATCCTTGGGCGGGGTCTGCGCGGTCCGCCAGGAGTTATGGTGGTATAAACTAAAAATTTCGGACTTTCGTCTTTTTATTGACTTTGCCGTCTGTTTTTAACAAAAAGGTGCTTAACGCAGTTTTTTTTTTTATAATTTGACTTATTATACATATACATTAAATATATGTACTCATTGTAGCCATTAAAAAAATATTAGCTCATAATCTACTCAGGCCATACCAAAATTAGACGATATTTTGTTTTTAAATGACGTTTTTTCCGTCACTAAGGGATGATAATTTATTCTCCCCTCAGGAAGAGCTGTACGTGGCTGGTCGAGTAGTTGTTGGAAAGGCCATGAAGTTCTGCATACAATGAGCTCTGTAAGTAACCATATACTTTGTACTTTTTAATCACCCTGTAACTCCTAAACCGTTGAGATACCGCTCCCCCCTTGCCATTCAGTTTTATGTTTGACTAGGTGACTACCAAAGTCAGCCTCTGATTATCGGCCAATAAGCTTACTTTGTTATCTTAGCAAAATTCTCGAGAAATTAATGAGCTCACAGATTCTTCAGTATAGGTATGTCGGAAAATCAGCTCATTTCGAAATGGCAGTCCGTTCTGGCCATAGCCATAGCAGTGAAACTGCCTTGTTGAAAGTTTCCACTGATATACGCAATTAATTCACTGGACAGTGATTTGTTAACAGCGTTAGTACTCCTCGACTTCACTAAAGCATTTTATTCTGTCGATCGCAGTTTACTTTTATCGAAACTGCAAAAAATGTATAATTTTTCTCATTCCTCTTCTAGAATGATTTCAGATTTCCTTTTCAACCGCTCTCAGCACGTTAAAGTTGGGGATGCTAAATCGAAGTGGATTAGTGTCAAATGTGGTGTTCCGCAAGGCTCAATTCTTGGGCCGCTTCTTTTTAGCTCATTCATAAATGATCTCCCTGATATTATTGAAGACGTGAACATTCACATGTATGCTGACGATGTTCAGATATATCTGCATACATCGAGTTAACCGTGATTTAATAAATATATCTGATTGGACCACTAGTAACCGACTCTTGTTGAATCCCCTGAAGTCTTCTTGTAATGGTCTTCTATAGGAGTGATCTTGTGTTTTCAGATCTTCCCTCTATATATCTCAATGGAGTATTTTTGCCTTATGCCAGGAAGGTTAAGAACCTTGGTGTTTTTTCAATAGTAAATTGGTGTGTTGTGACCATGTTAATTCCTTATTACAAAAGATAGATGGCGGTCTTCGATTGCTGTCGAGTAGTCTGCTCCAGGTTGAGTTAAATCTAAAGCTAGTTAAGGCACTGCTAATTCCAAATTTCACTTTCTGTAGTACAATTCATTCGCGGCTTGACTCTGTGTGCGTGTCGTAAGTTAAATGTAGCTTTTAATGATTGTGTACGTTTTGTTTATGATTTAAGACGTCACGATCACGTTTCTGCTAGATCATCAGTTTTCCTACGAAATTTGATAATCTCTAAGTTCCCTTCGTATTTATTTAGTCACTTGCAATTCTTGCATTCGTCCCGTCGGTCGTGTAAGTCTTCTAATTGCTCGTGCACGCTATGTTGTTGGGCAACGTTCTTATTTTTCCGTTATTTCTCGTATATGGAATGCCCTTCCGGTTAACGTTAGAGGGCAATCTCGGACATCTGATTTTAAGTTAAGAATTAGCTGAAGCGTTTCCTGGATTCTTCCTAATCTAAAATGTGCCGATGACACAATTTTGCTACGTAGATTCGAATAAAATTAAATTCTGGTCTTTTCAATTTAATTTTTTATTTTTTTATTTTTATTTTATTATTTTGTAGATTTTGTTTTTTTTTAATCTATTTTGATCTCCCAGTTAGTTACAATTATTATATTATTATTATAGTTTTATTTGTTCTTAAATTTAATTTTTATTTTTATTTTTCTCTTGCATTATATTATATTTTGAATTCCCCATTTTCACTGTACTATAAAAAGATGTAATCTTTTGTACAAATCCTCGAATAAATTATTATTATTATTATTATCACTTCCGATCCTATGGACCAACATGGACGAAACACCCTGTATAAATGGTACTATATGTATATATATTTTTTTTTTAAGAATGTTCGCGTTTCTGCCGCTGTTAGTCGTTACACATCAGACTTACAAAAAACGTGTTTATACATTTTTTCCGTAGGATCAACCGTTGAGGAAAACCAATTTTTGGTACCTTTAATCCAAGATGGCGGACCACGCGGACCCTGCCCAAGGGTCTAAATTTGGAGTTTTCATCGGGACCAGGAACTGGAAAACATATATAAAAATCACAATTACCCCACCTTTTGTAAGGCAAAGGCCTGATTTAGTCTTTTTTGACTGGACTATATGTAAATCGTCTCCATATAGCTCCATCTCTTTAAAGTATATTTAAAAAGGTTTATAAAAACAAATCTCTCGTAGCATGTTAAGTGCTGATTGCGACTCTTAAGCGAACTATAAGCGACTAGGATGCAAGTTACCCACATACTTACTTAAAAATAATAGATGAATATTTTATTCCAGGACATTAAGTAGTATTCGTTTATATGGGTTTTCTCAAAACTCCCACCACAGTTTTAACGACATGATGTTGTTAATAACTGACTTCATTATTACAGGCCATGGCGTTACGACTTTTTTGTCATACGAAACTGAATCGACCAATGGTATTGGTGTCTTTTGAAACATTATGAAATGATGACTTTTCATACTTGCATATGGATGTGAAACGTATCGTTTGAAACCTCTTTAGAAAAGGTAATTTATTGCAAATAAATATTTCATAAAAATTTCTGATGGTTTTAGCGCGATTTTAAACCAGCTATGACTTTTTACGAAAAAAGCTTATTTTACTTGTTATTCCTGACCAATAATAGTTTGAAGCTAAGAAAACTAAGCTGAAAAGGCCTATTATTTTTTCTGGCAAAAATAAAAAAACCAGCTTGGCTAGAAAAAATACAAAGCCGTGCTCGCTTTTTTATTTTTACCGAGAAAAAAGTATCAAGCCGTTGCGCTTGCTTTCTAGCTTCAAAACTATTACCATCGGCCAGGAATAGCAAGTAAATTAAGCTTTTTTCATAAAAATTCATAACTGGTTCGGTCTCTGAAAATAAGAAGCCAGCTTGGCTATTTATACTTCCGGCTTCAAGACCTGTTACTTCTAGCTCGAAAAAATAGTAAGCTTTTCCAGCTTAGTTTTCAAAAGCTTTGCAGGAATCGAAGCGAATCACGAGACATCTTTTGGTATATTCCACTAAATTTCACGATCATAATTAATCCCAACTTTTTTGTTTAAAATTTTAAAAATATCAGTTATTTTCGGTCCCTGTTTTAAACTCTAGCCAATTCGCTGAGAAGTGTTGTGAATGTTGAGAATGAACTCACCCGTACTTACCGTAATTTATTCTGACCTTCCATCAACAAAGTTTGTTGCAGAAGGAACCTTCTCCAGTTATCGCATTTTGCGCTTTTTTGAAAAATAATATTTTCAGTTAAATTTTAGTAAATTTTACATAGTCCAAAATATGAGGCAATTTAAAGAAACCCGTAATAATAATGCAATCAAATTGCAGGTAAAACAACAATGGAAATGATACTTTTTGCTGTCATTCATGGATTTATGAGCCATTTTGCGCGAATACCGCTTGCCAAAAGGTTAACGTAACATTTTGTTTCTTGTGCAGTTTTCCTAAATTATGATTTAAATGAAAAATACTTCTTTGAGGATTCGGAAATATTTTGCGTAACGCCATATTAATATTGGCCCTTTTCGATAAAATCTTTCTTTTCTTAAAAGAACCAACAAAAAATTTTCAAATGTAAATTCTCATAATTTTTCAGGAGACGCAATTAACCAATCAGAAGAAGGTCCAGATAGGCACTATTAAATAAGGCCACAACTGCACCCATTAACAAAGAAGAATTGAAAAAAAGAAGATATTCAAGAAGCACAGTTATTTCGAATAGAAGATTCAAAATTGTCTACTGGGTTTTTTAAGCATACCTTGTGGCCTCATACCGCAAGGTGTATAAAAGAACAATTAAAAAAAATCAAAAGCACGTTCACAAAAAAAAATATTAAAATTTAAAACAAGTTAATAAAAAAATATTAATGGCAGTTGAACAATAAATTAATTATCTTTTGATGATAGAAAACAAAACCTGAAAATTTGAATTTAGTGGTAAGAAAAAAATTATGTGGTTCGATTTCAGATGCTCAAGTAAATCGCTCTTCACATAACTCACTGGCAGAGCACGAATTATTAAATTGCCAATAATTGTCAGAATCCTCGAAACTTTTGGAGACTAAGTTATTCTTATAAAATCGCAGGTCTTCATTTGACCCTCATAATGTTTCTTGAGTAAACTGTCAACATCCTGGTTCCGAATGCAATCTTTCAATTTTCATTGCCGTTTAGAGGACAGACGGGATTACCCTAGATTCGTTTTAATGCTGTTTCTGCTCTAATGAAAGCAGGTTCTGGAGGAGTTCTCTTAATCAAAAATCGTTTGGATTTATTGATTAAAAAATTCCATTGACGGGTTGGCTTGAAAGCCATCAGGTTTTCTTTTTGTTGTTTGCTGCAGTCCAGGTATATATCAAAATATTTATTTGAATCGAAAATATATTCTTTTGAACTCACGACCAGGACTCGCCTGGAAGGAGCAAAAATTCTTTTTGGTCGTTTGTATGAGTGCTCGAATAGTACAAAAATTTTAACTATAATAGTCAAGTTTTTTGAAACTTTACCGGATAGCTAGAGAGAAAGGATTGTCATTTTGGTTGATATTTGATATTGTGATCCGCAACCCACATAGACTCAAGATTAGTGCTTCGTTAGATCCATTTGGAAGGATGTTTTCAGTCCAAGTGTACGAAGAATATTTTTTAAATAAAATGTAGAAAAACACAAAACAAATGGGACCCCTTTGAAGGAAACTTTCACAAAAACGAAAGGTGACCGCGTGAAATTAACTCGTTTTGGAAAAATCTTCAATTTTTGTATATAAACAGAGGCATGCGGAGCTTATCTTCATACGATTGGGTGTTTCCTCTTTAAACTCTTTTGCATCTTCTTGACAACTTTTTCGATTTTTTCTTGCTTTGGGATTTTTTTTTTTTTAATACTCTCCTTACCGCTCATCCTGGTGATGATTTATAGTATTTTACCTATCAAAAATCACTTCTAAATTTTTACAAATCAGGAAACAATTTTTAAGTCATGAATTTTGAAAACATAGCGAATTCTAAACAAATGTCATGTTCTATAGAATATGGGAATCTCAAAAACCTAAAGAAGTTAGCTTTAGGAATTCTTCACATTTCTCTAGAGACTTTTACTTCGGAAGAGTGGATAACTTAATGCTGAGCTGAAATTTGTGAGATATAAAAGATTTATACTTGAGTTACAGTGGAACTGCAAATAAACACTGAGAAATCGTTTCTATATGTCCAAATTTATTGCAGTAAAGCAACTGGTTAGAATTCCATTTAAAATCATCGGGAGTCGTTGCGAAATCCTAATTGGAAGCTATAAAGGAATTCAGCTAGTATACCGAGTAAGTCTTCCAGAAGTCTTTATAATAAGGCCAGGGGACTGGCTCGGAGGAGGACTGGAGGATCTACCACGAGACTCAAAGTAACTACAAAAGGCTTATGAGAAACTCAAAAAGACAGACGTTTGTAGATTTCTGCGAGGAGGTCACCCCTCTGTGAAAATTTGATTGTTAAAAATGCTTTTTGCCAGAGCGATTCATCGAACAGTAAAAATGATTATATCCAATTTAATAGGATTTTATATTCTGAAGAACTTTACGGTACAATGAAAACGTCTAAGACTGATCGTTTTCACAGTACGGCCAAGTGCGAGTCGGACTCGCGCACGAAGGGTTCCGTACCATCGTACAAAATTTAACACTATGTACTTTTTATTTATTTTTTCAAATGAGAGTAGGCGTCATGTTTAAAAATTATGCTGTCAATTGAAAAAAAAATGCCTACTTATGATAATTATAATGAATAAGAATAAAACGGGGAAAAACCACGTTTCTTATATGGGTGCCCCATTTAATTTTTAATTTAATTTTATTTTTATTATTTGTTGTTATAGCGGCAATATAAATACACAGTCTGTGAAAATTTCAACTGTCTACCTGTTACCGTTAATGAGATAAAACCTGGTGACGGACGGACAGCGAAGTCTTAGTAATGGGGTACTCGTTGTTACCCTTTGGGTACGGAACCCTAAAAACCAACATTTTTATATGGCAATACCAAGAATGGGTTACCCGATTAGGTCGATTTTTGAAACTTTATTTACTATTGCTATGAGAACACCATGCATCAAATTTCAGCTCTCTGCATTGACGCGTTCTCAGGCAATGTCCACATATATAGTGGAAAACGAAAATTTTGTATGGCAACCCTTCGTAGGAGTTGCCCGGTTGGTCCCATTTCCAAACTTAAATTTACTTTTTTTTTTAAAAGGGTGTGTTAAATTTAAGTTTTCTCAAGTTATCGTGCGGACGGACATGCAAAAATAAAGATAACTTTTAATATTATGCATGGGTGTCCAATCCATTTTGCTCTAACATAATTATTTCTATGTGTTATGTTACAAACTTAGTATACCCCATGAAAAATGAACAAGCTCAAACTTATTGTCTCCAAAACGAAATACAGAACTATCAGACCAATGAGATACAGAAAATATAAATTTTTATATTAATTGATTGATTGAAACAGACGTTTGGGACTCCGAGCGATCCCCCGAACATAGGTCAAGTCAAGTACCATTGTTCACGCCTTACATTTTTATATAGTCATTGGACTGTTTCTTCTAAGTCTACTAAGTCAATTTAAGCCATCCAAGCATAAATGTGGTTACGTATTCTTTTTTAGGCATACGTACTAAATTTCTTGTTCATGGAGGGTCAATTCATTCACGCTACCGGATAGTAAATTCATTACTTTTCTTGTTCACATTACAGATTCATGCTAGCGAATTTTTATGCTGTCGGGTTTATACTGTAATAAATATAATCTTTACTGTCAATTACATATACTTGCTTTATACAAATTCATACATAATTATTTACTATGATTGCGGTAATAAATGGCACTAAAGTTTAATATACTGAAAACAAAAGCAATCAAACTTGATGGAATTTCGCTCCAGGTTTTCTACAGCTGTCCAAAGTTCGTAGATATTACGAATTTGTAAATGGGAATTTTGCTATTGATATGGCCCCAGATATTTTCGATAAGGTTCAAATCCGACTTCAAGCAGGACAGTTGTTCAAGAATTGAATACTATGTTCTTGAAGCCAGATTTTAGTGTTCCGAGACGGATGGCATAGTGCATTATCCTTTTGGAGTATGTTCTCGTACCTATTCTGAACATCTTCCAAATTTGAAATCAAACCTTCTTCCAAAATAATATTTGCATAAATATCTGCGATTAAATGTATGCACTGTTGGCACTTGGTGGAAGTATTTTATGTTTGACATCTAGATATTTTTGTTTAAAAAAACACTTAATTAACTACTCCACTGAACGTTTAATTATATATAACAAAATTAAAACAAATTTTTTAAGAGGCCGACGAATTTCATCTGACTAAGACATTATCGAAGGCTACACTTAGTGTAGTTAATCAAGTGTTAAATATCTGCGTTTATTTTAGGCCCCTGATTCATTATCAAATTTCAGGAAAACTGGGACTTCTCACTAATTTTTTATCAGTAGGGTAGGATTTAGAAGAGTTTTGGCGGGTGGAAATCTTCACACTTTTAATGCGCCTAACTTGTCCCTGACACGGCCGTCCTGCTTCCAATTCACTCTAGCTATCTTGTTAGTACTTACGTTTTTAATGTGATTTCAAAATTTTATTAGTTAGGTTAAGAAGTATTTATTTATTGTTTTTATTCTTTATTTTCTTTACTTTACTTGCTTGGTAATATCCCCTTCGAGACTCCTTCAATCGATCGGTATTCCTTTTGCTCCTTAACGCCTTTTGATTTTTCTTGCTGATTTTACTTCTAATGACCTTTTTGTTTGTGTTCTCTCTATTATTTAAAAAAAAACTTATTTTGCGACCATTTCGTGTTGCCTCGTACCTAGTCTTTTTTTTTCTTCTCGAACCTCCTCAGCAGCCACCAACGAAAAAGAAAAAGCGTCCCCGCCGGAAACCTGGCAGCTGTCTCTCTCCTCCACAGGAATGGTTCCGAATGCCATAATTACTGGGAATTAAGCTGAGGTGACATGACTTCGTGAACAAATTTAATCGGAGACATCTTCATTGCCTTAGGATATGATTACTAATTTTAATTTTAGGATATTTTATTTTGAGCAATATTTGTACAAGGAGTAGGTATTTAGCAAGATAATTATTTATACATTTATTCGTTCGTAATTTTGTTTAATTATTTATTGGGTTTAGATTTTAGTATGATTTTTAAGGGGCACAATTATTACACAGATTTACAGATTTCCAACATCTACAAAGATTTTTGACTATAACGTTTAGGTACGAGTGATATGTAGTAAGTTACATGACTTTTAATTAATAATGAAATGTTTCTTATGAAATCTTTGACGCATTCCAAGGCATGCGTTACAAATGTTTACCCAAATATTCCGGCAAGATTTTGTTTTTTAATTGTTAATAACAACAAATAACAACACACATTCAAAATCAGCCTCTCCACTTCAGAATCTCCAGCATGTCTTATCGGTGCTGCAAAGTAATATCGTTCTCATCTGCATTCTCTCTGTGTTATAGCGCGTATTTACTATTGCTAAACCGTAATCTTTGTACAGAGTAATTTTTTTTTTGTCATTCGTATCCGGCTCGAAGGACCAACAGAATTCTATATACCAAAAGAAGTAATTTTTTCTGTATTATAAAATCTATATATAACAGCAATACTTACCTCAAGTCATTAAGTTTCCATTTATTCCATAGTTAATCTTCATGCAGCACAAAAGTGTACTTCTCAAGTTATTCGCCTTAAGTACCGCTGCTCCGTTGCGCTAATTTTCACTTACTCTGCTGATTGATAATGCACGGCCTCAAGTCGTGTATACCTAATATACGATATTCTTTTAGTGTCCTATATACCTGCAATCCAATTGTATGTGTTTGTATTTCCTAAGCGTATTTATAGATGTATGTGAATGCCAGCGCGCATTAAAACGACTCTATTGAAAGGCGACAAAATTTCCATGATTTTTTATTCTCGTCACATTATAGCACACATACAAACACACACACACACTTTGCTTGCACCACTAGTTCTTTACATCTTCTAAGAGACTTTTTTTTAGTCGAACGAAAGCTGTAAAGCTATCAAAGTACTCTGGAAACAAATAAAACACCCAATTAAAAGGGAAACATTCTCACAATGCTCTCCGTTCCATTTTTTTTTATGTACTTTTCATAGTTCTTTAACGTAATTACATGGTTACCTCCCTAAATTATGTCTCTGCGATAATATTTCTCGTATCAACTTGCGAAACAATTGTACATAATGTGCAGCAGGGTTAGGGGGAAATAGAGCAAGCAAGCAAGTACAAAGCCGGCATACGACAAAACACAGTGAAAAAAGTTGCCATCGACAACAGCCGTCACTGTGGTAGCTGCCTTAGTTAGAGGCCTTAGGGCGCAGTACAATCACAGCCAACGCACAGATGAAATTCAATCAAACGCCCCTCACAACCGCTGTTCTGTTACTTCACCAGCTCTATGCCTTCTCTGCTGTTTCTCAATTTCGAATTTTCCTTCATGTCTCCATGTCCATAGTCGCAAGCAACTTCACACTGCTTTCGTTTTATCTATTTTTTTTTCTCCACATTTTCTATGCTGTGCTTCTTCGGCTCGCTTCAAATTCCATACCAAAGCCGGAGCAAGTCTATTTACATAATATGCAAGTGGTGAGCCCCCATCCAAAGCCGAATTACATTCGTGTTTCTGTCATAAATTTTATATACCTACCTACATTCATACATGCATATGTACATATAACGGCAATGTGTTTTCCATACAAAATCTATCCTGAAGCTTCACCCGCTTTCCCTCCACTCTTCTCTTGTTTTTGGTTTTTTCGTTCGAAGTCTGTTCATTATTCGTGTCGTATCCCGGCCGAAGGACCAAAGGCAAAGCAGCTATTACTTGGTTGCATTCACAGATGGAAAAAATGTTGATTCCATGGGTAAGAGAATAGAACCGGCTGCTTGGCTTGCTTGGCGAGTATGTTTCGTCTTCTTCTCTCTAAGTCAGTTGATTGAATTTCATTTGAGCTCAGCTTTGTGGATTTCTCTTTTCAGAGTAGCAGCCAAGCTATGGAATTTTCGAGTTTATATGTGTCGACTTTTAATTATAATTTCCCTAAAATGAATTTCAAAGTGTCAAGCCAAGCCTCTGAAGAGGGTTAAAAGGTATCAATCAATTGCTTATGTAAATCCTCATTCAGTTACCATAGTAAAACTGAAAATCCATGGTAACGAAGAGATGTCTTCCACGTCCGCCAAGTGTAATACACAACACAATTCGTATTACTTTAGTATTTCTGTTTAGTCCCAGCCCCGGTCCCGCTCCCGATCCTGACAATAACACTAAACTGAAGTTCTTCTGGGGCATATTCATCATGGGCGCGTGATGTCGTTTATTCACCTAACAAGACTATGCCGCCGTACGGTGAGAGGTGACAGCAGATACACAACGGACAGACAAGACAACTCAAGAAGGTACGAACTTGTTCGACTTCTTTTTACTACTTTACTCAGAAACAGAATAAATTTGTCTTATTTATCTGCTGCTCTCTGTGCTTCTCTTCTCGTCTGACGAGACCAGCGATTTTTCTTTTAAATAACCTCTGTGGAAGTGGTCTTTCTTAACGAGCAAACACCATAAATATGGGTGCAGGCTGTGCTGTGTGTGCTGTCAATGGCATGTCTTTTTACTTACATATATGCTCGGCTTAAGCTTGCTCTTCGACCCTGGATATTTCACCAATACGTTTTGTTCCACCTGAGGTGCGAGAAGTCTTACAGTAAATAGAAGAAGGCATGTAGGCAAATGTATAGCTCGCTATATATGTATATAGTTACTTTAGACCTGTGCTTGTATTGTAGAGCAAGTAAATAACAAACTGACAACGAGAAAAACACTAACTGCGCTTGTTAAAGCTCTGACAAGTTTGTGAAAGCTTTTTGTGAGATTCTTTTTTACTTCCCCGATTAGTACACATAGAACTTCGGTACGCACAGCACAAAAAGCTTTCTGTTTTATTGGAGAAAACAAAAATTATGAAACGAAAATGAGAAACTTTTCGTTGTTGTGTTTGCCTTACCGTGTGTTTTGGCTGGCTGAACTGGAACAGAGAAAAGAGCTCCGAATTTAATTTACTTTTAAATGCATTGAACTGAAAAATTCAAGAAGGAGATAAAGAGACAATACAAGTGCTCTGCTGTTTGTTTTAAAGATATTTTTCTATATACCTACCTAGCTCCTCTTGAAGATGCAGCCAGCCGATGAAAATTTGCAGAATACCTAGGTACTTCGAACTTATTCTTTTCTGGTCAAATCAATATTTAAATAGTCACTAATTTCGTCGTTAAATTGTTACCATCCACATTCGAGTACTTTTGGCGATCCACAGTTCGAAATTTCCACTTTCAAAAAGTATCTACTCATGACATTCTACTAAACTAACAAAATTTTTTTCACACTATCAGCTAAATCTTTCAAACTTATCCCTGCTTAGCTCTTAACCCGAGTAGAAAGTCCTTTTGATCTTTTACTTCGCCCTCCCACCACTCTTGTGAAGTTCTTTTATAAAGTTCTTAAAATTCTTCTATTCTCCATCTCAGAAAAATAAATTATCACTAAATTTAAATTTTCGTAACTCATGCTGCTAAACTTATGGTTTAGTGAAAAATTTCAGTGAGTTAAAGTTGTTGAGAAAATATCGATATCCCCCCGCCTCTAAATATACACCGACTGGTGTCCCGAAGGGCTCTATAGTATGACCCCTCTTAGTTTTTATCTTCATAAATGATATATTTTATTGTATACCACGTTTATATGTAGATAATGCCCAAAGTTTTTTTTTATAGATCAACCTGTCTAAGCGAGGGTGCTAGAGCATGCATCAGTGATGACATAAAATCAATACATTAGTGGTCTGCTACTAGACTTTATTTAAATCCTGACAAATCTAAATGTATTACCTTTGGGACATACCTTGACACCCAACCGTTTATCAGTAAGGAGTTAACTTATCATTTCTCAACTCCGCTGATAACTTAGGTGGAATTATCCATAAGTCTTTAATATGGAGTAAGAATTAAGAAATTACACTTAACTAAAATACTTTTCTATTATTATTAATATAAATTGTTTGATTATTATAAATTTATTATTTGGAAATGTAGTCATCGAAAAGAATCTACATTTTTACAAAATTAATTCCGAAACATTAAAAACTGTGTAAAAAGCAAAAAGATACATAGCAATGAATAAGGTGTTTCGTATCAGTAGGAACCAATACTCTTCACTACGGCTAGTTTCTGCCTACCATAGACGCCATAAGGGTCCCGCCCGCATAAGGGCTTAATTAGCTAAGCGCTAAAGTAAATACTCTCTACTTCTCCTCATATGATTCATACTCAAAGTTTTAACTTAGATATGAGGTCTGCTTAGCACTTTTCTTCTGATGTCTACGGCAGGCAGGAACTATCCATATTGAAGAGTATTACTTCCTCCTGATACGAAACGCCTTATTCATTGCTATCTACGCCAGCTGGAGGTTTTGCAGCGTTTTAGCTTTCAAATTTTTAAAAAACTGTTAGCATTTTTGTAAAACCATTATGACTTTTCTTTTGTTCAAAAAGATACATTATTGATTAAAATTTAATATTTCATCAAAAATATTAGGCTTAAGAAAAACATGCCCTTTGAAAAGGCTCTTATAATTTTCTTTATTAAGCTGTTGTTTCAAGGTCTGGCGAATCGTTTTATAAAATTTGTCTTTTACAAACTTGTTTTGCTACAAAACTCAATATTAAGGGGTCGAGTTAATCACCTGCGGGTGACATGCCTAGATCACTGAGTAGGTCACCGTATACTTCCAGTAGCAAGGTATGACTGCTATAAGCAATCGAGGCCATCTTGAGCGTCACGTATCACACGACTGTACTAAAGATATTAGATATAAAAAAAAATAAAAAAATTAATTCTGAATTCTTCATATAAATTGATTCCGCGACATCACTGCATCACCTTTCAGAAATCTAGTGGGCATACCTTGTTAATGTCAGTAATACAGTATGAGGAGCAGGGCGCACTGACGAGACCTGTCCCCTCAAACGGTCAGTTTTTTTTAACATAATTTACAAATTATGCATAAAATGTTATCTGTATATTATTACAAAGTCCGATAAATTAAAACCTTTAATAGCTGTTCTTAAGTTTTCAGATGGCCGGACGAGACCTTAGAGCCCAATTTTTCCGACTCCTTTTGGGCGTAGGCAGGGGCAGATTTCCCTATAGGCCGAGTAGGCCCGGGCCTAGAGCGGCAGATTTAGGGGGCGGCAAAACTTGGTGGGATTTTTGATTTTTTCTTGTAGTTGTGGGTATTTCATTACATTTTTATACTTTTTCGTTTTTTTAAATAAAATAATTCGTTGGAAAGTGTTATTTTTAATTCTACTCCATTTTTTTTAAAAAATATACTCCGATTTATGAGGCAGCCTACTCCGCTAATTCTAGCCTGGGGTCCCTTCACTGGATATAGATCATTCAATTTTTCGTGTTTTACAGGGAGTAGGGGGGCGGCAATCTTCCATAGGCCTAGGGCGGCCAAGTGATCAAATCCACCCCTAGGCGTAGGACATCTATACCCCCTCCCCCAAAACCCAATCCTGGGTACGCTACTGATAATCTACCTGTCAAGATTTCTGGACTTGAATTTAAGCAATTAGAATACACAGATCTGACGTATAGTTAGGACTTTGAATTCCTTAAACGCTAATGTGGTTGATGAAAACTTGTTATGGAATTATGTTGAGTGATTGGGTTGGACGTGAAGTCCAGACTGCCAGCATGAGCTGACAGATCACTCGACGGACATCGTTGACTGCAGGGCGTCGCCTCGGCTATTGGCGGAGAGTGTGGAGAGGTTCCAAGAAAAACGTGCCTCTGCCGGTCTCCCATAATCAATTTAACAACGCCGGCACACATTCAGTCCTGAAGGGACCTTGACGTCACTTACCTACATCCAATATTGAAGGCGCAGATGATATGCCTTCACTGCATTCCCCAACCACCCATACGACACTGAGGGCAGCAAATTAATTTCAGTGTCCCTTGTAGACCTGTAAAGAGACTAGAGCGGACTTAGACGATCTTCATGTGAGAGGACTCCAGGAAAGTGCAAGAGAAGGTCGAGAACCTTACGGCCTCATGAAAGGCATCGGAATACTTGGACACAATCCATCAACATTTTTATTTAGTTCACAATTATAGTAAGCAATACAACCTTATAAATTCATATGGGTCGTCCATTATAATCACATTACTTATTCTTTCATGAAATTCGATCTACGGCCGAAGTTGCGAACTTACATCAATTACAATCTAACTTTCACTAAATGGTCTGGTTAGGAATTCAACGATCAGGTTAAGGTGCGTAATTTCAATCTTAGTTACATATACATATACATACTGTCAGCCACTTTTTCTATTTACAGATTTTATTTACGTGGAATTTTTGTTAAATAACCCCCTCATGCTGCTTGTCTCGGGACAAGATAGCAGGACAAATTCGGTAACATATATATCTATATATCACATATGACATATACTTATGTGACAATTATGATTCACGGGTACACTTACATTCATTTACATTCTCCGAAGGATGAAGCGCTCCAGCCGATAGAGAGTACCTGTATAAAAGAGACTAAAGTTCAATGTTCTCGAATCGCCCTTGAGCGCCCCGAATCAAGAACAACTTGGTTTTCGACTAAGAGATTGACAAAAAAATTCAAAAGTTGAAATAATAAACTGAAATAAAATCTTATTGAATAACTAATGTTAATTTGTTTTCCTTATCATCTATTTAATTGAATTGATTTGCTTCTATTATCTAATGGAACGAGAAAATTTAACTGGATTAGTAGACGTCATAATAACCTGATCGTCTGACGGGTTGTTCCAGTGGAAACATCCCCATCGAATGTGACAAAAATTTATACTCTAAGGTATTACGTCTATGCTACTAAAGAACTCAGAAATCCAATTTAGTTACTACATGCTATTCTATAACTACAAGTACGAGTATATACATATTTAAGTATGTCGACGCTAGTTCTAGACTAGGCCGTATGACAGTGTTTCAGCTTCTAAAAGGATGACGTCCTTCGTTGCTCATGGTGACGACCAATACGTCACTAGACTAATCCTCAATGCTTGTACTTGCTATCACTTGCGTACAGTCATAATTTGTTATTGGCGTAAATGCCTAATAGAAAAATGCTGAACTACGCATGTTGCCTACTGAAGTCAATAATTCAGGAAATGACCATAAGGTAATGGGTCCTTTTTGTCGCAGTAGAGTGTACAGCTGAATATAACTACATAAAACACAATTAACTTACGATAACATATCCTCTGATAACACTGGAGGAGGTGATTCTGTGCGAGCGTCCATCTTTGTACACATCCAACATCCAACTAACTCGGAAGAGAATTTATAATACACAAAGTCCTATGAACATAAAACATTTGTTTACTGATGATAGAGTAAATAAATGTGGTATGTACCATTCAGAAATACTTACGACATTTGATTACTGAAAATTATTTGACTAGAAATATATGGAAAAATGTAACATGTGGACATTATCGCAGCACATAACACAATTGTTTAGAAATTACATTGAAACATGTAACATACAACAAAATACAGGGCGAATTTCTCGGGAAATAAGCCTGATATAGAAAAACGGGTTACAGTAAAAGAAGGAGAATCTCCGAGAGCCCCAGGTTTAGTTGAAAGCAAACAAAACGACAATTTGCACATACTACATTTATTTATTGAGGCGACGTAATCTCTATCGGTATTAAATAGTGTAATAAAAAAGTTTTAAGTAAGTACGTAATTCTCTCTCTTTAATGCGCAAATTTATAACGAAAATTATAGCCTCTTAACTACCTTAACCACCTTCCCCCAATACGCAAAAAAAGTAGCTACCAAGCGTATTCCTCCTACGCTTGTCAGGGTTGGAGAATTTACTCATCACAGGTTTTGAACGCTCTCCTCGACCTCTTCCTCGTCCATAGAGCTTCTTCAGAAGCCTTTTTGTGTGAAGCTTGCAAACGCTGAGCACGTTGCAGAGTTTCTGTCAACTTAGGACATATCTAGGTTTATGGCTGTCTTTAAATCGCACATGTGGTTAGTTCTCTCAATCAGCGATTAGCCGCCATCTTACAGGCCTGTAGTTCTAGAATTTAAATTAAGGAAACAAAATAATTATAAAACGTTGCCGCTCGACACAAAAGTCACTGCATGAATGAACCTTTCCCTCTCACTTCACGTTTGTATATTGAATGTCGTCCCTTCTTAAACTTGTAATATACAAAAAATTTACTGAATTTACGATATAAATGTGCACAGCATCTCAAAGTGTGATTTATATTTAATGTAGACGTAAACTTTAAGATTCCCTGATCTCTTTATTATTACATGCATTTTATTAGTAATTTACTCCAGAGCAGAGCTGGGCAATACTTAAGTAAAAAAAGACTTAAGTACTATTTAAAGTACATTCTCGTTACTTAAGATTTATTACTGAATACTTTTGAAATGCCCTACTTAGTACTTGAAACATAAGTACTTGCTTCTATTTACTTGTACTTAAGTACCAAGATTTTTACTTAAGTATTTCTGAGTCTATTAAGTACCTACAAATATCTAACTCTTCGTAGAAAAGAAAACACAATCTCTAGCGCAACTCCTTTTTTGTTGAATTTTAAGGAATGCAAAGAACTGTCAAAGCAAGTGCCGAACTCACGCATCAAGGCAGAACCTTAGACAAACTAATAACATCAAATAAGACTGGGCAAGTAGAACAAAAACAGTAACGTCTCGCTCGAATATAAAATCGACGATGCCTCGACCTGATGTAGCGAAGGCCTCAATTTTTTCTTAGAAATTTACTGGAAATTTTTTCCTTAGAATTTTTATGCATTATTGGAGGATAATAGGTGCTTGGACGGACCTCTAATAGTTTTTATGAGTGTAGCAATGAGAAGTGTAAGTTTTACTCTACCTGCAGCGCTGATTACTATACATATTATAGTTTTCAGAAGGTATTTTTTAATTAATATATATTATATTAAGGGGGTGTAGGGTATTTTCCCTTTTCTTTTCTTTTTTTTTTTAAATGAATATATAACATTTCAAGAATATCGTGTCCAAATTTCAAGTAAATCGGAGCAAAATTGACGAAGTTACATATGAGCGTTAGCGTATCCGTTGCACTGGCCGACTTTGTACCTGCCGCGCAGCTGAAGCACAGCTGCCCCCATTCCCTCCTGCCGGTCTCCTGTATTGTATTTATAGCTCCAAATTTTTCCAGCTATAAAAGTATACATTCAGGTAGTGTCCTGCATATTCGGTGCATCTAGATGGAATCGATTTGCTCTATGGACCTGGGATAGATGACCAAGTGTGAGCATAAAAGAATTATAGTATTTTATTCCGAATTATCTACTGTGAAAAACTTTAAAGCGTTCTCCTGAAAAACATCATTTTCAAAGTCGGTACACACGATTACTCAAAAACTAATTGACCGATTGTTCTGAAATTTTGCGCAGTGCTTCTTCATATAATTCATCAGAAATAGGCTGATTTTTTCAGCGAAAATCGCATTTTTGACTTCAAAGTGACGCAAAAAATTTAAAAATAAAAAAAAACAAATACCCCCGGCGTTACCTCGACAAACATCTCCTTTAACGAATGCCGTTTGAATTTTTGCTTTCATATAATCCTAATTCGAGAAATCGTGTGCACGGCAAATCAACTTTTTTCGAGACGCCTCCGGAGATTCCCCGCCAATCACTTGTTCATTAATTTTTTTCCATAAAAATTTAACATAATATTCTTGAAATATACCACTATTATGTAGAAAAAGATTTGATAAATTATCGCTATTTATTTCGCCTCAAAAATATGCCTTTTTTTCACTGAAAATACCCTACCCCCCCCCCCCCCCCCCCCCCCCCTTAACTGAACTCGAACTTCATTACTGCCAACGTACAATATTCTAATAGAGTACTTTAAAAAGTACTTCAAAAAGTACCCAGTAATTTTTATAGACTAAGTACTTAGTTACAAGTACTTTTCATACATCCGGTATTTGTACTTACGCTGAAGTACTCAGGCCTTCAGTAGGTACTTGTACTTAAGTACTTTTTCCTTGGTACTTGCCCAGCTCTGATCAGAAATGTTTCCACGTATGGATATTAATTAAAGTTAGTTTCTATTAGATCTACGGTTTTATTGCTGTTAAAAGGAGTTCTTCTTTCTGTGAAAGTTTTCTCACTCCAGTAGAAATCATAATGCTAGTAGATTTAAAACGAAAATCACATGTCTTTTGTATTCGATCTAAAAAACAACGGTAATCAATAAAATAGTTTGCTTGATGTAAGGAAATTTGGTGTTGGTGTTAACACTGATTAACGTCTTAGAAACTTGATTGAAGAATATTCTTTTTCAATTTTTGTGTCAAGCTGGCCCCTACTACATAGGCCCATCCCAGAACAAAACTCTGGCTACACTAATGCCGGTACCCTAGGCAGTATTAAATTTTTTTGACAGTCACAAGAAAACATAATACGGTAATCGTTTTTTCTTGTAGGATATTGAAAAAAGCCGTTGCCCTAAGCTTCCAATTACAATAAGAACATACATCTGTAGCCGGTGTACCGAATCCAATGTTGAAATTTTTATTGAAAAAATTTCGAAAATAGAAAGTTTTTACACCTTTAAATTGTCGGCTACGTCGTCATTATAATGCTTCCAGATTTTGTTAATATTTAATTCGCTAGACACGTATTGCCGGCTAATAGTTTGTCGGCATAACGGTCACCTCCTTTTTTCAACGGAAGGTAATCAATCCTGTTTTCAGATGTGCGTTAAAAATTCGTTAAAATTTTTTCTAATTCTCAAAATGTTTGTCTGCACACTGGAACTATTGAGCATTTTCGTTTAGTTGTCATTTGCAAAACTCTTTTAACGAAGTACTTAATTGCTGCATTGCTTCTTGGTTTCTTAAGTCTGATCATCCTTCCAGTGGCGTAGCTAGGTGGACAAGGGCCCCGGTGTATAGAGAGAAAATAATCGGGCCCCACTGGAGGGCCCACCCCCTCTTTCCACGTAGCTTAAATATATATTAGCCCTCAAACTTGTAAATAGGAAGAAGAAAAGAAAAGTACACTTACCCCTAGTAGGATAAATCCTTCCACCGTCTTTATAATGTGTTTAATAAAAAAAAAAAATGGTAAAAAATAAACAACGATGCAGATGGCAATAAAAAATATTTCTTATACAGATGAGTTCAATAGACGGAAAAAGAAAGATTGTTAACAAAATTCTTAGTGAAATTCACAATCTTTGTGCGATTTGATTTTCGCGAGTTCGTCTATAACTTCACTCAAATCCAAGTTTGATTCCGCCTTGTTTTCTATCGCAATTAATGATAAATGTCGGAGACGATCTTGCCCCATATTGTTACTTAAATAAATTTTTATAATCTTCAGTTTACTGAAAGATCTTTCTGCTGCCGCAGAAGTGGAATTGTGTGAAATAGTAGCATTGCTGTATACACTTCCGTTAGGGCAGAGGTCACACTCAAGCACGCCAAATTTCGTTATAATCTCTTTACAAAATTGGCGAATGGACCACGTCTCTGTCAACTCAGGAAGGACCAGATGATACACATTAAGAAATTGAAGTGAAAAATTGGGTCCTATTATATCGGAATATATCAGATGAAATTGATCACATTTTGTGAGTAAAGTCGTTTCATCCATGCTGGTATACATTGATGAAAATGGTAAAGACTTCTTCCTGGCTTTGAAACCGGTGATCAGAAGCCAATTCATCGAAATTCTTTTTAGTTTTTCTTGGTCGCTTTTCTGGAACGGTGGGATCGATATCGTATTTTTTCGCGGTTTCGGTGGCCTTGCAATTAAATGACTCGAAGTCATTTCCGTACTTTTAATTTATCAGTTGTTTCGTCCAAAGCCTTACTCGCCTCGTCCAAAACGATATCACGTTTTTGCAAGATTTTGGAAACAAACATAATTGATCTTGTTTAATACACTGTGCATGAATTCACAAAGAAATATAAACTCAAAATTGAGTATTTTTAATTTTATAATTTCTGTTTCACTACGTTCGTCTTTATTGAAATTCTTTAGCGTTATTTCGGACAATGCTATGATAATATGGAAAAACGAAGTTTGACTGGAGTTATTGTATTAACCCTGCTGGACCATCTTGTCGGATTCAGTTTTTTCAAGGTAATTTCTTATTCGCCGGTGAATTCCGATAAGAGGTCCCAGCGCTTAATGCTGTTTCCAAAGAAGTTAAATAAGTCTTTCATTATTGTAAAGAATTTCTGAATTTCGACAGAACCTCGAACGGCATCGTTTGGATGAATGTATACAGCACATGCCTCCGTATCTCCTCCTTTCGAGGAATTATGTTCCTTGACTCTATCTGATAAATGCCTCCAGTCCCGAACGCCTGTGCACCATACATTTATTTGCGAAGCAAACAACCGACAGGGTTGGCAGTAGGCAGCATCCAATATTTTTGAGTAGCATATCCAAAAACGATCAACTGGTCCATATTTTGACGTAGAAACATAATGGGGGTGGGTCCTTCGGAAAACGTACTCGAAGTTTCAGTGGTCCCATGTCAAGAATCAGCCCTTTTTCATTGTCGTTCAAGTTCTTGTTTTTGAACTTTCCCAAGTCATTTGAAATTTCAAGAATTTTTTCGTGGAAGCGTCGACATAGTCATTTGCAGCAGTGGGATTGGGGTGAAAGTTATTGGATGCTGATCTTCTTGAGTCGCTTTATTAACTGATACAGCGGTGACTACGCGATCAATGGATAAATGTATACTCCTCACCAGCGGCGGACTGGGACCAGAATTCGGCCCGGGAATTTTGGGAATTTTGATAGGAACCGGCCCACTGTGGAGGAAATATTTTGAAATGCAAAAAATGCCAAGATAATATTTTCCATTGAAAAAATTCGAAAAAGAAATTATATTTAAATATAAAAATATACAAAAAAAAAATAATTCAAACATCATGTTATGATTTAATATTAATACAAAATACGGTAAGCGTAAACATCCACTGCAGAAAGAAGATCCTAAAATTGAAAAGAAAATTGTTATTGAAAGGTGAAAATTAAAAATAGTTTTATACTTTACCTTACTACAGAAGAAGACTAAAACAGAGATCGCTCTTTTCTGCGAGTTTGTCGGTAACTTCATCCGCATCCAAATTCATAAGAATTTCTTTTTCTGTTGACATCAACATAAACGCTGCTAAGTGGTCCTGAGAAATACTGTTTCTAAGTCTATTCTTAATATATTTAAGAGTTGAAAAACTTCTCTTACAAGCTACTTGCGTGAATGAAAGGGTAAGCAAGAACTTATAACCTAACCCAATTATGCTATAAGCATCACTCATTAAATTATACTTTTGTATAATTAAGTAGCAACAAATGCTACAATTTTTGCAACTAGAGCATGATTTATTCATTACTTCTATTTCTATACCATCAATATCTTCTTCTTCTTCTGTAGAACCAACAGAAATTTCGTACTCTTCTAGTGGTGAGGTTTTTAATTTATCCCAATGTAAGGCTAGATTCATAAGTTCAGATCTTAAATTTTCCTCTGTGGCTCGTTCATCAAACCTTCGTAAAAGTTTACTTAATTGAAGTAGCGCAGAGTTTTGAAGTCCTCGATTTCGTATATCAGAGAAATTCCTGGGATCTAGACAAGCAAAATCAGCATACAGTGTGCTGCTAGAACCGAAAACGTCGAATCAGGCTTTCAGTGGTCACATCTAGAATGACGTTGTGCACTTGCATTTCATAAGCTTTAATTGCCTCAGAAAGAACTTCATCTTGCGAAGTTTCTTCTGCCATAATTTTTTTCTTCCTTAATCTTTTTTTCAGGTAGTACAGCTTGAACTTCAAGATCGGAATCTTCTAATTGGTGCAATTTATTATTTACGTAAGTAACAAAAATATTCGCAGCTCTCGATACCGAATCAAAATCCCTAGCGATTTTTTTTAGTTCTTCAACTGTTTTAGTTACCAATGTGATACGATTTTAAAAATATCCATTTCTTTAGTTTGTAGGTATTTTGACAATGTTGTGGTTAGTTCAAATATCCGTAGGAAAATTTGAGCTGTAAGATATTGTTTCATATTTCAGTAGGGATTCAATATATGCTTTTGCTTTCATTCGTACCTCACACTTTGATCTAGAATTATCCTGAATTCTGGACAACGTAACAACAAGATCAATGTATAAAGAGGAATTGCCATTCGAAAACGCACCAAAAAACTTTTCTTAGAGCTGTATCTTTGGCCCACCAGCGAGTTTCACCAATTAAAGATATTTTGCGATGATGAACGTCCTGACTAACATTTTCCCATATATTCATTCGCAGATATGAATCTCGTATAAATACTGCAATTTCATTTAATAAATTAAATAACGATGTACTTACAATAACGACACTAGTAGCTTCTGAAAGTACCAAATTAAGAATGTGTGCATAACACCACACGTGTATTTGATTTGGAGATTCTTTTGTAATCCATGCAGAAAAACCATTGTACTGGCCTTGCATGTTGGCAGCTCCGTCAGTAGAATTGCTATGCAGTTTTTTATATCAATTATGCAGGATTTCATAGCTTGTGATACTAACTGAAACATATATTCACCAGTAGATGATTCACAGCATAATACTGTCAAAAGCTTCTCGTGAATACGATTTGTCACATACCGTACAATGATAGAACACTGATCCTTTGATGTGATATCTTGAGTAGTATCTATCTGTATTGAAAACATGCCAGCTCTTTTAATATCATTTGCAATACTATTCTGGATGAGATCTCGGATTATTTCTATTATTTTATTAACAGTTGTTTTCGAAAAAAAAAAAATTTACTAATGATCCTCTTCCCCTTCCACCTGAAAGATGTAACGATTTACTTTGCTGTATACTATTTTTCATGTGTTCGCTCAGACACAGATCATACTTGCTCAAGAGTATAATAAATTCGAAAAAATTACCATGATCTATAGAAATATCTTCTAAATAATGCGCAGCCTCAGAGTTCTTTCCCCTGTAACTAAGTCCACGTTTGCCTATTAATTTTATAACATCAATTATTCGTTGTAATACGTCGCGTCTTTTGCGCACCTGCGACCTTTGTAAAGACATTTGGTTACAAAATAATAAATTTCTTACATCTGCGTCATTAGTGTTTAAAAAAATAAGCTTCTGCACAATTCCTATGCATTGCACTTTGTTCATGCTCTTCGAGTCTTATATGAATATGTCTCCTGTCTGACAATCCTTTAATTAATGCATTGTAACAGTCTGTCAGCTCGAAGTGATGTCAAACAACATTCAGACTGGTATTCTGTAGACGTTAAAAAAAAACTATTGAAATCTACCAGAATATCATCCGGAAAAAAAAGAAAAAAAAAATTATAACTGCCATATTTGTAACAGCTTAACTTTTTTTTTGAAATTTACGCCATCTATTATGCTGCATAATATTATGACTTTAAATAATTATATGAATCATAAAAAAAAAACTCAAGTGTGTCAGAAATGAACATGCTTAATCGATGCACAGCTTAGCTCGTCGCGGGGTGGATAAGTTGACACACCATAACTACTATTCGACTGTTACTTTTTGTTTTTATTATTATTATTTTTGCATGCTCAAATTAAAATCAACAACCAACAAACATAATGAAAGAAAAGAAGACTTGAGACTTCGAAATTTCAAGCGAGGGATGAAACAATTCCAACATTTTACCATACATCCACCATGAATATTTTTCCTGAAGGGACTTAATCACACATCAACGCAGGAAGGACCCAACAACGAAGAAGGACCCCCATGCAGGCCTCTGCTACACCCCATCCTCATGAACGATTTAGTTCCACCACATCTCAACTACTACATACGGTACACTTTCAGGTACTAATTATTTAATAAAGAATTATAATCATTAATTTAAATTTGTGTTTATTTATATTTGTTTTAATTTTTCTTTTTTTTTTTTCTTTCTTTTAAAAAAAAAAAACTATCATTTCTCAACAATAATGAACCTCCCAAAAAAAAAATCATTCAGTAAATTTGCTGACGCACCTCCAATCTTACATTATTATTAAATTTTATAATAAAAAAATAACAATTCCTAGAACTACTTATGTAGGATTAATTATGGTATTGTTTTGAACAAAAAAATCAAAAATAAATTAATTCTTCTTACGATTCCACTTTCATCAATAATTAAATTTTTATACAAAGATCTTGCCATTACAAAACCAACCGTTTATGAACTATCCATTTAATATCTTTCTTATAATAAAAATACAAAATTTATTACCTATATATTAAGTTTAAAACCTATTACATATTTCCTTAATCATTTCCAATTATAATGCAACTTAGGTCCATCGTTTCTCTCAGTATATTAGGTCATTTATTTATTCCACTGCATGAATTTTTCCATTGTCATTACCAATTTTGATGAAGATTAGAATTTTTCCACCATGTTTTAAGGTTGTTTTTTTTTTTTTTTTTTTTTAATTTAAATTATATATTTTTCTTTCTTTCTTTTTTTTTCAGATGGATGCACCAAGATAATACTTTAATTTACAGATGATTACACCCATGTTAATATTTTATATTTTCAAAAAAAAATTTGTATTTTCACGTTAATTTATTCAGAATAAAGATTTTTATTTCATTATATTTTCTTTTAAATTCATTTTTTTTTTTTTCAATTCAATTTAATTATTAAGTTCCATTTTACATGGCAAAGGTTACACAAACTTTTCAATTTTCTTTCTTTCAACCAACAAACAAAAAAAAAATGTTCTGGGTTTCAGCCCATTCACTGAATAATTCTTCTCTTTTTTCCTTTCTTTAAAAATACAAAAATAAACTGCACAATTTCCCAATCATTTTACAGAACTTTTTCATTTTTTTGATCTTTCCCACCGAAAGCAATCCATCCAACCTTGATTCCGGCTAATTATTTCATCATCCTCCCTTCTTATTTTTTTGCACTTTTTTTCGCCACTCGCGCCATTCCTTTCCTCAAACCTGACAACTAACGCGCCACAGAAAGAGACAACTCGATTCTTTCACTTTGCCCACCCAAAGTAATCTGACAGCCGTCAGGGGCTCAGCACTTACAGATTGACATTGCCAAAAATCAAATCGTTTTAAAGAAATCAAGTTTACAGGCAAGACGTTTTGTTACAGCATTAGACTCAAAACTATTTGCAAAAGCCAGACAAACTGAACAAAATATTTGGTTTTTATCGGTGCTATAAGTCAACCACTTACGATTTACGCCATCTTTACGATTTATGGTTTTTTTTTTTAAAACCGGATCATCAATATCTTGTTTTGGATGATACTCAAAGAATGCCTTAATCTCATTTTTAGCTGGACGAGCAAAGTAATTGAATTTAGAGCTTACCTCAATATTATCACTTTCACAACTAGAAGTGGCAATAACTGTTTGTTGTTCGACATCTATAATTTCCGGATTGATTTCTAGAATTGTATTAGACTTTTCATTGTCTGTGGTTTTATTAGATTCCTCAGTATACAAAATAATTGTATCTGTTGATTCTGGAATTGCTGTCGATATTTCTTCGACGTAGGGAGTACTAGGACCGAGAATGCTATCATTTGTTGAATTAACAGAAGTGGTACTGAATATATCTGTTAATTTTCTACATTTTTCTGGACTAGTTTTCATATATTTGTTCTTCTTATCGCGCAGCTTCTCGGCACCACCTTTACGTTTTTTTATACTATCGCGATTCATATTGTAACGGTATAAACTAAATTAAAACTAACACAGCAAATTAATATGTTGTCCCTTTGAAGACGTTATATCATAACTAACTTGCAAAAATATTAATTCCTCAAAATAGTAAATTTTTAAGTTTCTTTGGTAACTATATATTTTATAATTTTAAAAACTGTTAAGTTTACAAAAAAATTGTGGATTTTTTTTTTATTCATAAAATTGAAATATTTTCCGTGAGAATAATTTACAATTTCAAGGTCAATATTTCTATTTAGAAATTCTGTATATAAATCGAAATAGTAAGTTTTTCTCGCGCAAAATAATGTATTTTTTTAAATTCTAAATTAAAATTTTAAGATAAAAAATAAAAAAATAAATTATTTAAGAGAATAATCATATAGAAGCTATAAATTATTTGAAATCGGCCCACTGGAAGCACGGCCCACCGGGAATTTTTCCGGTGGGCCCGACCGCCAGTCCGCCCCTGCTCCTCACACTTGTTTTTTTTAACAGATATTTGTGCCATGGAAGGAACTGTAGCTGAAAGAGGTTTCGAAAAAAAAAGCTGTCTAGCTTGGCAATTTTTTTTTTTTTTACTTTCTTCTCTTTCCTGCCGTTGTTTCCGCTTCGAAGCACCGCTACGCTCCTTTTTTCTATCCATAATTTTAATTTTCAATTTTTAACTATCGAAATTTTAGAAACTCAGAATACTTACTGACATTTTCATACATTGCTTGTCAATGTTTAGTATAAATTACAGCAAGTCCAACAAAAAAGCATAGGATACAATTTTTTCTTCAAACTTTACTGGAAATTTTTTCTTAGACTTTATCCGCACTTTTGGAGGCCGACAACGGCTCACATTGTATCTGAAATTAACTGCAATCAGCCACCAAAGTGAACAAATTCAGCCGAAACATTTTCTGTAAATTTCTGAGAAAAGGATTCTTATCGCTATCCTCATCTACTGTCATAAAACTTGTTAGTAGCCCAAGCCAAGCACCCGTTGTCAGCGTCCAAAAATGCTAAATGCGTAAGAAAAAATTGTCAGTAAATTTCTAAGAAAAAAATGTGTGCTGGATCGAGGCCTTCTAGCTTCGGGAGCTCGCTGCTCCTCTCTTTTCAAAGCTTGGGGGGCACTCTGAGCTTCGAGGCCCTGATGCACTGCACCACGTGGCCCTACGATAGCTACGCCACTGGATCCTTCCTAGATCTTGGCCTTTTTGTCCTTTTGTGCCTTTGTATATTTTAAGAGGAAATTATGTTGTGCAATTTTATTAGGAACATTGAAAAATGATGCGGAAAAATGTTGAATATCCCGATGGGTAAGCTGCTTACATTGGAGAGCTGCCTTCCAATGATTGCAAGTGGTTGCGCTGTTGACTCTTTATGGCTGGAGTATCTCTTAAGAATTCCAATAATTAAAATTACATCGCACAAAAGTTACATCGGCAACCATGCGACGTTTCTCAAGCGAATGCATATTTAAAAGCTTCAAGTGATCCTCATAGCGTGGAAGAGAGCAATTTTTTCTTCAGATTTTTTTTTCCATTTTTCGCACTTTCTTCACTTTCCTGGAGTATATCGAATTCCGTCTTGATTCATTGCAAAAAATTTACAAATCTATTGACGCAGAATCACAACCGTGTCCTCTTAAGCAGCCGGCCCTATTAACTACACGATACATAATTGATGTTTCAGATACAAATAGTTGGTTTTTACCGTTAGCTGGACATGGCTACTCATAGTTAAAGTAGAAAAGAGTAAAGTTTTGCGACTAATTGGACGTAGCAAGTTATGTGCCTGACTTTTGTTGGACATGGGAAGGGTTTTGAAATTAACTTAAGATTTCAAACTGTTAAAATCATTCACACGATTACGTGATTTAATTCCAGTATACACCCCCCCCCCCCCCTCAAATAATGCTTTTGACACACGAATAATAGTTGAAAAATGTTTATGGAAATTCTGTCAATTTGGGGATGTTTCAAATAGAAATGACGGCTAAAATATCTTTCGCTGTTAAGTGAATGTATCCAAGACTTTCTTTCATTTTTGTGCTTTTTCAAAAGCTTTGCATCAAAATAGAAAAATAATATTTTCAACATCGGTTTTGATCAAAAGTTAAAATGAAACTAAATTGCCAATAGAGAAGAGCAACATAATTTTCGGTTGAGTGAATAAACAAACAACGGACGAGCGGTCATTTTGAAGCTCATGTGACATTGGCCTAGTGCTGAAATTTTTCATACCTATGAACTTTTTAAAAAAAAAAACTAAATTTAAAAGTTCGAAAATGATACCAATCGGGCAACTCCTTCGTAGGGTTACCATACAAAAATTTCCTTTTTCACTATATACTTGGACACTGCTTGAGAACGCGTTGACGTAGAGAGCTGTAATTTTATACACGGTATTTTCATAGTAATAGTAAATAGGACTAAATCGGGCACACCCGTTCTTGGTATTGCCATATAAAAATTTAAAATTTTTATGTATACTGTATTTTGTAAAAACGATCAGTCTTAGACGTTTTTATTGTATTGAAAATTTCTTCAGAATATGAAATCCTATGAAATTGGTTGTAAGCATTTTTACTGTCCGACGAACCATTCTAGAAATATATGCGAAAAACCACTTCAACGCGATCAAACTTGCACAGATGATTGGCCATACGAAATTACATATGGGCATTCAGAGGCTATCATAAGAATTGTTCTTAGACCAATTCTAGCTTTTTTACTTGTTTCAATTACATTCCTTAAAGCGCTCCATACAGAACGAACATGTTGTTCAACTTGATGTGGCACACATGCCAGCTTTTGTTCCACACTCATGTCAAACATGTTGTCCAACACAAGGACAGGAACACATATCAGGAGCTGCTAAAACTGTTACCTGTTAGCTGTTATCTTTACTTCAATAGCGCTCAGTCAAGAATTTCGAGATGAATGTGTTGTAAACATCTTCATACACGGTACAATATGCTGTGTATCAAACACGTAACCCCGCACCTAAAAATCGCACTAACTTGATTTTCATCCGAACGTTTGACATACTGTGGGTCACACCGTCAAGCAGGCACAAACACGGTCAAATCTGCGTGCTAAAATCGTTGTCCTACTCGAGTTGGACAACATGTGTGACCGTGTATGGGCCCGTTTATGCTTAGAACAATTTCTAATTGAGTGTAGCTATACTATACGTGGCGAACAAGCAACAGCTAGATCCTAGACGTGTTCGAATGCCCAACATTTTGTTGTATGTTGGATGTTGTTCGACTGTTGATGGAGAAAGCAATTATAAAACCACCTCCTCCAGCCTCCAGGGAGTGGTGTTGGTTGTGATATCATAGAGAGAACAGAGCCCAGCCTAGACATGTTCGAATGCTATACTTTTCGTTGCATGTGGTTCGATTGATTTGTTTTTGATTGTTTTGTTTAGTTGGAGGTGGTTTTAGAATTGCTTCACTTTGATAGTTTACAGGGAAGGACAAGGCTACAAGCAATTTTCAAGTCTACTGCACATGAGCAGAGAAATTAAGGCTTGTCCTAGGTAAAATTCCTCCATGAAATTTTGATCTTCGACCTTAAGACAGCAACTCACAGCGACTGCACTACCTCGGTACATGGTTTTCAATTTTCAATATGTTTAGGTACTTCGCTTTTATACCTACGGTCAATATGTATATGGACGACGTACCTAGAAGGGAAGTACCAACTAAAAAGAAGAAAAAACAAAAACAAACAAAAAACAAAATCAAGCTTTCAACTAAACAAATCCGCAGCCATTCAAAAACTGCTTTATCTCCATAAAACTCGGGTTTCAATTAAAATTGGCTAAGAGAAAAAATCCCGATGCGGGGTCAATGGGCTAGGTACGATGAGATGGATGGGAACAAACACAAAAGTTCAACTAGAAGAGAAGCCGAAAATAAGACGAATACCTTGCCTACCTGTCCTAACCTACCCAGGTGCACGAACGAATCTCCTCAATTTTGTGGGCTTCAAGCCAGCCAAAACCACTTGTAACTCTACCTGTGCTGTGCTATGAATTATGGCTTGGTTGCGACTCAAAGCCAAATCCTTTTTTTCCACATCACACAAATCTCCCCAATTTGCCCCAATCGCACTTAAGCTTTTGTTTGGAGCTTTTTCAAATCCGTTCCGTCGTTTTTCTTTTTTTTTTCATAAGGCAATGTAGCCCGTCCTGGAACAAACGCATTCAAGAGAACTTCAGAAAATTGTTTTCCCTTTCATCCTGAGAACTTGTGCCTAAAACCTTAAGAAAAAACCACCAAGAAAGGAGCTCATGCAAGCTTTAGACACGAAGCCACGACGATTCTTGCCAAGCTTTCATTGAAATTGCACAGATGCAAATGCAAAGCAAAGGCACCGTTGCGTCGTCGTCGTTGAAGTCTGTCTGATGCGCTGCTGTTTGCGTAGGGGAAATATTTAGCTTTAGCTGCTAAAATCAAATCCTTCCCCTTGGCCGATGTAGATAAAGTAAATAGATTTGAAAGCAAAGCCGGGGAAAAGCTACAGCTACCAAAAATAATTATTCAGTGCACGAGGAGAAAAAAATCATTTCAAAATGATGACGTCGCTGTCTGCAGATTATATCAAAATGTAAAGCCTCAGCTCAGGTCAGGCCACGTATAGCCAGCCGGCTTATCGGCTAGAATATTCACATACACATTTACATGCTTGAAGTATATAATACTCTTCAGCTTAAAATTTAGCTCTGCTGCTGTGGCTCACAGCGGGCTTTTATTTTACATAAAATAAACAACAAAAAACCTAAAGCACAAAATAGTAGCGAAGAGAAAGAGGCAAGAAAGTGCGCGAGTGTAGTTGTGATAGAGCAATTTTATTCTAAAGCCCTCAGCTGGCTTTATATGCTAAGTGATTGGTATTTAATCCGTAATTACTATATATATAGTGCATATAGGGATACAAATTTTATATACATAGTATATAGTAAATAAAACCGAACAACTCGCAGCTGTTATATATTCATGAAAGAAGTCATACTACTGTGCCTGTTCTTTGGTTGACTGAACGTGAATACCACCCTCTTTTCCCCGCGAAATCAGTAAAATAAAGCATAATTCCGGATTTCGTTTTATTCCTGCTTCTGTTCTCTGCTGTTTCTGTTCCTTTCGAACTTTCAGCGCACCAAGCAGAGAATTTTTTTTTTATCCAAACCATGAGAGAAATAGATGAAAACTGCACTACTGCACCGACGTCGGAATACATAAGCTCGTCAGTCGTCATTGTATATGAAATAAACAGCAGCAACGTCGGTCGGAGTCGGAACGGACAGTTGTTTGTGGAGTATGTATATAAGGTTAGTAAATAAAAGGGGAAATTTTCCTTATTTCAAATTTAGGTAAATAACTTATCTATCTATCTATTGTCGGTTGTGTAGCTTTACCTTGATGTGTTTTTTTTTCTTTCTATTCGACTCGACTCGATCTTGTTCAGAAATTATTTTCCACTTCTTTCTTTTCCCATGAATTTTCTTTCTTCTTCAGTAGGGTTTCAATTTCGCGACATCAGTTTGAAGTTGATAGCGGTTTCGTACGGACGTGCGTTGTGTATAATTTCCGTTATATTCATTAGAAATTCTTCTAAAATTAATTTTAAATTTTTTAATTTTCGGTTGTAATGCAATAATTATATTCGCTGGATTTATTGATTTAAGTTTTTAAAAATTGTGAGAAAAAATGTGCCCATAATTGAAATAAAAAGTGTTTCTCGTGAACCGGAAATGACATAAAACCGCCGGCAATTTTGAATTTCGTTTTCAAAAATTCCACTTTTTACTCCATCGACAATAATTAGCCGATTTTGTTTCATTTTACAAACAATAAAGAATAGAAGAAAAAAAAAAGAGAAAAGTGACGACACGGTTATCATTGGAAAGTTATTTACTAATCAAGCTGCGCTCCCAGCTCTTAAATTATTAGTCGTTCCGTCGTCGTTATGGCATCGCATATTATTCATTTATTTACTTAACTTTTTTTTTGCCTTCTCGTTGAAAATACCTCTTCTCTCTTTTGTTTGGTTATTTAGTATATAGCCAGTTTCACTTCGTCGAGTGCAGTGCGTTGGGTCTGACGAGGACGACGCATTCAATACGCAACGCATTTATTATCAAGTTGAGTGTAGGTTGCATCTACCTAACTAGTGAAAAACTTATTTCATTATATATAACTTTGCATATAAACGACCAACACATAAATCTTCGGCTGAGAGAGCAGAGTAGGTTGTATGTAGGGTGGTGTACTGTATGTATATGCATCATATGTTTTAGAAGATCAACGAACGATTATGAAACGAACCGACATAGGTTGAGAAAGAGGCCGAGCATAATAAAGTATGTAGGCTAGAACGAATAAGAGAGAAAATTTTTGTGAAACGATCGGTAGTTCCACACTTTATATACTAAATAAATACATGTTATATAAATACTGATACTATATATCTACGAAACGAACCAGCAGCTTAACGACGCTGTCGTCACCGTCCGTTCGTTCTTGGGACATTTTCCGAAATGAGTTTCATGTGAGAGGACTTCTTACAAATTTGCCGTGTGGTTTCGTCGCGTTCGGGAGGAAATTATAAATTTTATGTCGGAATTTGTGTGCAAATCTGATGAGAGAAAAGTGTAAAAAATTAATTAATTGTGATGTTTTTATGTTAATTAGTGCAAATTTATCTGCAGCCTATGCGATACCATTGTTTGTGTAGAAAACTTGAAGAGGATATTTCTGAACCAAATCGCGATCAGATAACGCCGTGGGAGAGCGCAGTAATGTAGTATCAACAGTGGATTACAAAAATCACACTCAACTAAATAATTTATTTAAGTGCACATAAAAAAAATAAACATTGTAAAATCATGTAAAAAAAAAACGCATAATTTTTCAAAAATAACCGAAATCGTGTATTCAAAAAACGTTTTCGTTTACGGTGGTGAAGAAGCCATACGAGAATCGTACGTAATTCGACCCTCTGCTTCATATTATTTACTTGCTTTATATATATATATGTGCTGCTCGCATGACTTATGTACACAACGCGCGGAATAATAACTAAAAAGGGTCCGGTGGTTTTTGCACGCTCGCTCGTTCGTTCGTTCGTTCACTTTGGCGTCGTCCCCCTCTATATAAACCTGGCTCGGGCTGTTGTTTTTGTAGCGACAAGTAAATAAGGAATTATTCACAATTTTTGTTGTTGTTTTCTTTTGTTGGAAAGTGAAGTGTTAAGGAAAGAATAAGTGTTAAAATTAAGGGAGAAAAAGAAAATTAAGTGAAGTGAAAAATTTCTTTCCAATAATGAAAATCAGTGAAGTTTAAAGAATTCGTGCGATGCCTTTTTTTTAGCAAATTGGATTATTTGGATTTTTCCTAAAAAACTGCTATCAACTGAAACAGGGATTTTTTTCCCAGGATTTTATTTTCTTAAGGATTAATTTTACGCTCGAAATAGGTATGTAAACGGTAAACTGTTTTAATTTATTCAAAATTATGCTCCCCATCTCTTCCAGTACACAAAATTGCTCATCCTCTCTCGGCGGTGGTGTGTGTAAAAAATAATTTAGTTTGGTTAGGTTGAGTCATTTCTTGAAATCCCGTCGACCCGATCCCAAATTCCAAATCCCAAATACTTCCAGGGGGCTCTCTCTCTCTCTCTCGTTTGTGTTTTGTTTTGTTACTTTTCGGGGTATGCAGTATGCTTGCTATGCGTTGAGTTGAGGTCCCATTCTTATATTCAATCTTTCGTCCTCTTTTGCTTGGTGATTCTATTCTGAGGAGCTTGCAAAATGAAATATGACCCTGCTGCTCTGCTACCCTCGTACTTGGAAATGCTGCTGCTGAGCCTCCTCAGCTTAAGCAGCAGGGACCAAAAAAGGTTTTTTTTTTTTTTACATTTTATAAATGAAAAAAGGAATTTTAGGAATATTAGAAGAAGAAACGAAGGAGGAGAAGAATTACATGTTTACGGTGCGTTATTTTGTTTGGTCGGGTCGGGAATGGTAGGTAGGTAGATAAAAGGAAGGAACTTGTGGAGGGTAGTGCGATGGATATGCAGATACACATCTATGCATGTATGTATGTAGCTATAGCAACTTTTATATAGGCAGAGGCAAGGCTGTCGTCGCTGTCCTTTTGAACAAGCGTCGCATTTGCTGGGCCTGATCCTGTCATTTGATGGAAACGGAAACGAGAGCCAGGCAAATTTTTATTCTAGGGTGGTTTTTTTTCTGTTTTGAACTAGAAATTTGATTTGAACTTATTTATTGAGGGGAACAGCTGTTAAATGATAAAGAAGGGGAAATTTTATGCATTCCATGATTGAAGGGTAGCGAAATTTTTTTTTGTAGTTTAATCGCATGAAAAATTAGTTTTTTAGTTTTTAACAGTTTTTAGAACGAGCAAAAAAATTCTGAAATTGAAATTCACCGAGTAAATTGATGCCTCCACAGTATTCAAAAAGAAGACATTCAATTTGGTCCCAATTTTTTGTTCCAAATCAGGTCTCTCCCCAGTTCTTGACACTTAATGCCTGGTATAGAATTGTTCTACACATTTACATCTGTAATAAAGGTGGTACACCTACTACCTAGGTAGTATCTATGAATTGTTAATGTAATTTAGTCCCCCAGTTGCCCAATACGAGTTTAGAGCAAATCTTTAGATTAAACTTGACAAATAAATTTCACAGTTTGGTTTAAACCGTGTCGTAGTCAGGAATAGAAATCGAATTTTTTTATAGCGCCAGGTTTCCCTATACCGAGAAAAACCACAATGTAACTAATTTGTTGAACCGAGAGTAATTGAATATATGAGACGCTAACTATGACTACGATGTAGGATCTTTGCATGACCCCACAATAAATCGGAGAGCAATATAAAAGGCACAGCTCCGGTAGAAAACGTACCTACTAGCTCCGCTCCGCTTACCTGCAGAGCTACATCAAGATGATTTAAGAATAATACACACAGCTCAAATGTTACTGGGAAATCCCGGTCAGTCCCAGTTCACAACTTAGGACATCCCTGGGAGTGACGAATGTTCGGGATTAGGATGTCCCTGTTAGATCCCATGTTTGTTCTTTTTACAGAATTTCCTGAGGATGTATGTAGGTACTTAGGCACAGTTAACACATTCAATAATGTAAAATTCCTGCTACAAGCATATCTGGGACGTCTTATGGATCTCCTAGTTTGTTGGCAGGATGTACGGGGGAATATCTGAGGATATTATTTATTAAATTTGTTTTATCCAATATTTTTGGCACGGGCAAATTGAATTCCTATGACAAAATCACATTCTGCAATGTACAAATAAGACAATTTTCCAACACAAAAACAAATTGCAGAAGCGAACAGAATTCAAATATAGTTTCACGCTGTAGCTTGCTTAAACCTGTTTCGTTGTTCTGTTTTTGTTCTCCAAAAACGACTCATGGTCCATGGAAGTGCACCAAGCAACAAATTAGTGCTTTCACCAGAGAATCACACGAACCACGAGAAACAGAGAACATACCGAAATAAATTCTGGAAGGTCGAAAATGACTTTCCAATGTTTGTCCCAAAATTGTCTGAATACTTTCTGTTTATCCCGAGATAACTATGGGATATGAGGGACAAGAATAGGATGTCCCTGGGTAATTTTGTGCTGTATGGGAAACACACACAAAAAACAAAGCAGGTAGGGATCAGAGAATACCACAAACATCAGCCAGAAATACTTCAACAATACGGGGAAAAGAGGAATTATCAAAATTCATCTACCTTGGGTAGCTGCAGCATTACTAAAAACGGATAATCAGCAGAAGACATGCAGTGGGTGAAAGTTTCTAATCTCAAATGCCTAAGGATTATACCCATCCAGAATATTATGGCTAAGAGGAATTCTGAGATAGATTGATAGATAAAAGTGGGGAAACTTGCACAGAAATGAAAAACAATGGTCCTGCCGTGTCCCTTAGCAATAAAAATACTCCGTTCTCAATTTTTAATTCACAGATCTTACTGCATACTGGTTTGACTTCCGAACTGACCACACCAATTTAGTTGCGCACCTCAAATACTTTTGCAGACGGAACTTGGAGGTAGAATCTGACCTTCAACATGTAAAATATTCTACAACCGATGATGAGACTGCTGGCCAATGTCACCGATAGCAGCTGTGTTGTTGTAAATAAAACGGGCAATGACCATGCTCTATGCGAAGTAGCGTGTAATGTAAACAATCATCACATTAATTGTCATTAAGCGGGCACCTGACTGTGCGAAGTAATGTGTTCCGTTATTGCTTGCTACTTGACTACCAGTACACCTGCCAGCCTCCTGCTTCCGTGTACTAGTAGATTGGGCCACAACAGTCCAACACAAAATCACTTCTATAGGGGAACGAAGAAGAAAGAAAAAACATCTGCCAGGGCGAAACCCTTATAGGTACCTACCTGATTTGATTTACAGGGTGTATCCACTATGGTGGTCCATAGGGCAGAAAGTGATAGTACTCACCTAGGAAAACAAACATTTGTATCGTGTGGCGGGGGGTCATATCAACCGTTTCGGAGTTACAGGGTGATTAGGAAAATATGTTAGTTTTTCTTAAAACACCCTGTACCTGTCGTAAAAAGTACAAAATGTACGGTTAAGAGCTCATTGTATGCAGAAATACATGGGCTTTCCAACGACTGCTCAACCAGACCTGTATCCCCCGCTCTTCGCAGGAGGAGTCATGTAGCTCTAATGAAAAATTTCGGATTTTGTGGTTAACGTAAATTGTTTTTATAAAAACTGTAAACTGTGGTCTCTCGTCCTTAATTTGACCTATTACACCTATAATGTAGCCGTTAAAAAATTATTAGCTCTTAACTTATTCCAATGAAAGCGCTATTTTCAAAGAGAATTTGTCATTTTAAGAGAATATCGTCTAATTTCGGAACGACCTTAAAAACTCTTTAACGGGTGCAGTTAGTACCTACCTACAGAGGTTGTAATAGGTTAAATTAAAGAAACGAGTCCACAGTTTACAGTTTTTATAAAGAAAAGCTATGTTAAATATCTTTCTGGAAAAAATAAAAAAAAAAAGCTTAGTTTATACCACCATAACTCCAGAGAAAAGAGGAGCACCGGGCTGATTGAGCAGTAGTTGGAAAGGACATGGAGTTCTGCATACAATGAGCTTATCACGATGATCGTACACCCTGTCACCTTGTAATCAAATTTAGCCTTCCACATTGCTCTCTCTCTCTCTGTTCTGTGTTCTACGATATGCTCTTTACTCACAATTTACGTGAGCAGGCCTAGGTAGTAGTAGTAGTAGTAGTTCATTTATTAGCAATCGTATGTGCTTTGTAAATAGGGACGTTATTTCTTATGTATTCTATCATATCCTTTTTAAATTTTGCTTATTTCATTTTGCTCTGTTAAATATGGCGGCAGTTCATTAAACATCCGCAATCCTTTACACATCAACATATTTTGAGTATTCACGTATCTATACTTATTTAACCTAAATCTATCACTATTTCTTAATGAATATGGTTGTGACTCAATATACGTATTTAACACAGTCAACTAAATATTCCGGCAGTAGATTATTTCTAATTTTAAATACAGCTATAAACACATTTAAATACACTCTTTGCTTCACACTTAACCATTTCAATGACTCCAGGCATAATCCTCCTTGGCGTTGTTTTGTTGCATCTGTAGTCTATTCCAATCTTCTCTTGTGCTCATAAATATTATTGGCGCGCAGTATTCGAAATGCGCTTTTATTTATAGTATTGTACACCTTTATTGCAGTTAAAGTGGATATATTATTGCGAATTCTTCTGAAGAATGAGATCTTTTTTGCCAGTTTCTTGGAAATATAGTTGATATGCTTATTAAATCTTAGTTTATCATCAATTAACACTCCTAAATACTTCATTTCACTGACAATTTCGATAATTTCATTATCCATAAACACTCGACAATCCATATTGTAACCTTCCGGCCAGTCATATATACCTCTCAGCGTGGCCGCTTCTCGACCACTCAACTCAGCGAGGCAGATGACTGGTCATGGCTACTTTATGTCCCTTTTAAGGTTGTTGAGGGACAATGGAGGTTGATCTTTAGGCGAGCACGGTACAGGCTTTTTGCCGGCTCAAGCTCAGGGCTGGGTTAGGTTCTTGCTCGCTGTTCAACCACCTATTACTGTACCGCTGGAAGATAGAAAGAGGTGGACACAAATAAAAACACAAAAATAAAAAAAAATAAAAAAAAGAAAAGGCTTAAGATAGGAAAGGGAACACCACCCAGAATGGTGGGACACTCTGGCTACTTGCATCACCCGCCACTGCCCTCCTCACACTCCTCGGTGTGCCTGCCAGTTACTTTATCCTCCCGGCATCTCGAGCCTTCCCCAAAACCCTAACCAAACCCGACACCAAACGAAAACATGAAACTTAGCACATGGCCATTATTATTTATTTATTTCCCCGAACACGCACAAAAGTATAAATGGTCACACATTTAGTCAAACAGGTAATATATGGGTATTTGTAAATCAATTCATGAACCATCAGCGGGTATATACATAGGTATAGATATATTAAGGAAAAAAAAAAACATTCAGTTACTGCACTAGCCTATATATTAATAATCATGACGCGTATATATATGTAGATATAAAGAAAAAGAAACTACGTTACTATACTAGCGTATATATATTAATATTCAAGCTAATACGTCAGTATGTATATATGTATAAGAATATGTCAAAGCAACATTAAAAAAAAGCAGAGAAAAAAAAAATCGCTATGAGAGAATTCGCTAATCCAAATTAACCCTTACATTAGTGGACTATTCTAGGAATCTAAAATTAAAAAAAAACAAAAAAAAATAAAGATCGCTAAGTGGAAGTATGATGGTAGCTTACATGTATACAAATATATGTATATATAAGTACTAACTATCCGGAAATACTTCGCAAAACAAAAAAAAACTACTTCATTATAATATAATATTCCGCAAGACAAAAAAAAAACTACGTTAATATACTAATGTACTAATTTAGATTTCTATGGGGAAAAGAAAAACAAAAAAAAAAAAAAATCGCCAAGTTCCGAATTCATTGCTAATATATATATATATATATAAAAAAAAAAATTGAAATAAACGACAGAGGAAGAAATATAGAATTAGCCTATAACCCCGAGAAGACAAGGAGAAGAAAAAAAAAATAAAACAATCTACTCACATTACAATTAATTTGTCGCAAATTTACTTACTTGTCAATCTCCCGGCGATGAAGCGCTTCAGCGGCCTGGTGACTAACGCTGTGAAAACAAATCAACAACAAAAAAAAATACGGACAAAAAGATAAGAAATTTCTCCTGCTTGCTCTTGGGTTTTTTTTTTTCTTTTCTCTCCTATCAGTAGATTTTGCTGGTTTCTCCTCCGTTCCGCTGTCAAGCTCCGACGATGATTTTGAATGATGTTTAACCCCAAGAAAATTTTTTTGGGCGCTCTAGGAGGCGCCAGGTTCAGCCCTATCGATGCTGCGCAAACTTCACTGGCCGATTTCTGTACTTTTGTTTCTTTGTTACTTTGTCCTTTCCCTCCGGCACTGATCCACGCCGTGCAGGCCAAAGACTGTCACCTGATATCTGTACTCAGACCAACAGAAAGAAGAAACCTCACTAAATAAATTTTTCCCGGCAATGAACAAGTAATCACACCTCACCTTAGATTTATCCAAAATTCCCTTCTTTGAGGGCAGAAAAAAAAAAAGCTTATGCCGTCACTCAGTAACTATCGAGTCACATCCACAATCAAATTTAAAGATAAAAGAAAAAAAAAATGTAAACTTCTCGTATAAACGTTTCAATATTACCGGCATGCACGCACAATTGCTCGATGCCCAGTCTTTATTTAAGGAAATATTATAGTCACTTCTGATTTGATTTTTTTTTTTTTTTCAAATTCTGTAAGGGCGCACAAGACTCGAAAAACAAAACACAAAACTGGACGAGCTCCCGCGGAAGATCTTTCTTCCATCGAATTGCTTTACCAAGTGGAGTTTCGATCGCCACATACCGAAAAAATGATATGAGGGAAAATTACCCAAGTCCATTGCACCTTATCGGTCAGCACCTTTATTGGGGTGATCGGAAATGCTCGAATTACATTTCTAGTTTTTTGTTTAAAAAAAACGTTAAGCGTGCGGTTTATTTTTATTGAGTGTCTCGAGCTTAATTTCCGCTTGGACTCAATTTATTGCCTTTTCCTTGCGAAGAAGAAATAAAATTTCTCTTTCCCATATGCATCTGCAGCAAAAAGAAGAAATTCATTGGACGTTTACCCAGTCTGGATTTAAAAAAAAAATGAACTGCCCAATGCTGAGAGAATAATCCCTCGTACCCCAAGAAGAGAATTAGATTTTCTTTACTTGCAACAAGAAAATTTATACCCGTTACAACTTTTGACCGCCTAATTTTGAATAACTGAAGTATTACTATTTTTTTTCCATGAATTTGTTTGTATTGTTTCAAGTTTTTTTTCACAAAATGAAGTAAAATATTGTGTTCTTTATTTAAGATGATATATAACATAAATATATATATGGAAAACTAATTTTATTGATGATTATTTCCCGTCCTACCCCTTGTAAACTTACTTTTGACCGCCACTGTAGATTCGGGTCATGATGCCAGAAGTAGGCAGTGTCCGGTTGTATATACGTAGGTTAAATGTGGAAAAGCAAAAAGTGCAATATTAGCAATATTAAATTATATAAAAATGGTGTACCTGAATATTCAAGGCTTAACTAATAATATGAGTGAATTAGAATTATTGATAAGAAAAGAAAAGTTTGATATTGTGCTACTGTCGGAAACTCATATGGTAGAAGATATTGGTGATAATGAAGTGATGATTGATGAGTATGAGTTCATCCAGACACACAGGAGGAGTAGCAGTGTTTGTAAAAAAATTATGGCAGTATGAAATAGTGAAAAAGATTACAAGAAATAAGGATTTCTGGTGTCTAATTGTTAAATTAACATATGAAAATTCAAAAATTGTAGTGTCAGTGATTTATAGATCTCCATCTTCTAGTAAAAGAGAATTTTGTGAAGTATTTATGCTATGGATGGAAGAGTTGTATGAAATGCCGGAGGATAAACTAGTTGTTGGAGATTTAAATGTGAACTGGTATGATCAAAATGTGACTGTTTACAGAGATGAAATAAAACAGGTAATGGAGGATAATGCATTTAAATTAATTATTGATGAGCCTACTAGAATAACAAATATTTCTCGAACACTTATTGACTATGTTCTGACTAATAACATGAATATTACAGCACGAATTAATAATGGTATTAAAATTTCTGATCATGAAACTATAGAAATTATAATGCCTGTTTTCAGCAATGTAAAAAAAAAAACAATAGGAAAGAGATAGACATATTAATATATAGTAAAAAATGAAAATAATATTAGTACAATAAGTGAATTAGGGGATTTAGAAGAGAAAACAAATAACTTGTCAAACAAACTAAAGGAAGTAGGTGATATAATGACTGTTGTGAAAAAGACAATTATGGGTGAGGACAATGAATGGTATACAACAGAGTTAAAAAAAATGAAAGAATATAAATTAAAATGTTATATGAAGGCGAAATTGCGGGGGAATGAAATCGATTGGGAAAACTATAAAACTGCACGTAATATATATGGCATTAGAATAAGGAAAGCAAAATGTAAAATTTTATTAAAACGAAAATTGATAACGCACATGACCAAAAAATGATGTGGAGAACATTGAAGACACGATGGTGCTTAAAGAATCCAGGGATGAAATAAAGGCGGATAGAATTTGAGGATGGGTATTATGAAAAAGTTACAATAGTATTAGCTAATAAACTAAATTCATATTTTATAGAAAGTATTTAATAAAATCAATAGCGATATAGAGGACATTAATTATGTGAATTTCATAGATACGGTTAATACTCAATTCAAATTTAAGCAAATAAATATGGAGGGGGACTGTTAAAAACTATTGCGTTAGTTAATCCCAAACGAGATTATAACAAAAATTAAGTTCAAAAATGGTTAAAGACGGAATAGAAGTTTTAGGACCAGTTCCGTTTGGACATCATTAACCAATCAATGCAGAGTGGAAAATTTCCTATGTCCTGGAAGGAATCTGTTGTTGTGTGCCAGTTAAAAAGGTTCCAAAATCTAGAAAATGTGACACCCTAAGACCTGTGAATATGTTGCACACATGTGAAAAAATTATTGGAAAAAACTGTACAGATACAATTTTCAGACTATATTGGAGTCGAACAAACTGCTAGTCAAGTACCAGTCAGGATTTAGAGGGAAGCATTCATGCGAAACTGCTTTAACATGGGTGTGATAACGGATTGGAAGCAAAAAATCGATCAAGGTAATGTTGTTGTTGCTGTTTTCCTGGATTTAAAAAGAACATTTGAGACGGTGGATCGTGCAAAATATTAATTAATAAACTAATTAGATATGGAGTGAGAGATAATGAGCTATTGTGGTTCTCATCACTTTTGTCTGGCAGAACTCAAAAGACGAAGCTAAATGGAATATTATCTGAAAAACAAGAGACAACATTGGGGGGGTTCCCCAAGGGACAGTTTTAGCAACATTATTATTTCTATTGTATATAAATTATATGGACAAAGTATTTAAAAAACACTGAATTACGTCTATTCGCGGATGATGCTTTAATATATATATCGGGAGAGAATTTTATGAATTGTGTTGGACAATTAAATGAGGATTTAGAACGTCTTTGTGAATGGTTGAAAATGAATAAGTTGAAGTTAAATGTGAGTAAAACTAAGGTGCATGCGTATTAATTCTGATATTGTAACGGCTATAATTTTTCTTGTTGCAAGTAAAGAAAATCTAATTCTCTTATTTCTTCTTTTTGCTGCAGATGCATATGGGAAAGAGAAATTTTATTTCTTCTTCGCAAGGAAAAGGCAATAAATTGAGTCCAAGCGGAAATTAAGCTCGAGACACTCAATAAAAATAAACCGCACGCTTAACGTTTGTTTTAAACAAAAAACTAGAAATGTAATTCGAGCATTTCCGATCACCCCAATAAAGGTGCTGACCGATAAGGTGCAATGGACTTGGGTAATTTTCCCTCATATCATTTTTTCGGTATGTGGCGATCGAAACTCCACTTGGTAAAGCAATTCGATGGAAGAAAGATCTTCCGCGGGAGCTCGTCCAGTTTTGTGTTTTGTTTTTCGAGTCTTGTGCGCCCTTACAGAATTTGAAAAAAAAAAAAAAATCAAATCAGAAGTGACTATAATATTTCCTTAAATAAAGACTGGGCATCGAGCAATTGTGCGTGCATGCCGGTAATATTGAAACGTTTATACGAGAAGTTTACATTTTTTTTTTCTTTTATCTTTAAATTTGATTGTGGATGTGACTCGATAGTTACTGAGTGACGGCATAAGCTTTTTTTTTTTCTGCCCTCAAAGAAGGGAATTTTGGATAAATCTAAGGTGAGGTGTGATTACTTGTTCATTGCCGGGAAAAATTTATTTAGTGAGGTTTCTTCTTTCTGTTGGTCTGAGTACAGATATCAGGTGACAGTCTTTGGCCTGCACGGCGTGGATCAGTGCCGGAGGGAAAGGACAAAGTAACAAAGAAACAAAAGTACAGAAATCGGCCAGTGAAGTTTGCGCAGCATCGATAGGGCTGAACCTGGCGCCTCCTAGAGCGCCCAAAAAAATTTTCTTGGGGTTAAACATCATTCAAAATCATCGTCGGAGCTTGACAGCGGAACGGAGGAGAAACCAGCAAAATCTACTGATAGGAGAGAAAAGAAAAAAAAAAAACCCAAGAGCAAGCAGGAGAAATTTCTTATCTTTTTGTCCGTATTTTTTTTTGTTGTTGATTTGTTTTCACAGCGTTAGTCACCAGGCCGCTGAAGCGCTTCATCGCCGGGAGATTGACAAGTAAGTAAATTTGCGACAAATTAATTGTAATGTGAGTAGATTGTTTTATTTTTTTTTTCTTCTCCTTGTCTTCTCGGGGTTATAGGCTAATTCTATATTTCTTCCTCTGTCGTTTATTTCAATTTTTTTTTTTATATATATATATATATATTAGCAATGAATTCGGAACTTGGCGATTTTTTTTTTTTTTTGTTTTTCTTTTCCCCATAGAAATCTAAATTAGTACATTAGTATATTAACGTAGTTTTTTTTTTGTCTTGCGGAATATTATATTATAATGAAGTAGTTTTTTTTTGTTTTGCGAAGTATTTCCGGATAGTTAGTACTTATATATACATATATTTGTATACATGTAAGCTACCATCATACTTCCACTTAGCGATCTTTATTTTTTTTTGTTTTTTTTTAATTTTAGATTCCTAGAATAGTCCACTAATGTAAGGGTTAATTTGGATTAGCGAATTCTCTCATAGCGATTTTTTTTTTCTCTGCTTTTTTTTAATGTTGCTTTGACATATTCTTATACATATATACATACTGACGTATTAGCTTGAATATTAATATATATACGCTAGTATAGTAACGTAGTTTTTTTTCTTTATATCTACATATATATACGCGTCATGATTATTAATATATAGGCTAGTGCAGTAACTGAATGTTTTTTTTTTTCCTTAATATATCTATACCTATGTATATACCCGCTGATGGTTCATGAATTGATTTACAAATACCCATATATTACCTGTTTGACTAAATGTGTGACCATTTATACTTTTGTGCGTGTTCGGGGAAATAAATAAATAATAATGGCCATGTGCTAAGTTTCATGTTTTCGTTTGGTGTCGGGTTTGGTTAGGGTTTTGGGGAAGGCTCGAGATGCCGGGAGGATAAAGTAACTGGCAGGCACACCGAGGAGTGTGAGGAGGGCAGTGGCGGGTGATGCAAGTAGCCAGAGTGTCCCACCATTCTGGGTGGTGTTCCCTTTCCTATCTTAAGCCTTTTCTTTTTTTTATTTTTTTTTATTTTTGTGTTTTTATTTGTGTCCACCTCTTTCTATCTTCCAGCGGTACAGTAATAGGTGGTTGAACAGCGAGCAAGAACCTAACCCAGCCCTGAGCTTGAGCCGGCAAAAAGCCTGTACCGTGCTCGCCTAAAGATCAACCTCCATTGTCCCTCAACAACCTTAAAAGGGACATAAAGTAGCCATGACCAGTCATCTGCCTCGCTGAGTTGAGTGGTCGAGAAGCGGCCACGCTGAAAGGTATATATGACTGGCCGGAAGGTTACAAAGTAAGTTGACAAAATACCTAGCAGCCGCAATATCCTCCATTATTGTGAGACATTCTACCTATTCGACCTGGAATGGATAAAATATACTTTCGACAATCTTCTGTAGAAAATTGGTTCCACGTTGATTCAATATAATCCTTTAGTTCGTTCAAATTTTTTGGACTTCTCTCCGCGATTTTCATTTTGAGCCATGACCATACATTTTCAATTGGTGACAAGTCAGGACTCTGAGGTGGCCACTCTAGCACATTAATATTTTCGTTTCTTATATAATCTCGAACTATTTTGGCCGTATGAATAGGGGCATTGTCTTGTTGTAAGATAAAATTATCACCTATCAATCTTTTCCCTTCGGGTATAATAACGATTTTTAATAGATCCAAGTAGACTTTAGAAGTGACTTTTCCTTTGTAAACACTTTATTTGTCCAATTCCATAACCTGAAATGCTGCATCCCCATACCATAATGCCTTTATCTTGTGATTTTACGGTATGTTGAGTACATTCATATGAAAATTCTTGATCCCTTGATCTCCATACGTAGATGACTTCCATGACTATGTCGCATTCTAATTAGATTTTCATCAGTCCAAAGTATGCTGTACCAAAAATTATCATCTTTCAAAGCATGTTCTGAATAAAATCTCAACCTTTTTTCCCTGTTGATTTTACTAATGTAGGGTATTTTTCGCGCAACACGTCCATGTTTTCCGCCTTCATAAAGCCTCCTCCGTACAGTCCTGATTGAAGGTACAAATCTGCCTTCTGATGCCAATTACCCGCGAATTTTCACAGCTGACATGCGTGTGTCGGCTCTGGAAAGGCATCTAATTCTTTCATCTGTTCTTTTGTCTGTCACTTTTGGTCGGCCCGGTCTTTTGGCTTCTGTTACACGACCTTCCCTATTGAAGGTTGCCACCACTTTATGTATAGCTTGCCGGTTTTTTTCGAAAAGCTTACCAACTTCTTCATAAGTTTTTCCTTCTTTTATTAATTTAATAATAATTTTTCTTTCCTCTGGTGTTAGGTGCTTAAATTTCCCCATATTCCTAAAAAAAAACACATTTTTTTTTAAATGTAATTGACACAGCACACAAACTAGTGCACGGTATACAAAATTCCATAAACTCACTTCATATAATCCACCCGATCACTATCCTTATTACTCTTATTCAAACTTAAATCTCCTGTCCAGCTTTCAAAAAACTTTACTGATCAAATTTTCCAGACACGACTGACTAACAGCTTGTCAATTTACTTTTGGCCTCCTTTATATAGGAGTTCTCACTTTAAACTGCTGTATATGCTGTGACTCATCCACAACAAAAAGAAATTTTATCGGAAATTGCTCATTTCCAGTAAAGTTCTTAGAATAAATTATGAATAATTCAGTTGGATTTCTTATTTCGTGTAAAATTCGAACAACCTATGACTTTTACACTTGTCAATTTACTTTTGGCCGCCACTGTATATTCATGTTAAGCTTACTGTTTTAGCCTTTTCACAATTTCCGCACTTCATCTCCAAACTCTCACAAATGTCGCTCTCATGATCTCCCATACATTTCGGGCATACCCTATCTCCTTTACACTCATTAGCTTGATGGTTAAAACCCCAACACTTATAACATTGTTTAACATTTAAGCACTCATAAGCGGACCATCTATCCCAGCCAACACTGACTTTACCTTCCTTTATTATTTTATGGAAATTCTCAGTATCCACTTCCCGCTTACGATCTTCATAAATTTTTATAAATTTAACTTCTCTATCTTCTATTGTTTTGCTTCTTTATTGCTTCTACAATTTCTTTTCCTTCTAATTTTTCCCTTAAACCACATAATAAAATTTTAGGATTTCTCATAGTTTTAACTGTATATTTTTATCACCTAACTTTTCTTTAACTTCTTTCTTTTTCCACAATTTCCACCGATGTCTTATTTTCGCAGTTAATTGCTATCGCACCACCTTGCCTTGGAGTTACACCCCTAATTTTTAAAGACAATTCTTTAGGGTTAATTGCTTCTTTAATAGCAATCTTTGTCGTTTTGGAATCCTGCTGAGATTTTGGTTTAACTAACACCGGTACTGTGCTCCGTTTCTTTAACTGTTCAGCATAGGTTGAAGGTTGCTCTTTGTTTTCACTAATTTTCTCCAACACTGACCACAATATTAACCTTATCCTCACTAATCTTTTGTATATGCTTGGATAAATTCTTAATTTCTTGCTCTTGCTTTTGCATAATTTGTTTATTTTCCATAATTATATTTAATATGCACTCAATTTTGTTTTCCACTGTAGCCATGCAATTGCTGCACTCATCACACAAATATTTTATGTTTTTGTTTCCACTAATCAACTTCACATCATATTCCGTTAATCGAATGCATTTCGAGTTCGCATGAAAGTAATTTCCACAAAATCCATTGCAGGGGAATTTAGCTTCATTTCTGCTAAACCCCCCTTATCACAAGTTTTACAATTTAAGTCCATTTTAGTTGCTGCTCCCACATTTATGTTAACATAAATGCCTAACGGCTCACAACAGTATTTGGATCTTAACACCAATAATATCACTAAAATATTTTATGTGACTACTTTTTTACACAAATTAAATATTCCAATTGCTCAGTTATAAAATCGCAAAGTAATTAATACATAAATTTACTTTAATTCGCAAAATTTATTTATTATCTCTATAAGCTCTAGTTAACATGTCCGTTCCGCAATCAGCTGTCAAAACAGTACCAGGTACCAACACAGTCAGTGAGATTACATAATATGAAAATACCAATTATAATTACAATTTCTGGAATTATAATTTGAATCTTAGACTGGATTGAATTAAATTAATTATCCAGGACCTAACCCACGACAAGAGAAACATCCCCCCATATAAACTTTACACTGAGTTAGCAAAAACTGTGAAATCATGTCAAAACTGCATATGTGAAACAATGTCTGAAATGTCAAACAGGCTCCAGATTATAATTATATGGTGAGCTCAGGCCTCTCCATTGCACTCAGCAGTTGGCATGAACAGAAGAAGACGGCTAGCTGCCAATTAGGTTAAACCGGAAGGGTAAGCGATGACATTCCTGTGGGAGGATTTAAATTTATTTATAAATATTTTACCCCCTGTACGGGCCTCACATTTTTTAGAATCGGTCAACCTACCTAGATGGATTCGAAGTATTTTTGGAGATTTTTATTTCTACGATTCTAAATAAAATTTTTATTTTATTTGATTTGATTTGATTTAATTAGTTAATTACTATTTTATACAATTCCTCGACATTATTATTCTAAAAACTATTTTTAACAATTTTTTTTTTACAATTTTTATATTTGTTTCTGTTTTTAATTAATTAATTTAGCCTACATCCTCTTCTAATTTTATCAACAAACAATAAAACACGCTGTTTGACAATTAACCAACACAATGCGCTTAAATTCTTGTGTATCTGCTGCACTTCAGTATACCTCGCATAGCTTTGTTTTGCAACCTTTGCAACCTCGTGAACGCACTTTCATTGCACATATACAACACAGTTTTGAACAATATTCAAAGTGGGGCTTTATAATTACATTGTAAACATTTATTGCTTGTAAAATGTATCTAATCTATATATTCTTTATTTTTTTCGATATTTTGTTCGCAACATAATTCGCATGGAGATTAAATTTTAGTCTACAATCCAAAATTACACCAAGATATTTGATTTCTTCCACTTGTTCAATACGTTCACCTTTTATGCTTAAGTTAACACTACATTGGCGTTTAAACACCATTACACTTAGATTTATTTATATTAAGCTTTAATTTATTATACTTGTTCAAACTCATCATAAAATTTGCATAATTAGAAACATTTACAATAGCCAAACATAAGCAAGTCACACAATAAAATAATAAAATTCTGCTGAAACTTTGTTTTTCCATAGATCTAATTACGAGCACACAATTTTTACCTGCAAAAGTTTTTGTTATCGGATCCGTCTGATTCTGGGTAAGAAAATTTCTGCATTAAAAACAATAAATCCTTACGCAGGTGAAAATTTGTTCTCGTACGTAAAAATGTGAATTAAACGCATTTTCTCAGCTATCCTAGACAACACAACATATACCCAGCATCCTAAAAACTAGCAGAGACATGTCGAGTGCCTAGTTGTTTGGAGAAGTTCGATGAAGAAATCGAAAGAATAAGGTGGAATTGGCTTTACCGCACTCTACAAAAAAAAAATTTTTTTTTTTTATATTATTAAGCCAAGCTCAGGAGATACCTTATTATGCAAAGCACAGCATAGCAGGAAGGAGATAAGGAAAGGATTAGGAGACCATGAGGATAGTGGCGGAGGTGCTGATGTATATCACTCTTGGACTTTCGCAGATTGTACATCCAGATGTGTGAATTGTATTCTGATATAGGACTTGTAGAGGAGCGCTAGATTTGAAGGGAAGGAAATATTGCCAATCAATCTGTGGATTGGTATCGTTAAGCAAGCTGGTGCATCTGCAAATCAAAAATCTCGTAGGGCAGAACCATAGAAACAGAAGCCGTAACTACGGTGAAATCCTGGAGTGAAGAGAATAAATTCATTTTTTTTTAATTGAAAAATTTGACGTTAATTTTTGAAAATTGTAAGACTAGGTTCAATTTAATTTAAACATCAGAGTAAAACTTCATTATATAAAAAATAATTTTTTCAAATTTAAGTTATTTAACATTTGATATGATTTCAGTTATGCATTAAACTTTTATTGGAATTTTTATTCATTTAATATTTTTCTATTTTGTGCACGATTTTTTTTATTCGAGTGATGTACATCTCTATAACCCATGCACAATTTTTTCTAATTAAAACTAAGATCATAAAGTTGGAGTGATCAAACCATCCTACGAAACTTTTGTTTGTATCATCAACACATTTTTTTAGAAATTACTCTGACTTTATATTTTGAATATGTGATTCCACTTCAAAAATGGATCGGAAAATATTCGTTTGCAATTTACATATTTCATAAAATTTCTCTGATGGTGTTATTAAGAACTTATCTTCTTTGCAATTTTCATACTGTTTTGTTTGTATTAATATGTCTGAAAGAACAGCAGTACAAGATGTATTTGCTTTGGGTCATTTCATTTGTGCATTTTATACAAGGGGACGCCCAGTTTTTTCATTAATTTAAAAAAGCAATATCCAAAGCAAAGTATTTCACAGCAACATCACTCGTGTCTAAAGGAATTTCTGCGTGCTGTAGTTCGGGCGTCACTTCTATCGAGGAAGATCTGTCTAACAAGGGGAGGGTCCCTACTCGTCATCACCGATTTCGTTCAAATTCACAGTATATGTTGGGCTTGACTAGAAATGATAGTGTTGCAAGTCGCAGCTCCAGATGGCCAAGCGAAACCGAAATAATGCATAATGTACAAATCCACCCCCACCCCATATCTCGGCTAAATATTATCCGATTTGCAAAATTCCTTTTGCTAATTGTTTTGTGATTTTTTTCTGATTTTTTGAGCATATTTTCCCTCCCCTTCCGATTAAGTTGCGAAATTTAATTTTTGATGGGCAAATTTTCTGTCTGAAAAATTCATTTCGAAACTTTGCTCCACGAATTATCGTTTAATCCAATTTTCGATTTTTTTGAGGATGCACCCTTATCAGAAAATTATCTATACAAAATTTCAGGAAGATCGGGTGTCATTTACTTATAAAAAAAAATAAATATATAAAAATTTTACGTGCCCACTTTTCGCCATCTACCGGCTATTTCTGGAGACCCATGGGCATGGTACTTACAGAATCTGAAACCTACATATCTCCTCTGTCGTTGAAAAGTTACCGGAATGAGTTTGGCGGATTTATTCAAAATCTACAAATATTTTACCGCGACAACTCCCACAAAAATTTGCAAATTTGAGCATTATTCAAGGGGTAAACCTACAAAAAAATAGCGATTTACACTTTCACCCGTATCCTGTCATGTGGGTACTTTTTGGAAAGCTCTCGGTGAGTACGTAACAAAAAATGAGATAGATTTGTTTTCCGCTCCACTTTTCGGTAGATTGGACCCAAAAACCGTTATTTTTGAATTTCGGAATCCACATTTTTCTGATATGGTGCCATTTATCGGCACTTTCCTAAAATATTTTCAACGTGTTATAACAGCTATATTAATCCTTGGGATGTCTGCTATTTTTGTACAATTTATCTAATGCTAATGGGATAATCCTTCAAATAGTTACATATACATACATATATCCGGGATATAATAGCCAATCCCCTCATCATGCATTCCTTTATGTCGCGACGGCATACTTCAAGCAGAATTTCTATGCAACTTTCTTGGAAAAATCACTTGATTGCCAGGCTCTGCTTTTATTATTTAATGCCTATATTGAATCGGGACACCGATTTAGGACGAATCCCTTATTGGTAGTCTGAAAAATTGGGAAGAACACAAAAAAGGGTGGAACTCGGAAGGATAAATACAACACAATTGATACCTGGACATATGATCGCTTCGTAGAAGCGAGAGTAGGAAACCAACCAGTAATGACAAAAAACTTGCAACAATGGGCACTAGCTGCTGCGAGTCAATTCACAAATTTGGAATGCAAAGCGTCAGAAACGTCGGTCAAAAGATTTAAACAAAGGCATAAGATTCGGCAGAGAAAAGTTACGAAATTTGTATCGGAAAGAGAGACTGCCACTATTGAGGAAACCCTTGCTGCTGCAGAGAAATTTAGAATCCAGGCACGTGCTCTTATCTCCAATTACGACAAAGATATGGTTATCAACACCGATCAAACAGGTAAGTCAAGAATTCTCATTCGTCTACGTCAATCGAAATACTCTTTTTAACGTCATGTATAATAAAATATTTATATTCATATATTCTCTTTCCAGGTTGCCAGTACCAGTCGACTTATAACCGAACCCTGGATCACCAAGGGTCAAAAGAAGTTTTCGTGAAACGAAAGGATATGAAGAAAGTAACCCACTCGTACACAGCTCAATATGCTATGACACTTGCTGGAAAACTATTGCCGGCAGTCTACGTATGCCTACAAGAGAGTACAGGCTCTTTTGGACCGAAGGTTAAAAAATCGGTGGATGAGTACGCCGCAAAATATACGAATGTTATCATTACGTCTTCAAAATCTGGTAAACTTACAACCGCCTTGTACAAAATTTTTTTAACTGATGTGATGAAGGCCTATGTGCGAGAGAACAAATTTCTTCTGTTAATTGACTCGTGGGGAGGACAAACAAATCCAGTATTATACGATGAGGTTTTCCAAGATGAAGAAGGATTGCCAATGTGCAGTATCAAAGTGATTCCCCCCAAATGTACTCCGCTAGTGCAACCCTGCGATGTGTATTTTTACCGTCAGGTAAAAAATTTTATCAAAAAGATTCAAAACTGCTCTTATCTCATCGAGAGAGAAAGAGAAATCACATCCCGAGAAGACTGTATTAAAATACATTCCATCGTTCATCACCAGCTATCCTCGCCAATATTCGAGAACATGATACGTTATGCGTGGTTCGCTTGCAAACTGTGCGATGAGAGAGAAGTGTTTATGAATGTCAATCAAGTTTGTTTTTATATGGATACGTTAAAACAACCATGTAACTGCAAAAATGCGGCGTTTATAACATGTGCAAGGTGCCGACACAATTACTGCTTCCCCTGTTTTTACGATGGATATCACCCCAACACATGCGATTCATCAACTGAATAATATTAAAAGCATCTAATTCTATTAATTTTTTTTTATTTTTTGGATTCTAAATTTCTCTGCAGCAGCAAGGGTTTCCTCAATAGTGGCAGTCTCTCTTTCCGATACAAATTTCGTTACTTTTCTCTGCCGAATCTTATGCCTTCGTTTAAATCTTTTGACCCACGTTTCTGAGGCTTTGAATTCCAAATTTGTGAATTGACTCGCAGCAGCTAGTGCCCATTGTTGCAAGTTTTTTGCCATTACTGGTTGGTTTCCTACTCGTGCTTCTACGAAGCGATCATATGTCCAGGTATCAATTGTGTTGTATTTATCCTTCCGAGTTCCACCCTTTTTTGTGTTCTTCCCAATTTTTCAGACTACCAATAAGGGATTCGTCCTAAATCGGTGTCCCGATTCAATATAGGCATTAAATAATAAAAGCAGAGCCTGGCAATCAAGTGATTTTTCCAAGAAAGTTGCATAGAAATTCTGCTTGAAGTATGCCGTCGCGACATAAAGGAATGCATGATGAGGGGATTGGCTATTATATCCCGGATATATGTATGTATATGTAACTATTTGAAGGATTATCCCATTAGCATTAGATAAATTGTACAAAAATAGCAGACATCCCAAGGATTAATATAGCTGTTATAACACGTTGAAAATATTTTAGGAAAGTGCCGATAAATGGCACCATATCAGAAAAATGTGGATTCCGAAATTCAAAAATAACGGTTTTTGGGTCCAATCTACCGAAAAGTGGAGCGGAAAACAAATCTATCTCATTTTTTGTTACGTACTCACCGAGAGCTTTCCAAAAAGTACCCACATGACAGGATACGGGTGAAAGTGTAAATCGCTATTTTTTTGTAGGTTTACCCCTTGAATAATGCTCAAATTTGCAAATTTTTGTGGGAGTTGTCGCGGTAAAATATTTGTAGATTTTGAATAAATCCGCCAAACTCATTCCGGTAACTTTTTAACGACAGAGGAGATATGTAGGTTTCAGATTCTGTAAGTACCATGCCCATGGGTCTCCAGAAATAGCCGGTAGATGGCGAAAAGTGGGCACGTAAAATTTTTATATATTTATTTTTTTTTTATAAGTAAATGACACCCGATCTTCCTGAAATTTTGTATAGATAATTTTCTGATAAGGGTGCATCCTCAAAAAAATCGAAAATTGGATTAAACGATAATTCGTGGAGCAAAGTTTCGAAATGAATTTTTCAGACAGAAAATTTGCCCATCAAAAATTAAATTTCGCAACTTAATCGGAAGGGGAGGGAAAATATGCTCAAAAAATCAGAAAAAAATCACAAAACAATTAGCAAAAGGAATTTTGCAAATCGGATAATATTTAGCCGAGATATGGGGTGGGGGTGGATTTGTACATTATGCATTATTTCGGTTTCGCTTGGCCATCTGGAGCTGCGACTTGCAACACTATCATTTCTAGTCAAGCCCAACATATTCTGTGAATTTGAACGAAATCGGTGATGACGAGTAGGGACCCTCCCCTTGTAAGTCCTCTTCATCGTTTTCACTTATGTTCTGTAAAATGTTTATTGAATTAATCGGAGTTAAGCTATTTTCCTGATTTTGAAGGACTGCATTCCAATCCAAACTAAAATATTCGTCACTGTCATCCTCGCAATTTGAAAAAGTTGAAGTAAAAAGTAATTTAATTGTTATAATTTTTGCCAATAACTGATTGAATTCATAAAGGCTGGGATTAGTTTTATTACCATTTCTTGCTCTTATATGTGCAAACAAATTTTCCAATGGATCTTGGTTAAATTTCCGACCGTAGATATAAAAAATATTTGTATGTAACTCAAAAATTGATAATGATACTTTTATTGTAGACTCAAATTGATATTAACAAAGTACTGAAACAAAAAACACTTCTTTTTAGAGGTAAGGGGTTTCATGTTAGATATGTAATCTTTCATTTTTAAAAGAAATTCAAAGTCTTGCGAATCCCTCATCAATGGGGGATTGCCGTTTAAAATATCGAATAATCGATTCATTTTCTTGAAAAATTTGGCGGTAGCTTCGGCTTTTCCTTCCAATTCTTTAGGAAATTTTTTTAGCTTTAGAAAACTTTTAATACCTGCTTCAACGCTGTGACTGATGACCTGCACAGCAAGTCGAACACTCATTTTTTGAAAGTCGGTGGGATTGATGTGAGAATAAGTTAGTTTTGGGCACACTTTTGTGCTTTTTCCCTTTTCGGAATTATATATAAATGCAATGACCCTCCAGCATATTATTCCATCGGAAGTACTAATCTCATCCATTAGCAATCTGTTCCTAAAAGTTTTGAATAAATGTGGAATGTCATAAATGGCGTATATGGCTTTAGTATTGTGTTGAAAAAAGGGCTTATCTTTAGATATTTGCAATTCACGGAACAACTTCCTATTTATGGGACCCTGATCACACGTAATATTGCTCGAATGTTAAGCCCAAGTTGGATACAAAACTCCAAGCATCTAATTAATTCAAATTTTAAAATATTTCCAGTCAAAGAAGATGAGCAGGCTATATAGTGAAGGACATGTTTAAAATTTCCGCAGATACTTCTTACCATAAACACAAGCACATGTTTTGCCAAATTTTTTATGTCTCGCTCCATCTCCATATACTTCGTATCCATCAATCCTGTCTCAACTTATATTATATACAAGATTTTCTTGAATAGAAATTTCATCAAACATAATAATAACTTCTTTTTATTGACACCTGGGGATAAACTTTTAATTTTTGTCCAATTATGCATAGAAGCTATATGGGGGGCATATGGAGTCCAAGCACATCACGAAGGAAAGTATAACCGGCAGAGGACCGAAAATAAATACATTGCGCTATTCTCTTTTCAGCCTCTGAATATGTTCTTGGCAGTAATAATATCATTTTGGAGAAAACTTTAGTATTTTCATTTATATTTTCGGTCCTTCACTTTCTTGTTTTTATTCTTGGTCCTTTTCACCCTCTTATTTAAAACTTTCACCTTTCTTCGCAATAATTTTTTTTCATTTTTGAAAGATTTATTTTCCGTGTTTTTAGTGTTCTTATTTGGTGTTTCAGTAATTTTATTTCTTTGTAATACTTTGGACATTGCTCACATGGTTTTGGTGAAGAAGAAAAATTCGGTGTTTTATTGAAAGCCACTGACGCTTGATTTAATTCTTCTACGGTGAAGTCCAATTCTATAAATTTCCTCTCATATAATTTTGTAGCTCTCGACTTATCGAAGTATGGAGATGGTGATCGAGAAATATCAACAGAAGGAAATTCTAGATTTAAAGATGGAACTGCATTTTTTTTTTAAAAATCGCTTTCCAAAATATTTGCTCTGAAAATGAATGCTACAAATGTAAGGCTTTTTCTTAGCTTGTATTTCACCAGCAGAGCTGGAACATACTTGAAGCCATTCATTATATTTATCGGACCCTACTTTGGGAAATTTGAAAAACTTTACGGCTTGGAAAATTTTTCGCAGTACCTTAGCAAGATAATATGCTGCACTTTATATTCCACTCGGTGGATCTTTCGGCCATTTTTAAAAAGTATTGTAATTACCTATAAAAACACCACCTAAATAAAATTAAATTTCAAATTAACCACAAATTTTACACTTTTAACACTGGTATAAATACCTACCAAATTCAAATACGAATGACATGAGAAAAAACAAATCCAAAAATAAAACACCGAAAGACATTTTTCCACAGAGCTGCCCCTCGATAGTCAATAGTGTACCCTATACATATTCCAACGAAAAAATATCCAGTAAATTCTTAATAACAGTGTGTGTATGCAAAACATACGCCACATACGAGTGCCTTTTATATAAGTTATAAAAGCCTGCTTGGAAAACTATGCTACAAAAAGCAAAGTGTTGTTGTCTGTACTACAAAGCTTTAGGTACTTGGCTGTTGACAAAAGCTTTACTTGGCTATGAGTAGTTGGCTGCTGATTGTAAGTGGGGTCAATTTTTAGTTAGGCCATTCTTTATCTGTATTTAGTTATCTGTGATCTAACGTTCTTAAGAAAAATAATGGAACTATTAGAGAAATGTCCAGAATTTTCTATTTGTTGTTCAGTCCCTTTCATCCTCACTACAAATGTCACATGTTAAAGTATTTGGGGATTTTCCGTCAACCTTTCCAGATACCCACCCATCCATCCAAACACTGTATTCTGTAAGGTTGGTAAGTTGTCTGTCAACCTTATTTGACCAATTGACATTGATTTGACAATATATTTCTGTTCCGATCAGGAAATCGACTCGAATTGGTCGATGGAATTGCGGATCGGCCAGTGACACATTGCAGGGAATCGGCCAATCTGTAGTGTGTCTACTAATTGCGTTGGTTGATGAGAGGTGATCCTGGGTAAAACAAAGGCTTCCAGTCTGCTACAAAATCCATTTGTTCTTGACTGTACTAGAACATTGACTCGTTTTTGTGTGTGTTGCTTGATTTGTCCAACACGTTGAATTTGCATGAGCTCAGACGTTTCGTTTAATCCAAGCTCTTTAACTAATTTCTCTGTCACGAAATTTAGCTGCGATCCGGAGTCCAGAATGGGTTTACACTCCACGGTTTTGACCTCATGATTTACGAGTTTGATAAGTGCAGTGCCCAAGATGACGTAACCTCTCTTTTGGCGAGTGCCGTGGTTGCATTCTCTTTCAATATGGGCACAGTCTCTTGAGGCGAATTGACAACTTCTTCCTTGCCCTTTAATTGTGTATTTGTGTATAATGGCTGGATCTTCTTAGGAACTGGAGTTGACACCTTCTCTAGGTGCACCAAAATGTTATGCATTTTTGAGCACTTAGAACATCCTCTTGAAGTACATTGTGATGCACAATGTCCAGGCTTGAGACAGTTCGTGCACAAGTTGGTCTTTCTAAGGAAGGTCAGTCGACGGTATGGCTGTATTCGTAGAAATTCTTGACACGCGAACAACGGATGATTCCCCTTGCAAAACATACATTATTGAGTAACCTTGGCGATAGACGTAAGTGATTTCGTTGAAAGTCTCCCTTGATACTTTTCGGGGCTTCTGGCTTTACTTCCCAAAGCCTCTAGTGATTGAAATCGTGTTTCCAAAAAATCTAGAAACTCTTTTAACGGGCTGCAGCCTTTTTGGATAGGACAATGACTGCTCATATAATCCATGAGTGGTTTTATCCAGCTTTCTAGATAACAGATAAAACAGCAAAGGATCCCAATTGGTGGTATTGATTCCAAGGTTTTCTAATCCTAATAGGCATTCTTGGGTGGTGTCATGAAGTGATTTGATTGCAGCTGAACTTTCAGACATTATGTTCTGTTGAGACAGTAGTTTATTCTTCAATAATGCCGTGACTAACAGTCTATGGTTGTCATAGCGGTTTCTTAACATTGTCCAGGCAGCGAAGTAATTCTCATCAGACAAGCTTAGATGGCGAACAAGTTTCTCAGATTCCCCGGTTAAATGTGATTTCAAATACCACATTTTTTGTACAAGCCCCTATGGCTTGATTATGGACCATTTGATTAAAAAGATCATAGAATTGCCGCCATTTTAAATATTGTGGGTAATTTGGCTAGCTCTGTTTTCGGGGTGCTCGACTCCGAATATGCAGAAAAAATGGCTCTCACTATTGACAAGGTTAGAATTAATGAAGAACATCTCCTAAACATAGTCAAAAATCAGACTTACATAATTGAATCAACTACAAATATACTGAAAAGAGATGAGGACAATAACCAAAATCAATTTAAAGAAGTAGACGGTCATCTTGACCAAATAACCAAACTATGTCCACAATATCACCGAAGCGCTACATCAGCAGAAATTATGTGAGCTTTTCACATCACTATAGCTTTACAGATAACTTTAATGTCTTCAAGTTTTCGATACGCGCAGACTGCCATTGTTGATGTATTAATGGATACCCACCACGGAAAAATCAACCCTCAACTTCTTACTCCGAAGCAATTAAAAGAAGCTTTGGCTACGGTCAAAGATCACTTGCCATCCAGCCTCAGACTACCTGGACAAAGGGACAATCTGCTTAAACTCTATAACATGATGACAGTAGAAGGCCGGAACACTGCAAGATATGCTATATTTAGAATAAAATTACCTTTGTTCGCATTTGAACAATTCGAACTATTCCGCATCATTCCCGTTCCCGTAGCAGTAAAAAAATACCATGGTGGCTATCAAGCCTTCAACTGATTTTATAGTAGTTAATTTGCACCGCGATCAATACTACCCACTAACCACACTCAAAACCATTTACTCAATCTAACCAGATCTCCTTGAGCTTTTTCTTCGCCCGCACACACAAATGTCATTACGCGGATAGAAACAACAGGGCATCATCATCAGCAAAGAGGACTATCTTGCAATGTTCAAGAACTGTGTTAATATCCATTTATATATATAATAAATAATAATGGTCCCAATATAGAACCCTGCGGAACGCCTAGAGTCGTAGTCTTGCTCTCTGACATGTTTTCGTTGATAGCAGTCCTCTGTGATCTATTTTGGAGGTATGACTTAAACCACTGATATTCCGTAGATAGTACCTACTCCATAACTATAAAGTTTCTTCAAAAGAACACTTTTCTATCAATAGTTTCAAATGCCCTCTTTAAGTCGTGGAACACAGCAATAACACTATTTCCTCCGTCCAATCAATAATTACTTGATTCAGCGCACTTTCATCACATGAGTGTTGACTCCCAAAGCCTGATTGGCTCTCGATGAAAAAATTGTGCTCATTGAAGTTGTAGGGGGGGGCTATCCTAACGTGACATGCAATTAAAACACTCGCTTTGTAGCTGACGACGGTTTATTGGCGACTCTTTTCGTTGAATGACAATATACGTGTCTTTACAAAATGTGTTAGAGGAGAACACATACAATATGACATCAAATGGGTATTCGATACAGCGGTTGCTACGAAGTCAGGCATCACTTAGCCTGCCGCACAATTAAAAAAATGCTACATGTCCTACAGACTCGGCCATACCTGACGGATGATCGACCCGATTATCAATTGCAGTATGCACCGTGATTGTATCGAACACCTTACAAAGAAACTTACAATTTATTAAAACATTAAGTCGAAATGCAATACTATCATATCGAATGTACATAACGTACCGTAAATTCCATAATTACACAAGTCTTGTATTTTCCCTCTAATTTAAACTTTTAGTCACGTCTAAAGTTACTTCAACGAAAGGAACAAATCCTTATTTTAATCATGTATACATAAAACTAATCAAACAAAAAGAATAACCTTCTTATTTTAATCATGTCAAGAATAAGAATAATCTCTTATAATCGATATCATAATCGAATCTATCCTAGTCTTAATTACATTACATATTATCACGATTTATGAACAATAACTACATAAATTTTTACAAATCACATCACTTAAAAGTAAAAGGAATAATATTCAAAATATTACTAAATTATCGACCTAATTCAAAGGGCCGTCGCATTCACTCGACACATGAAAAAGACAAATAAGGCTTCATGTTTGCCGGACTACAAATTCCCTTATAGGGTATCCTTGATAATTGCATACCTTCGATGTCTCTAATGACGTATCGGTCGTTGTACAGAGCTTTATAAATTTCATAGGGCCCGCGATATTTAGCAAGCAACTTTTTGCATATACCGAGTGTAGTGACGATATTTCTGATCATGACATAATCTCCAACTTCATACTTGTGAGGAGGTTTATGTCTTTTATCAAAATATAGCTTGTTATACTCCTGACTCTTTGCCATGTTGTCAGCCGCTCGTTGCCTAATACAAAGTAGATCGCGCTCTTTAGCTTGCTTTTCAAGGAGATATTCTCTAATCCTATCACAAAATTCGCCCTTCTGATTAATACCAAACAACAAAACGCTCGGAGCGAATCCGGTACTGCGATTGATCGTATTATTCAATGCATATTCAACTTTCGTCAAATGCTGATACCATTTACCGCTGGTATTCACAATCCGACTCCTTCAACAACATTGGTGTCAGTATCCTGTTGATGCGCTCAACTTGTCCATTAGACTGGGGAGAATGAGTCGAAATCTTTACGTGCTGAATGTTATTAGCGTTGACAAAGTCAGCAAAATCTTGCGACGTGAAACATGTTCCCCTATCAGAAACTCCAGACAGGAAACAGCTTCATTTGTCTTGGTGCTGTTGACCGCATATAATCTCGTAAATTTGGTGAACCCGTCAATCACAAGGAAAATATGCCTTTTTTTTGTACCCGTTGGTGGTAAAGGACCGAAATGGTCAACATGTATAAACCTCAAACGGCAAAGACCCTTTTGGTATATTATGAAGTTCGCCCTCAGTCTTACCGGACACAGGGGAGAATTGAATACACTTTAAACAAGTTATCCACGCAGGACTTTACCTTTAGCTTCATGTCCGGAAACCAATACGTCCTTCTTATATGTTGAAAGCATTTCTCTGCACCAAGGTGTCATAAGAGTTCATGATGGGTACGGATCACCCGCTCTTCCATCGACTTCGGCACGTAAAACAACGCATTGCTATTGGCCTTGCGATAAACAAGGCCGTTAACCAGTTCATAAATTTGACTTTCACCTACTTCTAATTCGGAACATATTTTAACTATGATTTTGCGCAGCGGCCAAAGCATTGAGAAAGGAATCGTCATCTTCTAATACCAAAATATTGGTACATCTACTTAAAGCGTCTACATGAGACATCCTACTTGACGCTCTATGCTCGATCGTATAGCTATAACTCTGCAACTCCAAGGCCCAACGAGAGATTCTCGGATTTAGCAACTTTTTACTCAGAGTGAGAGTAAGTGATTGACAATCTGTAACAATTTTAAAATCTATGCCTAGCAAATAGTCTCTAAATCTTCTCAACGCATAAATGTTAGATAAAGTTTCCAGTTCGTAGCTGTGATACCTTGTTTCGACATCGGTAGTTCGCTTGGAAAAGTAGAATTCCGGATGCAGCTTATTGTCCTTCTGTCGTTGAAACAAAACTGCCCCAAACACCCTATGCTACTGGCATCACAGTGCAACTCGGTCTCTTTGTGCGGGCTATAGATCGACAAAATCGAGGATTGCACTAACTTCCAACTTCAAGAGTTCAAATGTCTTGAGCTGTTCTGGGCCAAATGTAAAGATCGCATCCTTTTAAGGAATGAATTTACGAAAATATGAGCATAATCCTATAAAACTATGGACGTCTTTAACATTTCTTGGTATGGGATAATCTTGTATCGCTTTCAGATTTTCCGTATTTGGCCGTATGCCTGTAACATCTACAATATACCCGAGATAGACTATTTGTTTTTGTAAAAATTTACATTTGTCGTATCTTAATTCCAATGCATGTTCACTACTTACGCGCATCACCTTCGCAAGTATTTCCAAATGCTCTTCGATTGTTTCCGTCGCGATCAAGAGATCATCTACGTAAACAAATAACCTATCAGACACTATTAAGTTCCTAAAAGTCGCTTTAATAAATTTCTGAAATATCTGAGGGGCATTCCTGAGACCAAACGGCATCTTAAGATACTCGTACTGGCCCAAAGGCGTCACAAATGATGTGTACTTGACTGAATCCTCCGATACATTCACATGATAAAATCCACTTTGGAGATCTAAAACAGTAAAATAATTTTTTCCATGAAGCCTGTCGAGCTGATCTTCGATAAGCGGAAGAGGGTAATTATCTTTAAGAGTGAGCTTATTTAAATCCCTATAGTCCTACACACATAATCTTAATTCACCACTTTTCTTTTGCACTAGTACTATTGGAGAGGCATATGGTGAATTGCTCTCACGAATAATACCTCTGGACAAAAGATTGTCAATAATTTTCCTAAGCTCTAATTTCTGTGTGTATGCTAATCGTCTGGGAGAGCAATAGAAGGGTTGATCCCTGCTCAGGGTTATTTTCATCTCTACACTATGATTTTGGCTTTTCACATCTGACGGATTAAATGAACGAGCGACCGACACAATGGCACGAATCTTCGATTTAACTTCGAAAGGTAAATCATTGTTAATAATTAATTCTACTTCGCCAACATCATCAGACACATCGATATTTAAAATTTTTTTTTTCAAAACTATCGTCATATAATAAAAATACCTTTACCAGCCGCGTCATTGTTATTGCCCTTGGGAATACTCCGGCCCTCTGTTGACATCATTCCAACTTTTTCACTATCAGCTCTGCCTAAACTCATTCTGCTCAGACTGAGAAAGTTACTACCTAAAATGATTGAATATTTCATACTTGCATTTACACTACAACAAAAATACTTAAATTTATCACATCTCCATGAAAGCTTATGTCGCAATTGGCCGTTCCTATCACTTGCAGCTGGCTACCGTTGATTCCACAAAATTTATACTTCTCAGCATCCACTGGACTCTGATCAATGATGATGGCACATATATTGTTGCTGAACGAAACTGATCGGGCTCCCCGAATCCAGCAAGGTAAGTAGAGTTCCAGAACACTGCATACGTCCCTGTTTGTTTCCATTAAAATTATAATGAAGTGTAATGTTCAAACTCATGGTTGGCGCTAGCAATATACGCAGATTGCCTTTCAATTTGGTACGGATAATTTGTTGTACTCGGGGTAACATTCATCACTGCTGTTCGATGATTCGAGCAGTCACGTGCTCTATGGCCCTGTTGTCCACAATGGAAACAAGCATTTTTATCACGGTTAGGTTTCGTGCATTTGTTGCTGAGGTGACCGTACTCGTCGCAGTTAAAACACTTGGTTCTCTGGCGTGATGGATTTGAATTTTTATTGTACTCACCTCGATGGCTTTTCAGTTGTTCTTGCTGATAACTGGTAGATGCTTTAATTCTCTCGTATTTTCGCAGCGCTGTTTTTAATTGCTCCATACTATCTGCACTGTAAAGCAGTCGTTTTGTTTACGTTTGCGTCCGGAATACCATCGACGATATACTGCATAACATCGCTTTCTTCAATATCTGCTAGAGCCGCTATATCCTGCATTGACAGTACATATTGCTGGCAGGTTTCATCATGCTGTTTTTTCCTTGATCTTAATTTGTTGTGTATGTCCGCTCTAGTTATTTTCTTTCCAAACTCACCTAGGAGGGCATCTCTCAGATTTTCCCAGGTTGTGATGGATATGGTGCGGAGAAACATTTTCGCAGTATCTCTGAGCAATCGTTTAGCATATACTAATTGCGTTCGAGAATCCCATCCCAGTACGTGGGCAGATTCTTCAAAATTAATTATCCATTTTTCGATGGAGTAATGATTGTCACCGCTAAAACTGGGGAAAGAGTCTTCCACGTCTCTGAAGTTCATTACTGTTGGTTGACTTTGAGGCTCGTCCGCCAAGGTCAAATCTGACAATTGTTTTTTTAACCTGATGATTTCCTATTTTTTTAGCTAATTTGGCGCGCAATCTTGCTACTTCGCTGTCCAAAACGATCTCCTCGTCGACATGCTGCTCTTCTGTGATCTCACTATCATTTACTGAGCTAGGTTCGATAGACACGTGCTGCAGGATTTCATCTTCTGAAAATGTAACCAGCTTTTCTTCTAACCGTAGCTTTAAGGCAGCTTTTAATCCGGTTAACGGTAATCCAAGATCCATCAATTTCTGCTTCAGTTCGTTTACCGTGGCCTTCTCCAGGTACGATTGCACGCGTGCTTTCACCATCTCAGTTTCCATCACGTCTGAAGGAAAAGTTTTTCACTGCACAACAATAGCAATCCCGAACTGAACTTTTAGCTTTTTTCCACTTTAAAAAAATTATAGTTTTTCCCGATTACTCCGGATTCCAATCCCACTTCTGAAACTGTAGGGGGGCTATCTAACGTGACATGCAATTAAAACACTCGCTTTGTAGCTGACGACGGTTTATTGGCGACTCTTTTCGTTGAATGACAATATACGTGTGTTTACAAAATGTCTTCTCCTCTAACACATACAATATGACATCAAATGGGTATTCGATACAGCGGTTGCTACGAAAAAAAAAATGCTACATGTCCTACAAAGTATTCATCAAGCTGCATCTGAATGATTTTTCCAAAAAAAAATTTCATACGTTGGTAGAGCATTAATTGAGCGGAAGTCTTCACAGTTTCCTGGTCCAGTATCCTTCGCTATTGGTGTAACTACTGACTCCTTCCATTTATCCGGAAAGCAACCTGATCTCAGTGACGTATTTATCAAGTGAACAAGTGTCGGGCCAGATACTTCAAAACAGTCCAAAAGCATCTTGGCACCAACAAAATTAAAGTCTTTTTTTTTTGGCTTTTCTTATGTCCTGAAATTATAGATCAACTGTACATTTTCTATTAAGTTCACAAATGGCACACTTGCAATGGATGCTTCAATACTATCAAGGAAGTAATTATTAAATTTATTAGCTATGTTTTTTACACCATTCACACTCACACCATTGAATTTTATATTTCTAAAAATTTTTTTCGCAACCTTGACCCAATTCTTAATTACAAGAGAAAAAAGAAACTGCTTCTCCGGTTTTTGAAGCCGGGACCTTCCACTTTCCGAGCGACTTAGTTACTATTGAACTCTCAAAAAATTCTTTTATTTCAACTATGACGGAGTCTTAAAAATTTTGAGTCCGAATCCCGTTTGGGGTGGGGGGGGGGGGGCTATATATGTATTACTAAATAAAGTGCAAAATGTATTTGTGCGTTTTCATCGTTATTGGTTTGTTCGAGCAAAGGAAAAGGCAGGTCAGTGGTAAGAATGGTCACCCGGAACGCAAAACGTCTCGGCTTCTAATTAATATTCAAAAAAATAAAAATCTCAAAAAATTCTTTGTACCTATACCAAATAATTTGAAAAAAAAAAAAAAATTCTAAATATTTTGAGATATTTTATAAATTAAGCAACAGGTGGGACGGGGTGACCACCTTACCGAAAGCGCGTCGTCAGACAGGGCAATTTATGATCATTCAGTTCAGATAGATTTTAAGGATAAAGTGATAAATTGGTTTAACGTGACACAGTTCCTAACTGGTACATAGAGAGGAATCTTGCCCATACCAAAGTGGGCTTACGTCCTTAATAGCACCAGGCTTGAGTCATCATCATAATTTTTCATTAATGTAGGTAGGTAGGTAGGTACGTAGGTACATACCCAGGCAGCTTACCTCTTCTAGTTTTGTAAATGAAGCTGATGATCAGTCTTTGTTCATAAAACTTGGGGAGTGGTTCGGCCATTAATAATATTTCATGAGTGGTGTAATATGAGCACGGCGCCTAGCAGTGGATACAGACACACACACACACACACATCTAACCGCATGTTAATACCTGGTCATCACAGAGTATTGCATGGGATACATGCGTCCGTATAGAAGTAATGAGGGATAATTAGACCAATCTAAACCGGTTAGGGTGATGGGATACCCATACCGTCCCTATATAGATACAAAGAGTGGATGCCATAATAAACCCTTGCTCTTCCTGCAGAAGAATTGGGAGGGAAACTATTTTGGGGATGTAAGATTACGCGAGATTATTTATTTTCGGAAAGGTTGCTAGGAAATTTCATTAAGATTTTGCGATTGATTCTTTGGATATTTTCACCAATCCTACGTGCATCTCTATCGTAACTAATTTGTAGTGTGATGTAACTCCGTTTGTGTCGGAGCGTTGAATAGAGAAAGCACTTTATTGGAGCGCTGGTAGAATATTTTGCTGCTTTAGGTTGAGAAGTCTCTGGCAGATCCTTCCTCCGAAGACTTATACCTGGGGTGCAATGCTCCTCTTGACGATTTAGTTGAAATCAGATTTTTGTCTAAATTACTGAAATCCAAAAATTTGTTAATTGATCTAATTTTTGTTATATGTTTTCTTTGCTTAAAGCGGCAAGCAACCGAAAAAAGCTTTCTTTCTTTACTTCAAGGGCGTTGGTAGCAATATCTCTGTCGTGCTAGGGGTGGGGCCAAGGAGCAGCTACCCCAGTCGACTCAAAGATCTAAAGAGAATCAAGTGATCCGGTTCCTACTTTTTTGCACCATACGCTTCTAAAATAGCCATTGAATTTCCCCTCAATATTTCATGCAAATTCGATCCTGTAGTATCCCATTTATTTTGTGGTTGATGAAAAGGATAAATCAAAATAAATATGGTGAATATAAAAGTACGACAAATTTGAGATGAAATGTCAAAATATGTGTCTAAAATTTACGCCTAAGATACCCTCCAGGGGGGTGATTCTGATGTCTTTGTCGTAGCTTAGGCGTATATTTTAGTCACATATTTTGACATTTTACCTCAAATTTGTCGTACTTTTATATTCACCATATTTTTTTTGTATTTATCCTTTTCATCAACCACAAAATAAACTGAAATGAATTTTAAATTAATTAATGTCAGAATACAACGCCTAAAAGTACGACAAATTAGTCAACTGCTCCCGAGGTTGTGACAAAAATTTTATATACTATGATAAATGGATTTTCTACACCAACTTAAAACAATACAAAAGTGCTTAAAATCGAAAAATAGTTTTGAATTTGTTATGTGAAGTGTCAGTTTCAGTTCATTCTACGCAATTCAAAGCTTGATGAACTGAATAAAAACACGAAAAAATCAGTAGAAAAGTTCATTTCATTTAGGCGTTTATTTTGACATTAAAGTACGACACAAGATCAGAATCACCCCTAAGGAGGGTCGTTCTATTTAGTCGTGAATTTTGATACATTTTGTCGTACTTTTTCTATTAACACAATTGAATTTGTGTCTTCACTATTATCTACAACAAAATGAACTATAATGAATTTTCGGTGAATAAACGTCAAAAAACACGCCGCCTAACTGCTCCCAGAGGTTGTGGCAAAAATTGTTACACTGGTAAATGGAAATTTTACACCTAATTAGAGCATTACAAGTTCTTAGATTCGAAATATTATTTTGAATTTGTAATGTGAAGTGTCATTATCCAGTTCATTCTATGTCAACTTCAACTTCAGTTTATTTCGATTTCAATATTTACATGAGATTTCTTAGATTTTTACAGAGCTTAATTATATGTGTACATGTTATGAGCTAATAAGTATTGCAGTATTGGGGGGGGGGGGGTTTGTGGAACAATTTTTTGATTAGCTTACCTCAAGGAATCGCGTGGTATACCGGAAGGTATCTTGATCTGAATCACCCTGTATATACATATTTTTTTTTTTTTTTATCATTATGTTATTTAGTTTTGGTTATAGTTTCTTAGGAAACATGTTTTTAATTTTAGATGATAAGATTTTATCCTCTGTTTTGATTTACGATTGAAGCTGATTTATAGTATTTAGGAATTTTGAAGAAGCTCTTGGGATTCCTCATTGATTAGGCTTACAGATGAAGGATAGTAGCTGTCCGCAAATTTTGATTGTATATTTTTATTATATATTTCCTTTATGAGGATATTATCGAGATTGGGGAGGTTGTTCAAGAATTTCGTACTAAGGGAGAGCATGTATCTAATCAAAGGTGTTGTTATATTGGCTATTCTGTAGGTTTGAGAATTTTTTTGTTCTGGATTTTGTTAGTGTTTTCTTGTACAGAGTCTCTGAGAATCTTTCTTTCGAAGATTTCGATTTGTTGTGCTAATGTGGGTGAAATTGTAAATCAATTGACGAATCCATACGTGATTTTGGGTCTAATTAATTGTTTGTACATAAGCAGTTTAGTATTGGGTGTTAGGCTGCTATGTTTTAGTAGGGTCATCAGTATTCTAGATGCCTTTGAGCCTCTGTTTAGGGTATACCTCCCCTGATTGTTGGCTTTGAGGAGTTTGTTGAAAATGTTAGGCCTAGATATTTGATATTGTCTTTTACCGGGATTACATGCGTTTCCATGTTGATTTTTAAGTTTTTACTTTTTTTTTTAACTGTTCCTGATGCGCCTCTACCGGATGCATTTCGAAAGCATATCAGAACAGATTTTCTTGCATTTATTGTAATTTCCCAGGACTTGTAGAATTCCTCTATTTCATCGAGATGTTTTTTTATAGTTTCAGTAGCCGTTTCAGGGTGTTTATCTTGGGCAAAAATTAACGTGTCATCTACGTATAGAATTGCTTGCGACTGGGTGTTTCCGTATTGGTCGATTAGGATATGTGGAAAGTCAATTAAAAAGAAGTTGTACAGTTTAGGGCCCGATATAGATCCTTGGGGTACACCTGAGTGTATTTCAATAACGTTGGAGAATTTTTCATCTATTGTAATTTGTAGGCTTCTGTTTGTCAGGAAACTAGGAAAGGAGTTTTATTAGGAATGTGAGTACACCATATAAAATTAATTTGTGAAGTAGACCAATAGTCCACACGCTGTCGAAGGTTTTTTCCAAGTCTAGTGCGCACGTTAGCGTACATTTTCTCTGTATTAGGCCCCAAGTTACGTCATTGTATGTAGTTTAAGTATGGCATGATTTGTGGAGTGACCTTTCCTGAAGCCGAATTGATAAGCAGGGATAATATTTTCGTTTTCACAGAAGTTATCCAAGTGGTCAGATATAACTCTTGCCAGCAGCTTGCCAATGTTTGAGAGCATTTGTATCGGCCTAAAATTGGTCACGTCGTTTTGCTATTTTCCATTCGGTTGGAAAGTAGCTATTATTTAGGCAGTGATTGAAAATAATCGTTATTGCCTTGTACGGTAGCTTTTTGATAAGAAAGTTAGAGATCCCATCAAAACAAAAAGGATTTGTTTGTTATTGATCCTTGTCTTTATTATTTCTTGGATCTTGTTAGCGTTAGTGAAGGGTAATTGGTTTAATTGTTTAGGTCATTGTTTATATTGTCGAAATTTACCCACTGAGTGGATGTTTCTTGGTTGTTGGAGTGTGGGGAAGTAAAGTTATGTACTGAGTTAGTGGCTTCTTGGAGTAGTTGTGCGTTATGTGACGGGAGCTTTTCGTTGTATAAAATCTTCAAACGCCTTTAGTTTTTCGGGTGTTGACGTGAGGTCTTGGTTATTAGTACTGACTTTTCAGGTGTAGTTTTTTTTTCTTTTTCACTATTATTCTAAAGATTTCTTTGAAAGCCGCAGGGCCCGGCGTAATTGCCGATAGGCGGTTTTGGAAGCGTTTATTCATGTGTATACGGACTTTTCGCTCTATGATTTTTTTGAGGCAGTTTATTCTAGCTGAGAGCTGTTGGTATTCTTGTGAGTTCCTGTTATAGGTTCTATGGAAGATTCTTTTTAGCTCTCTGCTCCAGTTTTGTTTAACCTTGATAAGCTTTTTTATTTCAGCTGGTATATTTATGTATTTTTTATCTGTAGGTATTACTTTCTTTATGTGTCTGCTTTTAATATACTGTCTTTAAATTTATCAATCCAGTTATCAATTTCTGTATTAGTTAGGTTGGTGTTGATTCTTGGAGGTTGTTCATCTAAAAGAGGTCTGTCTGGAAGTTATCCCAGTTTACATTTGCAAAATCTTCAACTGTTTTTGGTTCGCAGAGAGAGAGTTCAGATTCCCCCAAGTTTATAGTTAGTTTGACCAACCATATAGTGGTCTGAAAATGACTCGTGCGTATAGCATGAGAATGAATGAAATAGTTCTCTTGAGTTTGTTTCAGTTGTTAAAAAGATATCTAAAACCGATGCACCTTGTGGGAATGTAGGACTCCTTGGAGAGATTATGTCTAGGTTAGCTGTTGAGCCAATTTCACTGATCCAATTTTGGAGGCATCTACCATTAGAATTAGTTCAGCAATCCCCCCCATCTTGTGTGTCTGGCATTCCAGTCTCCTCCAATTATGGTGGAGTCGAAATTCTCCCCAGCAAGGGTTGTTGACCTGAATAAAAACACGAAAAAAATCAGTAGAAAAGTTCCTTTCATTTAGTCGTATATTTTGACATTAAAGTACGACAAAAGATCAGAATCATCCTCCTGGTATTACTCTAATTAGGTGTAGAATATCCATTTACCACAGTAGGTATAAAATTTTTGTCACAACTTCGGAAGCGGTTGACTAATTTGTCGAACTTTTAGGCGTTGTAGTCTGACATAAATAAATTCATTGCAAATTCATTTTAGTTTATTTTGTGGTTGATGAAAAGGATAAATCAAAATAAATATGGTGAATATAAAAGTACGACAAATTTGAGGTGAAATGTCAAAATATGTGACTAAAATATACGCCTAAGCTACGACAAAGACATCAGAATCACCTCCCAGTACTTAAATTCGAAGTAGTAGTAGTTTAGTGCTACAACAACAAATACATCCTTTATAATCTTACCTAAACTTCTATAGGTAGGTACAATGGGAACATTTGTTTTTATAGGTAAATTCAATTATTTTCTTCTAAATTTTCTGAGTTCATTCTCATTTCTTATTTGCAAACTTTTATAGGTAAACGCACCAATTTACGGCCATTTAAGGAAATGTCATCCTTACAAGAAGGGTTTATAGTAGAATTTACTTAATGTCGATGTTTAAACTTTTGTCGTACAATTTAAATTAAGAACTCAAAACATTTATCTATAGTCTGCATAATAATTGAAAATATCAATGCATGCGGAAATCAACAGTTTGCGTCCAGTCTAAGCCAGTTTGGTGTCCACTAAGGTGGGGGTGTTAAATAAATGTCGTTTTGAAAGATACTTTCAACTACGCGGTAACATTTTATAAATTCTATGGATTTCTTTTTAAAACAATTAACAGACGTCTCACTTTTTATGTCTTCCAGTAACTTGTTGACGTACAACTGGAAGCCCTTGTAAATTAATGAATTCTACGCTCTCGCCTTATTGTAAGACTCCAATCTCATATTGACATCCATATTCCTTAAGGCTGAATGGCAGAAAATAAAGCTCTCGATTCCGAGCTTCCATTTCTATGTAGTAGTAGCGTGAGCTTTCGTACAAAGCTTTCGATTTAGTGCCACACGCAGAAGCAGTACTCGCTGTATATAAGTTACTTGAACTAGCAGCAGACAGCAGTAGAAATTTTTTTCTTCTGTATTTTCTCTAGGAAACATGTCTGCCATATGCAAACCGAGACGTATTGTTTTGTTGTTGTTCGGAATTTAATTGAACTGCTTTTGTAATATTTTATTATTGCTTTCCATGTGCGACTTTATAAAGGGAATATCAATTGAATTGAAAATTCTCTCGGTTTGTAAATGCCCTATCCCAGATAAGGTAGCTCCCACCATGCTCAGTAATAACCTTGAGGTTTTTTTAAAAAGAAATCTATCTCTATAATCCGACGTCCATAGATGCAACTAGTTTCAATGTTCTGTGAAATATCAACACTTTTCACAATCATGTCAAATTCCTTGGAACTCGTGTCATTATGGATTTGGTTAATTGAAGAAACGACCGGTAAATACCTTGGAAAAAGGGGGGGGGGGCGGGAAATGCAAAAACGAAACTTTTCTGCTCAGCTTGTAGCTGAGTACGTAAATTACAATAACAGTATATATAAATTTGTAAAAACATAAAAAACATGAAAGTTTATTACAACATAGCTGTTCTTTGAGAGCTTTATAAAACTTACCTGTGTTTTCGCGGTATTTTTGCTGCAAACCCCGTTTTACCCCCTTTTAGGGGTTCTCTTTGGCATTTTAATAACTATTTATCCGTTTACTGGCCATATATATCCATATAGAATGTACCCAATTGATAACGTTAATTATTTGCCGAATACACCTGGAGCGAAAAAAACCGAGTATTTGCATGGATTACAAAACAAATTCCCAATCTCAAACAAAATATGCAATAAAAAAGTGAAAAGAGAAAAAAATTCCAAATAATTTTCCCTTGGCTTAGATTCTAAATAAATATCTTCCGTCTCTTTTTAACTAAACCATAAACGAAAAATATTAACAAATATTCTCCCTTTTCTCTCAGTGCATTCCTAATCCACTCCAACAACAAAGTTGCACACACAGCTAGTAGCAGACGGGCTGTGCTTGAGCTATGACGCGCCGTTATTATACATTATGTACATGCGTGCACGATAGATACCCATTTTTAGAGACACATAAGATAAATTTGTTGGCCTTTATTTACTAGAGCCTATCGCCATCTCGGAAAGCTTTTGAGAATTAAAATGAATAAAAACCAATTTTATCATTTACTTTTTATCACGATAGAGGTTTACAAAATGATTTTTATAAAATAAACTACTTCCGGGATTAATCCAGTTTTTGGGCCACAGAATAGAATCACCTCAGTCTTCATTATTGTGTTCAAAAATAATCGTGTAGCAACAAATTTTATTCAAGTTACAAGAGTCTCAATCTTAATGTTATGAAAGTAATTATAACATGAAAAATATTAACAAATTTGAAAAAAAAAAACCGCTCCACCAGCATTTACAAATATGTTTGGAAAACCTATGTACGAAAAATAATAAAAATTGGTGTGTACATGAAAAAGTTATTCGAGGGGAGAGGAAAATAACACTGTTTTTTGAGGTTTTTGATTTTTTAAAAAAAAAAAAACTCGAAATCTTTTTCAAAAATCTAAGCCCACTATCATTTGAACTTAAGAGTTTCTAATATTTTGCCGAAGGTTTCAAATCAATATCATAAAAACTGTGGAAAATAAAAAGGGGGAACAGAATGCTTACAAATTTATTCAGCCTTAAGCGTATCCAACATCCACTTAACAGATGAATATCTACTACACAACAGTATATTTCGCATCGCATTATTCAGCTGTTCGACGAACCTAAAAAAGAAAAATAACAATGTACCTCGATCAAAATGAACTTAATTAAAGCATCTTACCTGCACCTGGAGTGCATCACAGGTGCGACAGTCCCTCGATGACATGAAACAAAAAAGAATAGATTTAGAAGTTTTCAAATGAATTTTAATAAATTAGATTAATATTGAATTAAAAACAGAACAAACAGGATAATAAAACCCATTAGAAAGGTACATGCAAGTCTTTCATTTCATGTAAACAAAGACAAATGTAACATACAATGAAGCAGGAAATTAAGAATGATTTTCTGCAATAACATGCACATAACATAAAGAAACACACAAAGGGTAATTAATCATGCAAATAAAGGTACATCTAGGAGATTGGTGGACGCTTCAGGTAAGAAAACACCCAAAACAAAGCTCACCTGTACAGGTGTCCACCAATCTCAAAAACACAGAAACTCACAATAAATCCAATAAATTATTATAGTTACCTGTACTATAGGGTATCCAGCGATGATAATATCAGGAAAATACTGCACAAAGTAATAAAAACACTAAAAAACTAATAAAAACAAATCGCGCGCGTTTGACAGTTCGGATTAAAATTTTCACGGTGAACTTCATACTCCCATGACATGCGATACGTCAAATTGGGGTAAAATCGTCGCGCGATTTTAATGGTGCCGTTCGTTTCGCGGTATTTTTCGCGGGATTCGCGTAATTCGCGATATTTATAATTTCAATTTGCACTAACGAGTGCGAAAGAGATACACGGTGCGAGCAAGACAAAACAGCAAAAATCTAGAGAGGAATTACTTAGAATGAATCAAAAATGGCGCGTCGATAATGTAGATGAGAAAAGTCGTAAAAATCAATTAAAATCAAGAAATTTAATATTAAATCTTTATGGTAAATATGCCAAAAAATGTAAAATTCATTTCGGCATACACCAATAATAGTTAAAATCCTTAATTCATTCACAAACGGCCAATAATTTGATAATCTCACTTTATGGATAGTGAAATTGAAACAAATCTGTCTATAAAAGGCGTGTCATTCCTTCATTCGATCTCTTATTTTCATCGAGTTGTCATCTAGAAAACACATGCTAAGCATAATTTTCTAGTTCATGCAAATATTTTCCAGAGTTTAGAGTTTTTTTTGTAGTTTTTGGACTTGCGATTTTCTTTCATAAAATTATTATCTACGGTTTGGACTTAGAATTTTTTCATAAGGATTTGAGTGCTCAAATTGAGACAAGTCTGTCAGTGAATTTCGTATCACTTCCATTTAAGTTTTTTATTGCGAAATAGCAGCAAGCAACAACACCTAAATTTTTTTTTGGAAGCATAGTGTATAAATATTCGCAAAGGTATTATATTTTCAGTTTTAATCAATTTGAGGTTATGGGACATATGTAATAGCATGTCATAAGGATATAATTACGGGTCACAATTAACCTAAGCAAATTGATTATTCATAATAAATAAATTTCCTTTTTTTTCAGAATACATTTTTTTTTTGTGTGTTATAAATAAATTGAATTGTAAATTTTATTGTGTTGTGACATTTTGCGAAAAACATGCCTGTATGGCATATTTTGCAAACCATGCTCAAACAATAAAATTCAAACAGAGTAATTGTTGTAAAATAAATAATTAGTTATAAATATTAATTAGGTAACTAAGTATTGAATTAAAAAAAAAAAAGGGAAAACCTAGAGTAAATTAAAACAAAAACGGACTGACTTGTCAGTAAACTAGAACTATATTTGAGTAAATTATTGTTGCATTTTTTTTTTGAGAAAACTAAAAAACGATAAATTCAATTGTGCTAAATTTAATAATTTTAAGTGTGGAATTAGTTAAATCTTGTTAGATTACTGAACTCAATGATTAATTGTGAATGATAATCAAATGATATCTTTTCAATCGCTACACTACCTACCACCATTTTAAATTTCAGAACACCACAAATGTCCACGTTGCTTATCAGAATCGACGAAGTTTGTGATTTGTAAACGTAGATCATTATATGTCAATTACAGGAATTGACATATAATCAATCAAAGTTTACATTTTGTTCAGAGTTGTACATCAGCATTTTCTGAAGGCGTTCAATTCCCTCTTTTGTGCACAGAAACGTAGGTGTATCCTTATTGCACAAAAATAATGAAAGTGATTTTCGCATTCTTTTAAAATATCCAATTTTCTTCCCTAACTTCTTACATACGTAGTCTACGTGTGACTTTTAAAATTTAACTTGCAGTCAAATATCACTCCTACGTACTTTACTTAATGTAGCAGCTGAATATTTTCATTTCCTATTTCTATAGGTAGATTATCATTTGTGTTTAACCACATACCATTCGTTTTCATAATGTTTATTTTCAATTTGTTTCTATTTAACCACTTATGGAAATTGTCTAGAAATCAAATTCGAGTTTTCATTTAATCTCATCGTTCGCATATAAATTTACCTTCGAGTGCACTAAACTCAACTTTAAATTGTTCACGCATATAATAAACAACAGCGTGCCCAGTACGGATCCTTGGGGAACACCCAGTTTCATCTTTACCGCCTGCGAGTAAGTCCCATTCCACTTCGTTCTTTGCATTCTATACTGCAGATAACTTTCGAACCATTTCCACTCCTTCCCTCTTATTTCATACTTCCACAATTTTTGTAACAAAATGTTTCTGTCCACCACCGTTTGAACCGCTCTTTTTAAGTCTATGAAGAATATATGGTCGCTATCTTCTTCCCTGCATCCATTTCTTCTTTCCAAAGTGCGATGATAAAAATTCAAAGAAGTTTCACATGAATGAGTTTCCCTGAACTCGAACTGTTCACTGAAATTATTAATTGGTTGCTTTCCAGGTATACCTCCAGCTGCTGCTGAACGACCCACTCTTAATATCTTTTCAAATGTCGGTAACATGTTTATTTGGACAGTAATCCTCACATTTTTTTTTTTGGTTTAATGACTTTCTGCACTGGGACTATGAGTGATTCTTTCCAAGTCGACGAGCACCTTATGAGGGCAGGTTTATTCACGAGATATGATAAGTCAGGGTGTTTCATAACGCCGACCAATTATCTATGATCAATCTTCGCACTAAACTTATTAAAATCCTTTTTCTTTGCAAATGGATTTCAATTTTTGAGGTCATTCCCTTTAACTCGTACACGAATTTGTCTATATATTTCTTTTTTACTATTTTCGACACTTTTCGTCATCACAACGAGCTGAAATTTGGCACACAGATTCATGTCGCGTGACAATTGAATCTATCAAAATTTGAACCGGAAATTTCCATGGAAAACCCTGAAAATCGGGAAAAATAATTTGAACATTTGGTACAAATTTGATTAGTGATAAATCTGTTTCAGGAAAAATGCAGAGTTTTCCGATTTTTCCGGAAAAAAATTTCCGGAATTTTCCGACTTTTCCGGAAAATTTTCCGGTAAAAAAGTTTTCTAAATTATGCAGGATCAAGTTCCCTAACAACTGGCATCATTACTTTCTCTCCGACAATGGTGAAAACTTGCAGAAAAAATCGAGGAAAATTCATGTAAAACGCTTTTCCGGAGTTTTTCCGACCAAGGAAGCGTTTGAGCGTTTTGCAACCTAAGAAAAGTTGTAGAGCGAAATGAGTTGCATAAAGTTGCTTTTGTGGAAAACTCTGTGGAAAGCCAGGAAAAGCGGGAAAATCATCGGAAAAATTTTCATCGATATGATTAGTGATAAATCTGTTTCAGGAAAAATGCAGAATTTTCCAATTTTTCAGGAATATTTTCCAAAAATTTCCAGAATTTTCCGACTTTTTCGGATAATTTTCCTACAAAAATGTTTTATAAGCTATGCGGAATTATTTTTTTTCCGTCCTACTGGCATCAATACTTTCTCTTCAACAATCATGAAAACGTGCATGAAAAATCGAGGAAAATTCATGTAAATTTTTAAAAAAAATTCATAGTAATAGGAAAAGTTTGTGGAAAACATGGAAAATCGGGAAAATTCATGTTATATGGGATCAAGTTGGAATACAGCTTAAAAAGCGCTGTTTAAAACTTAATTTCAATTTCAGAAAACCGTTGCAGTACTTCAACGATTTGATTGATACTCGAAAGATTTTTGTTTTCGGATCGGCATCAAACATGACTTAAAAATTGTTTTAAAATATCTCCATGCAGCACGTAATAACAATTTAGTTAACGTGAAAAAGGCAGAAAATAAAATAATTAAAAAAACGAGTTTTCAAACAAAACTGAGGCCAAGACACATGAAAAAGTAGAAAATAATCTTTTCTTCACACACAGAGGTGGACTCAGATTTTATTCGCTGACAATCACCGATATATTTCAGTATGATCAATCACAGGGGTAATAAGTGATTTGATTCATGAAGAGAAAGAATATTCAAGAAAAATGTCCCAATCAAAAAATCTGAGTCCACCTCTGTGTGTGAAGAAAAGTTTATTTTCTACTTTTTCATGCGGCTTGGCCTCAGTTTTGTTTGAAAACTCGTTTTTTACATATTTTTTATCCATATTTTGATTTTCTCATGTGAAGTGTCATTTTCAGTTTATTCTACGTAATGCAAGGCTTGCTGAACTGAATAAAAATACACAAAAAATCAGTAGAAAAGTTTATTTCATTTAGTCGTATATTTTGACATTAAGTACCTACGACAAAAGATCAGAATTACCCCCAGAATCACCCCCTGCGCAACTTCGCCATTTGGTAACAGAATTTTATTTATTTATTTATATATTCCGTCTACCGACATACAATCTTACAGACTATTTATATTACGTGCAAAAAAAAAAAAATATATACAAAAGTGAATTTATGAGAATGAAATCATAAAGCTACTTACAGATTTTTGAGTAAAGCACCTGTTGTCAACAAACTCAATCATGCCACTACAAAGATTAAATTGTCGAATACAGCGACTAATTGGACCATTAAGGCAGTAATTAGTTCTGTGAAGGGATTCGTACAGAATGGAGAAGAATCTCAAATTAGAGAGTTAGCCTTGCTCACGATGAAATCTATATGCTGGGAGAATGACAACTGAGAATCAAGCAAGACCCCAAGATCAGATGATAGATTACATTTGGCAATTGGGTATCCGTTAATGGATAAATCAAGTAGTACCGATGAGGACCTTCTAGTGAAGGTAACATGCTTGCACTTTGAAAAATTCAAAGATAAATGATTTAGGCAGCACCACCTAGCAAAACTAACAAGGTCGTGTTTAAGGTTAGCTACATCTTGAGTATTAACAATCCTCATGAAAATCTTTAAGTCATCAGCAAAACCAAGGCACGAAGCAAAACTAAAAATTGTAAAAACATCGTTAATAAAAATTATAAAAAGAATAGGACCCAAATGACTGCCCTGAGGTACACCAGAGAGTACACGAATAGAACGAGATGTTATGTCATTAATAACAACCATTTGCCTCCGGTCCGATAGATAGGAAGAAATCCATTTTAGCAAAGAAGAATGAAAACCAAAGACACTCAGCTTCGCAAGAAGCAGGCGAATGTTTACCTTATCAAAAGCTTTACTGAAATCAGTGGAAACAGTGTCAATTTGACCTGAGTCCTCCATAACCTTCAGTGAGAAATTAGCAAAGGATACAAGATTAGTCTCACAAGATCTACCCTTAATGAATCCATGTTGATGGGGTGAAATGTGCTCCTTAACAAGGAAAGAAATTTTATTAGTTACAATACTTTCGAACAGCTTGGGAATAACAGAGAGCTTACAGATTGGACGATAGTTAGACACATCGTTTTTAGCGCCAGATTTATGTATAGGACGCAGTAGGGAAAGCTTCCACTCGTCGAGAAAAACACCTGAAGATAAAGAAATATTGAAGATATGGTACAATGGTTGAGATAAAGCCTCACGACATCCAAAGACAAAGGCAGCCGGAATCCCATCAGGACCTGAAGTGGAGGATGTGTGAAGCTTGTTTAGGGCATCAATAACATTATCAACCGATATATACAATGATCCTAAATCAACAGAGGAAGGTATGTTCGTCATGAGGTCACTATCTATTGGTTGACCCGTATCCATAGCATAAACAGATTCAAAGTAGTCCGCAAAGATATTACAAGTATCAGTGATGTTATCAGCTATCCTATCATTATAATGGACGCATGAGGGCATTCCATAAGAGTTCTTTTTTCCATTAAGATAGGACCAGAACCTTTTAGCATTATGCTTAATATCAGATTCTATGGAATTCAGATATTGATTATATAGGAATTTGTTTAAGAATTCATACTCCTTACGAAGTCTTTTGAATAGAATACCATCATTAGTATTACCAGTAGCCTTATATTTCTTATGGGCTACATTGCGAGCATTCTTTAAGTTAGCCAATCTACGATTTCTCCATGGATGGCCAGAACTACCCCTCCTCGATGCTACGGGCACATGAGCAACAATAATCTTATCAAGAGCTGCAACAAATTTAGAGTAAGCAAGCATTAAGTCACATTCAGAGAACAAGCTCTGCCAATCAATTAAATTAATTTCGTCATTTATGGTAGCATAATTGGCTTTTTTAAAATTGTAAAAGTGTACAGAATCACGTAAATCAAGACTACTACTAGCATTAAAGTGTACAACAAAACCCATCTTAATTTCAAGTGCACAATGATTAAAAGTATCTTTAGAAAAGTTAAAATAGGCTACATCGACAGTACAAACTAAGTTATCACTAACAAACACTAAGTCAAGAAATCTACCAATCGAATTAGCTACACTGTTAATCTGATAAAGACCCAATGACATCAATCCATCAATTAAACAGCGTTCAAAGTCCTTCGATACATTATGAGGAACAAGCATCTTTTCTTCATCACTCCACAGCCAGTGAATATTGCCAGCATTAAAGTCTTCGAGTATGCAAACGTGATCAATTTCGTGAACCATAGTCTCCAGAATCCAACCAATATTCGAGATATGCTTCTCATAGATCTCCACATGAGAGTTAGGTGGAATGTACGAGACAAAGAAAAAAGCAGCGAGATTTGCAGATGATACACGAACACAGATTTGCTCAATTTCATAGGACGAATGAAGCAATGGAATTTCGCGTGATTGAATTGTTGAGCTTATTGCCAGCAAGACACCTCCACCGCTGCTAAGTCCGGATTCAGGAGCACGATCCTTGCGGTATACCAGATAAGCTGGGTTAAAAATTTCAGACGAATGAAAAGATGGGTTAAGCCAAGTTTCAACCATCGCAATTGTTGTTTACAGCCAGCAGCTGATTTAGTTTTAGTAAATTCGAAAGTGTCTTCTCAAGAAAATTTTGTGTGTATCATGTACAAAGTGAAAAAAAAAAATATTTTTTCTAGTACGAATTCTTCAAATAATTGAGCGCATTGTTACCTACTGGATCACCTAACGGTTGCTGCATCTGTCGGTGCAAACGATTTTGTCTGGTCCAGTCGATCATGGCAATATTTTTGTTGAAATTAGTCTGCAATAAAGTCTCGACCATTGAACGTGCCTCTTTTAACTCATGCCATTTTGTTTTGCGTTTTTTGTTTTTTTTTTTGTAAAGTCCTAACGCTAATTCCTACGCAGTTTATTAGTTTGGTGCGAGATGTGGATTAAATTTTTTAACTTAAAATGTCGGGATTATAGAAATTTAGAAAAAAAAAATAGAAAAAAAGTTAGGAATTAACAGCTCTCAATGCTTACACGGTGTTAAACAAAAGTTCACTACGCCGAAGTTATCAAACGTTGGCTGAGTCGAAGTCGTGTATGTTCGTACTGTGTTTCGGCCTTTACTCGTAGCTACTGCTATCTTTACACAAGCCTCCAACAACTAGCAACTTTCAAAAATGTTCGTCGGGTTATATACATAGAAAGTATTCAAGACTGTGGCTACGTTGATACAGGAGGCAAACTGAATTCGTTGAAGAATTTCAGGAAGAGCGAGGAGGTAAGTCGTTCTGTTACAATATTAGCTGCGTGTTTTTTTATCTCTCTAATCTCCATTGTTGTTGTATTACTTACATAAAATTGAATCGGATCAGATTAGGGAGATAACAAAACGCAGCTATTTTTATAAATATAGAACAGCTCTCGCGAATGCACGTCCAAATCATTTTTCGTAAATATGACGTCAATGTGAATTTCTAATTTGTTGAAAAGTTTTCCATTGAAAGTTGGGAAAATTTTTCTACTTGTTCATTCTATTCACCGTGGTTGTACGCACCTTTTTCTAGAAAAAAATTTAGAAAATGTCCTTCACAGTTTGCGTTTGGTAGAAATAAGTGGAATTTTTTGAGCTTGGAAATATTTAATATTTAAGAAAATTCCCTTAATTTTCCTTTTATGTGGATAAAATGGAACATATTTTAGGGAAAAACGTGTAAGTAAGTGTATACAACTTTTGTGTTTTTTACTTTGGATTTGTATGAAAGTCAAAATTAAATGTGACTTGTTTAACAGTGCAACAAACATTCACTGTATCTAAAAAAACTGAGCGGAATTGACCAAAATATGTTTAGATAACGGAAATTTTTTTTGCTTTCTGGTTTTCTAACAATTCTCTAGAGCTTTTCGATATGTTCAGTTACACTCTGTATACAGGGTGCCACCCCTTAGGAGGTCAATAGAGCAGGGGCAGTACTTACTTAGTCAAACCAAAAATTGTATGGAAGGCGGGGGGGGGGGGGGGGGGCATATCAACCATTTTGGAGTTACAGGGTAATTAGAAAACAAAACTAGTTGTTCACAAAACACCCTGTATCTTAAAAATGCAGGGTGTACGGTCACCGTTAGGATCTCATTGTGTGTGCAGAGCTTCATGGCCTTTTAAACAACTGCCCTGCCCACCTCTTCTCAGAATGGGGGATCTAACTAAAAATTTCGGATTTTCTTATCATTTTTTTTTTATTTGACATTTTTTTATTTTTGCAAAAAGGTGGTTAACATAACTTTTTTTTATAAAATGTGTAACTGTAGACTTTGTTCTTTAATTTGACCTATTATACCCTAAGTACTAACTGTAGCCGTTGAAGAGTTATTAGCTCATAACCTATTCAGGTCACCCCAAAATTAGAGGTTTTTTTTTTTAAAGGACGTATTTTCAGTCACTAAGGGAACAAATTACCTTTTGAGAATAGGTTTGGAAATAGGATAAGAGCTAATAACTCTTAAAGGGCTACAGTTAGCGTGATATGCCCCCCCCCCCCTTGCCATACAAGTTTTGGTTTGGCTATTTTGGTTTGGCTAGGTGAGTACTATCACCTCCTGCATGCTCTATTGATCTCCTAAGGGGAAACACCCTGTATACGAGCAATCGCAACTGTAACGAACAGCACAGATCGATAAAGAAAACAACATACAAATTTACTGTTTTCAATACCTGTGAACTTTAATCGCTAGTCGAACAAAGGATGGCAACAGTAACTCCCCATTGGAGGACCCAATTTCATGGAATATCATTTAGTTCACTCCAGGATCTCACACATTTGATATGGTTTCTGTTAAAACTGTTCGGCTCCAAGAACGTCTCGGGGGGTTTCCTGCCAAAGGGATCCGAGCGGGTTTCTGTATAGAAACTGCTTTGCAATGTGTTGTTGTTGGAAAATCATCAGGGGTTTGGTAATCAAACTGGCTGGACGAAGTACACATCTGTGCAGAAGAAGATACTCAACATAATTATTTCGATTGTCAGGTACTTTCATATGTTGAGGGTGTTCCGTATTCTTGCATAAAGCTACTGATAGTGTCTAGACTTTTGCTTGCACCAGCACTAAATGAATGTCCCTGATTTGTTTCTGCCACCAAATTCAGTAACTTTGCAACCAAACCACTCTTTCGTTATATTTTTATCATTTTCGGAGATCGAGATTGTGTTAATCTACTATTTTTTGCTGGATTAAGTCTCAAACCAGCTGGATTCAAATTCTGATGTGAGTTAGCCAGGAAGCATACTCTAAATCTGTTGAGGCAATCGTGAGAGCGTTGTTAATAATAATATGGAGCAAGAGCGGTGATGTATCCAACTCTGGAATGCTGAGTAATTGGGCATTGAAAAGTTCTCTCTCCCACTACGTTGGTAGGGTTTTGCATTGTATTGGACTGATTTAGACTAGATTTTCTCCACCGCAAGCTAGCATTCCTGCATGTGTCCACTATTGTAGAGTCGAATGAGTGCACGAAATCTAGAGTATGCTTTATGTCGACTTTAAAGTTGTGAAAGAGAGAGAAGGAGAATGAATTGAATCGTCCGAAGGCGGCGTTAATTATAAAAAGTTGTCGAAGTCCATCACGATTTTAGACGGACAAAAATTATGGAGACTTTGGTTCCCATGCTCGGTAAATTAGATAAAATCGTTATCTCCTAGATATATTTCATTCAATGAGAATTGACATAGTCTTCGCAGCGGTTAAGCTAATGCAGAGGTGCAGTGTTGGAGTATGAAGCGTCTAGAAGGAACTTTAGATACATCGACGAGATACCCGAGCTCTTTAAGGGGGTATTCTAGTCTAGAGGCCCGAATTTTAGGTGATTTTTGAAGTGCCGTAAAAAAAAGGCAATCAATATTTTTCTATCCATTTTTTTATGAGTTATTTATTAACATTACAAGAATACAGAAAAAAATTAAAAAGTTAAAAAAGTTGAAAATTCAAAAAATTAGCAGCTGATGAAGTGGGGGGGGGGACCTCAAAAAATTCGCGCGTGATAATGCCCACGATTGCAACCCACCCGCCTAGCAATCCGTAAAAAAAAATAAAAAAGATTATTAGTCTAGAGTAATGTCGCTATGTCCGGAACTAGGGAAAAGTTGAAAAAAATTTTTTCACAAAATTGCCCGCTGCCTGAAAAAAAAGCAATTTTTGCACCACTTTTTTTTTACTTTTTCGAATTATATAAAAATAGTAAAAATTGAAATTTGGGGATGCTGCTAGTTCCGGACATAGACAAGTCTATAAAGAATACTCTCAAAAAAATTTCTAGTAAATCGGTCCAGTAGAACTTGAGAAATCGTGTGGGCATCGTCTTGAAAAAGGCAGTTTCGAGAAAAACGCGTTTAAGGGATAACGCCAGTGTAAATTTTTTGAAAAATCGTTTTTGTTTTTTCTTGGCTTAAAAAATAGTTTAAACCCTCTAGAATAAGAAGAAGAAAAAAGGTCCCGTGCGAGAAAAATGTTTTTTTCCTTTGAAAATGGAAGTCGCCACCAATCGGGTCAAACTTGCTCCGAAACATGTCCCGGGAAGATGGCTGTGGAGCCGCCATTTTGTTTTTTTTTTCGCTGTCAAAAATTTATCAATAAAGTTCAATGTATGCCCGATAATACCCTTAAAAGGTTTTTTTCAAACACCTTTAATTTCGCGAGAAAAAAAATTCGTGAAAAAACTTTTTGTTTTTTAGCCGTTACAGTAGCGTTACCCCTTAGAGTCCATACGTCCACGTGGTTTGGAAGTTAGAATTCAACTGTTAGCAGCTGGATGCAAGTGAACACTAAATATAAAAGATACAAATTTGAAAAATCCTCTTGTAGGCATATTTTTGAATAGTTAAAACTTTGAAAATATGAAAACAAAAAAAAAATAATCGATTTTTTCGAATTTCTAGACTAGAATACCCCCTTAAATAATTTTTCTCGTGCGGAAATGTGTAAGTAAGTCGTCATCTGTGATTATACAAAAGCAACCTTGAATAAAAGAACAGAATAACTGCGGTGAAGTTGTTCTGAACTGTTTTAACAAAAGACGACAAACTTTTCGACTAGCTTTTTTGTTTTTTTTTTCAGTGGAACGTGTCGCTCTGTATTTATAGATATCTTTCAATTCCGCTGATTGTGTATTAAAAACAGCTAACTGTATAACAGTTATTAATAAATCAAAAAATCTTGTTGGCGAAAAAAAAGCAATTAGACCAGTCCAATTTATTTAAAGAAACGAGCTACCTACAACACCAAATGGTTTACAAAAATTACTTTGTCATCAGCATCTTTTTTTTTGCTTTTAATAGGGTGTGAAATCTAAGCACAAAAACTCGTTACCGATGTTGTTTCAAAAGCCACAAAATTATTCAAATAAAGGTCAATAACGGAAGAATGTAAAATCAATTTGAGCGAAATTCCTGAACTAAATTAGATGCGAAACTAACTGTTACCCTCTACCGCCCTCACTTTGAGCTGGAAGTGTCGCTCTGTATTGTGCACCTCATAGATATATACCAAAAAAGGAAATAGATTATCGAATACAATCATGACTTCCTCCCTGTATCTACGCCTCTGTGTACGTACAATCAGAAAATTACAGCACGAAAGCTGATAGGGAAGAATTCTATTCGGGGCTTCCAGGATACCTACATATATGACAACAGCAAGAGCTGCGGCAAGGGAAGAGGGGAAGAGGTCTGTTCTGAGTACACATTAAAAGCCGGGGGCCACAAGAGGGTAAGCAACGAAAAAAAAACTTCCTAACAACCGTATCGTATCGTAGTCACCACGTCATAATCACCATGCGGTGTACAGAGCGGCAAAAACTACGGCTGGGTGATCCCAGCTCCGACCGACCCTTCCCTTCTTATATCTCTGGTTCTTCGTTTTTTTTTTCCTTCCTCTTGCTTTTGATGGTGTCGTATCATTTTGTTTTGCTCTTGTTCTCTGGATGCGCCTGTAGTAGTAGTAGTAGTGGTAGTGATTCTTTTATATCTCGTGCTTAAACTTGCAATCCTTTTGCTAATGGTTCAAGAAAATCCACCGCCACAACCAACTGCACCCGGACGGCTGTTGCTCGCGTCTTCTGCTATATTTCACAGGCAAAACTTAACGAACACTGCAACAACCACGACGACATATAAATGGCAGTAATCTGGTGGCCAGCTTGCACGATAGGGTCGGTAGTTTAAGGTTACTTTCATGTTCTTATCAAATTAATCTTTTGCCAAGGTTTAAACCTTCTCGAGAATTCCATCGTGATACACATAGAAATGGTGCAGGTGTGTATATGTAGGTAGGTAGGTAGGTATGTGCTATGAAATGTCCCTTCTGATTGTCGTTTCTTCTTATTATATAGGTTAGGCATGCCATAAGAACCTCTCTTTTGATATCACCCCTAAGTTTCTGCAACACTGAACTCAAATTTTCGTTTTATTTTTTTCTTCTTTTCAGATCACATGAAGCGAAAATGTCACCACAACCTGGAATACTTCCAATAGTGGCGCCATCCGAGTCACCCCCACAATCGCTGCCTGTAACAACTTATAATGCAACAAAAACAACTGCTGAAACTTGTTCTGCTCCGGATACTACGGTCACATCATCTTCATCTTCATCGTCGTCATCATCATCATCATCATCGTCATCTTCCTCATCATCGTCATCATCGTCTTCGTCTTCATCGTCCTCTTCTACTAGTATTGAGAATACTTCAAGAACTAGCGCTGTCAGTGATACTAGTGCATGTAGTAATGACAACAAGAGTCAAAAGTTAGATTCAAATCAAGTTGTCCGTAGTGAAGCAGAGGTGAAATCGGAACACTCTGTTAGTGCATGCGACGACGACGATGTCAATATTTGTCCTGTGAAAGACGAAGACGATGATTTGTCGGTGTTAGAGCGGCCTAGACGAATACTCTTGAAGACTGTAAATCAACACATTATCTGCAACCTGTGCATGGGTTATTTGATTGATGCTACTACGATTGTGGAGTGCTTGCATTCATGTAAGTTTTTGTTTTTTAATTAATTTGTTTTATTTACAAAAAAAAAAAATTTTATTTTAAAAGTTAACAAGTAAAAAAGCTAAAATTGGTCTAAGACCAATTCTTATGATACCCTGGATGTAATTTCGTCTGGTCAAGTTTGATTTTTGAAGTGGTTTTTCGCAACGGTTTGTCGGACAGAAAAAATGATTATAACCAATTTCATAGGATTTCGTATTCTGAAGAAGTTTTTAGTACAATAAACACGCCTACAACTTATCGTTTTCACAGTATACGCAAAAAATCTAAATTTTTATATGGCAACACCAAGAACGGGTTACCCGATTTAGTTCAAAAATGGAACTTTGAAACTATATTTACTATTTGTATGAAAATGCGGTGAACTAAATTTCTGCACTCTACGTTAAGACGTTCTCAGGCAGTGTCCAAATATATAGTGAAAGACGACGAAATTTTTGTATGGCAACCCCACGAAGGACGGACGGACAGACAGACTGACATGCAAAAATCAAAATAACTTTTAATATTATGCGTGGATGTTCTAGCAGCATTATTTCTATGCGTTACAAACGGAATGACAAACTTTGTAGGTATACCTCTACCCTTTAGATGTCATCTCTAGCAGACCTGGGCATTTTTCAATCGACTAACAATCATAATTAATTTAATCGATTAAATTTTCAATCAATTAAAATTTTAGTTGACTCCCTCGATTGAAAATTCAATCGATTGAAATTTTAGTTGGCCAGACAACTAACGGGTTAGTCGAATAAAATTTCAATCGACTAAAAAGTCAATCGGCATCCCGATTAAAAATGTAATCGATTAACATTTCAATCCGATTGAAAATGTAATTGATTGACAAATCGGCAATTAACGATTGAATACATTTTTATAAAAGGAAAAAGACGCACATAGAAAAAATGTTATGATTTATTATTATTCTTACATCATTTACGGGTTTATTTGTCTAAATAATTATGGTTAGCTTTGAGGATCACGCGATCCTCAAAGAGGTCGTCGGTAAGGCTACCATAACGTGCAATGTTTACCATTGTTGCAAATGAGAACATTCTTTCAACTGGAGCTGAAGAAGGCAATGGTGTGTTCGTTTTTAAGAATATCTGCCTAATTAATGGATAATCATCCAGCATTTTGAGATTTTTTCTCTTGTCACTTAAATATCTGTAATAAAAATTAGAATAAAATATAAATGCTGGATTTTAGCGTTGTTTAACATTAATAATTGTAAGGAAGTAGCATCTGTTACGAGTACCAATTCATTATTTAGGTTAGGTTTATCAAAAATTTCGGTAGATTCAATTCAGTTAGTGTAATATAATTACCTTAATACTTCTAATTCGCCTCCACCTGATGACTTTATCGCTTCATTTTCGATGATATCTTCTCCAAAGAAAAAATCATCACTCTCTTCTCCAATTGAGTTATCTTTTTGTGATACATGAGTCAGACAGACTGGATTCGCTGCTTCAATAAACATTTTCTTAAGCCTTCTTCGATCGTCTGCATCTACAGCGGCGAGCCATCTATCTTTGAACACAGGATGGGAGTAAGAAGCTAATATGGCCTCCTTTGCCTCAAAGCGAAGCCGTAGTAGTTGGTCAAATCTTTTGTTAAGACTTAACATAATAGTAGTTAGAACTGGTTTCCAGTATTGCAATTCTTCTTCTAGCAATTTTTCACTTTTTTTTTTAAGTTCAAGTAGACAAGGACTCAAATATCCATAATGTAAATTATTTTCACCTTGCAGCCGGTCCAAAGCAGATGCCAATGGCTGCATACATTTCATATATTCTTCGATGTAAGTAATTTCACTTATAGCAAAATTTTCAATTTTAAGTTTTTGACATAGATGAGCAAGTTTTTCTTTAACCCGTAAAATGTTTGAAAGAGCATCAAATGTGGAATTCCATCTTGTCACACAAAATCGAGTGTTTCTTTTACAATTTTGGCAGATTTAGGATGAACAGAAGCTGACCACAACTTCGAACATTTTTGGAAGGAATTCTCATGAATTTTTTTAAGTGAAACTTTTTGGTTAATTTCTTTTTGTATATCTACAGTTGCTATAAGACTGATTGTGTATGACTGCAACAGCGTAGATGAGTTGGTAGAAATCTATCAATATTCTCAAAATTTGGTAAATCCTCCACAACAACATCGACAACATCGCTTTCATCGTTATCTTTTGTATTACCGAATTGTTGAAAAGCTTTTACGAAATTACTAGCATTATCAGTTACTGTTGCAATTATTTTTGTATGATCTAAGCCGAACTGTGAATGAATGTTACCTAATGATTCCGCAAATTTTGTCATAGCTGTGTATGCCAGGAAATTCGCCGACAAGCTAAAGCTGCTATGATTTCCTTTTATAATCATTTTCATCAATCCAATGCACAGTTACTCCTAAAAATCGGCGACATTTTGATGACCAAACATCTGCTGTAGTGCATACATAAGTCACTTTCTCAAGAACTTGTTTAACTTTAGAAATGTTTTCGTTATACAAAGTTGAAATTTTTCTGGTTAATTTTTTCCTTGACATATGTTTTTTTAAAGTCGGTATATTCAAATTATCAAAAAATTTTCGGAAATCTCCGTTGTCGCAAGTACTCAATGGCACCAAAGTTGTTACTACATAATTTAATATGTCCTTTTCAAATTGCTCTTGAGAGAATTTAATCCTCACATACATCTTTTTTACACACAAAATTTTCTGTTGCAAGAGTGTCAGTTTTTGAGGACTTCAGAGTTTTATATTCATCCAATGCATCCAACGGACTCCTGACCGTGTATTCTTTTCAAGTGCGACCTGAAATTCGAAATTGTAGACAGTAGCCCTCTAATCCTTTTTCTCCCCTCACACCTGACACATTCCGCAACAATTATATTGTTATTAGTACTACATCCATCTGGTATCAACTTGAAAAAAGGTGCCATCAAATATAGGGCGTTTTGCTAATGATTCTAACACTCCACAAGCAGATTCATTAGAATGATTATCAATGCTGGATGTGGACAGAACTTCGGTAATTGTAATGCTGTTCGGGATATCATCTGAATCTCACTCATCACAAAATCATCATCGATTATACCTTTGATATTGTTAGTACACATAATGAAAATCAAATCTAAATAATGAATTTTAATATATTGTAGAAGACACGCGAAAAAAGCGATATTTTTTTAAATTTATTTTTGAATTCGCACAGTTCACCTTTTTTTTTATTTACACAATAGATAAGATTCTATGGATTATGGTTAATTATTCCGTAAGATAGGTATACCTGAACAATGAAAAAAAAAATACTAAATCGACTTGTATTATTGTATAACGCACAATTAAGAATATTCGGCCTACAATTATTGCAATCAATATAAGAATAAAATCTGCAATGCTCAAATGCTGAAATTTTTGCCTAAAATAGGCATATATAAAAAATTCCCAGAATCATAATCATAACATCATAGGATGACAGCAACAACATAGGTTACAACCAGTGATGCCAAGTCTAATGTTAAAATTACTGTACGACTACCAAAAACTTACTGTTTTTTTTTTTTTATTTTGAACACAGCTAGAATAACAGCAAAATATTTTGTTATATTGCAGCTAACACGCGCTTTCGCAAAATTGCGAGAACATTAGGTATAGGTACGAGAGTAAAATCTGAAAATTTCACCCCTTCTCATTTACGTACGAGAATAATTTATTTCTCGCATGTGATCTGCGCTTTCATAGTTTGTGTCTTTTAATACATATATTGACTTGAATTTGATTTTTTGTTATTTTTTCTTCTTCTTTCTTTCCTTTTCTACCTGTTAACATTTAAATCACAAACAGTTGAAAAACTCTTCTTGTAACCTAATTTATTCTAATGTTAGCTTTGCTTTGCTTGCACAGACACACGCTGGCTGTGATGAGTTATCATTAAATCAGATTTAAAACTAAAAGCTACAGTAACAAAATATTATTTCCACAAAATATGTATAACAAAATAATATGGTCTGACGGGAACTTTTTTGCAGTTGAAGTACGGCCAAAGTTAACACTTAATGACAGAAGAGTTTTTCGATTGAAAAGGAAGATAGAATGAAAAAAAAAATCAAACTCTCTTTAAAACTTTTATGAATAAAGACAAAAAATGCGAAAGCGTAGATTACATGCAACGAAACAGAATGGTAAATGATTCATTTTCGTAAATAAATTAGAAGGGGGCGGAGTTTTCAGGTTTTACTCTCATAAAATGTACCCTGGTTTTTGCTGAAATATTGAGAGAATTGACAAATATTTTTTATAGCAATGCCAATGTTTGTTAGTGTAATTTCTATGATATTTGAACAGCACGTGCTTCTGTTTACATTCGTTTTACTCTGAAAAGATTAAGTGGGAGAAATTCATGATGGATTCTCTAACATTTTCGAGGAAAATGGGAATTTTATTTGAGAGGAACTTTACATCTCCTTTCAGCACCTTGGCCAAAGCGAAATTTATCTTTTTCTTCTTTGATAAGATTTTGAGGATTTAGTAAGATTTTGTCGTTAGGGTAATCCTACGTTATCTCGATTTTTGTTTTAAACTCGTTGGCTCAATCGCACTAAAATTGTGCATAGCAAATTCTTTTCCCCCCCATTCATGCAAAAGACGAAAGTATGACATATTTGCATATTTGTTAGTGCGTTATTTCTAGCCACATGTTACACAAAGTTTAATTTCCAGCATTTATATTTTATTCTAATTTTTATTACAGATATTTAAGTGACAAGAGAAAAAATCTCAAAATGCTGGATGATTATCCATTAATTAGGCAGATATTCTTAAAAACGAACACACCATTGCCTTCTTCAGTCCAGTTGAAAGAATGTTCTCATTTGCAACAATGGTAAACATTGCACGTTATGGTAGCCTTACCGACGACCTCTTTGAGGATCGCGTGATCCTCAAAGCTAACCATAATTATTTAGACAAATAAACCCGTAAATGATGTAAGAATAATAATAAATCATAACATTTTTTCTATGTGCGTCTTTTTCCTTTTATAAAAATGTATTCAATCGTTAATTGCCGATTTGTCAATCAATTACATTTTCAATCGGATTGAAATGTTAATCGATTACATTTTTAATCGGGATGCCGATTGACTTTTTAGTCGATTGAAATTTTATTCGACTAAACCCGTTAGTTGTCTGGCCAACTAAAATTTCAATCGATTGAATTTTCAATCGAGGGAGTCAACTAAAATTTTAATCGATTGAAATTTTAGTTGATTTTTTGGTTAATTTTTCAATCGATTAACGCCCAGGTCTGATCTCTAGGGTATAAAAAGCTGCAACTGCAATATTCTAGCCAATCTTAGGCTACAGTTATTCGAAAAAAATTTCTTCACGTTATATTTGATGTAAATATGTACATTTTTCTAACGAATGTTTCTTGGCTGTAAGTAATTAAAAATGGCGAATCTGTTGAAAAATCTGTTTTTATATATGTTTTGTTGTTGTTGTTGTTGTTGTTTTAAATATATTCGAAAGAGTTGCCTCATTTATTCAACCCCGATTTCTATTGAAATAGAAGCAAATTTTCGGATGACTACGGAAACACATTCTCAATCAATTTCCCGCGGGACGTAGGTATCTGAATAAGTTCCCAAGATTTGATTTTCATTTTGAACTTATTGTATTCTGCCTATATATTAAAATTTTTGTATAGTGGCAACACTAAGAAGGAGTTTCCCGATTTCATCATTCTAAATCAACTAAGCCTTTGTCCTGACAGACGGGCGGGCAACCAAAAGTTATCAGATCCGATTTTCGTCATCGTCTTATTTTTATACCCTAGATGAGTCATGATGGTAGAGCAAAATGAATTGGACACCCATGCATAAAATTAAAAGTGTTTTTTGATTTTTGCATGTCCGTTCGTCCGACCGTCCGTCCATCTGTGCGCACGATAACTCGAGAACGCGTGTACTTAGGTTAGGTTAGGTTAGGTAAGAGGGGTGCCGCTAGACAACCAGCCAGCCTCACTTAGACCTCCAACGGGTCCATTGTGCCCCTAGACCGCATGAGATAACCCTTCGATCCGCGGATTTATTCTGCTTTCCTTGGGAAACTCAGGATATATCCAAGACCTTTAACCTAGATCCATCCTGCCGCACTCAGAAAACTCAGGATGTCTCTGAACTTTATACTTTGAAGCTCCCCCAGACTTGAAAAGAAGTAGCTACCTAGTAGCCTACCTCTTTTATTCATCAGAGCGGGGCATTCGCAAAGCCAATGCTTGACGGATTCAATTTCCTCCGAGTCCCTACAACTCCTGCAGAAATCCTTCGCCGCTATTCCCAGTCTTCTAGCATGGTCCCCTATAGCTCACTGACCCGTTATGACCCCTACTAGATTCCTGGTATTTACTCTGCTGCTATTAAACAGTTCTTTTGTCCTTTTCCTGTCATATGCAGGCCACAATTGCCTCGCAATACGACAGGTATCCCTGCTGGTCCATCGGATGCCTGCCTTTTGATAGGCGTCCCTGATGATTTCCTCTTTTAAAGCTCCGATTGGGATCCTCACGTAAGCTACAGCTGCGGAGCTATCCAATTCGGAGCCCTTTTTGGCCAACTCATCAGCCATCTCGTTGCCTGAGATATCCTTATGGCCAGGTACCCAGCTTAGGGTCACCTTGTGCCTTACAGTCAATTCCTCAAGCCTGGTCTTGCATAACTGCACCCATTTTGATTTTACCAGCCCAGCATCCAGCGCCTTAATGGCTGCCTGGCTATCAGTATATATGCAGATGTGCCGTGCAGGCTCTCTGCACATGGGTACCAATGTTGCCGCCTGATAAATCGCTGTGAGCTCTGCCTGAAAAACACTGCATTTGTCAGGCAGTCTATAAGACTCGTGCCACTGGAGATCACTAGAGTACACTCCAGCCCCTTTGCCCGTACTCGTCTTGGAGCCATCCGTAAATATAGAAATATCGGATGTAACGACCACCTCCTTCCCCTCCCAGTCACTCCTGGTATTGACACCCCCACCAAAAGTCAGGATGGTACTTGATAGTCAGTTTCTACCTTGCAATCCCTACAGTCTACCTTCTGGAGTATATTTGAGTGCCCAAAACCCCTCTCCGTCCACCAGCCCCCCCTCTCTGCCTGACAGCACTAGTTGCCGCCACCCCCTTACAATAAAGGTCCAGCGGCAATAAGTCAAGCATGACCTCCGCCGTGGGCGTGGTGCACAGGCACCCAGTTATACACATACAGGCGGCTCACTGGATTTTTGACAGCACATCTAGGTTACAGTTCCTCGTCAGTGCCGTCCACCAGACCATAGAGCCGTAGCAGAGAGTAGAGTGTACCACCCTGGGTTTTAATCCCCAGTTTCCGCCAAATATTCTCTTGCACGTGTAGAAGGCCACACTGGCCTTCTTCACGCGTTCTTGTAGATTAGCCTTCCAGCTCAGTTTGGAATCGAGAACGACACCCAAATACTTTGCTTCACTGGAGAGAGTAAGCTCCTCTCCTCCCAGCATTGGAAGCTTAAGCAGCGCGCGTGTACTGAAGAGCTGAAATTTCGTATGCGAACTTGAAAAAGAAAAGTAAAATTAAGCTCGAAAATGAGACAAATCGAACAACTCCTTTGCGGGGTTGCCATACAAAAATTTCGTTTTCCACATATACTTGGACACTGCCTGAGAACGCATTGACATAGAGAACTGAAATTTGGTACACTGTGTTTTCATACTAATAGCAAACAAAATTTCAAAAATGGACTAAATCGGGCAACCCCTTCTTGGTGTTGCCATATAAAATTTTTGGTTTTTTACATATACTTTGAAAACGATCAGTCCTAGACATTTCTATTATACTAAAAACTTGTTCAGACAACGAAATCCTATAAAATTGGTTATAATCGTTTTTTCTGTCCGACGAACCGTTCTAGAAATACATGCGAAAAACCATTGCAAAAATCAAAATTGCTCAAATGGGTTACCATACGAAATTTCATATGGGCATTCATCTAGGCTAGGGTATCATAGGAATTGGTCTTAGACCAATTGTAGATTTTTTTCTTGTTTTTTCTTCCTTTACTTTTATAATCTCATTTGCACGCGTGGGTTCTATTAGAATGGGAAAATATCTTAAGAGCGGCGGTAATTTTTTCATTCATGCATCTTCTCCTTTAGCTTCAGATCATTCATGTTAGGTACCAGAGTTCTCAACAACGATTTTAGGTCACACTCCATGAATGGACGAATATATGTTCTGCTTCTCCAGAGTAGAGCTAGTAAGTATGCCTGCTCCACTCCACAATTTGTCTTGCATCAGTGCATGCACTAACTTGCCTCGCACTAAGAATAGAGACTGTATCTGTTAAAACGGTTGAGGAACGCCCTAGACTAGACTGTGGACCCTTCATGATCCAGTCCCTGTTCTATAACCGTTACCAGTATATGTAGCATCTTCGTTAATAGTGCATACTACGTAGAGAGTAGAGGAGTAGAGCCTCTCCTGATATATAATAAAAATAATTTTGTTAGTATAGAACATGGTTTTTGTTAACAATTAAATACTATAACTATCAGTTTTGGTTACTCCATAGTGGATATATACAAAATATTGTACAAAATCACTCAAGTAGTTGCAGAGTTTATCGTTCCTTATGTTATGTATTGACAAAAGTAGACAGTCAACCATTTTAATTCTTCTAGGATCCAATGTATTGGTGTGTATCTATTACACCGCAAAATTATCCGCATTGCTTTGTTTTGAAGCTTTTGAATTCTCTCAATATTATCTTGAGTGCTTAAGTATAGAATTGTCGAGCAGTACTCAAAGTGAGGTTTAATAATTGCATTATATATCTGTATTGAACACAATAAGGTGAGTCGTTTCCTAATCCTTCGAGAAAAACTTACTTTTTTACCTATCTTTTTACAAATATAGTCAATATGGCTTTTAAAACTTAAATCTCTGTCCATTATCACTCCTAGATACACTGCTGGACACTTGATTACCGGCACTTGAAAATTTTGCTTCGTTTCGAATATTGTTTGGGTTTTAAGGGTCGCATGGCAATAAAATTTGGTTATATACCTGCAGTTACAATAATTCTCCTTTACAATGATGAATCATCCGCAGAGAGTTTGAATTTTTCTAACAATGCAGTTCTGAGAAAACCTTTTCCGTTTTTGGGCTACTTAAAGTGGGACACTTGATTACCGGCAGGGCGAATATAATTGATAAGCAACATTAAATAAGAAAGATTTTTAATAATTAGTAATCAATATGACCTCCATTATTACGTACAATACTAATACATATTTTTCTCATCGAATTATACATTCCTTGTACAACACTTAATGGAGTTTCATCCTAGACTTTTTTCAATTCTAAAATTAACTCGTTTCTGCTATTGAACTGTTTTCCACCGCTGTAAATTCGACAAGATAGCCATCCCCAGAGATTTTCAATTATGTTTAAGTCCGGAGACAATGCGGGCCATTCCAATATTTGGATGTCATTGTCCTGGAACCAAGTTTTTACTAGTCTTGCGGTATGAAAGCCTGCATTGTCCTGCTGAAAAATCCAGTTTTCTCCATCGAAGATCTCATCTATTTTTATTTTTTCTTCTCGAAGTAGCTCAATGTACTTCCGTGAGTCCTGCCGACCTCTATAGGAAATGGCTCCCCATACCATGACAGCACCCAGAGCACTATGACGTCTGGATAAATACTTCTCCTCCTTCTTCAGATCGTGGAAATAGAACCTATACCCATCAGGACCATCCAGATTAAATTTTTTTTCGTCTAAAAAAACCACTTTTTCCCAATTAAAACCGTCCTCGATCATTTTTTGACAAAAATTTAATCTGGCGTTTTTGTGACGTTTCTGTAATGCCGCTTTCTTTTTTTAATTTCTGTCTACGTAGATGAGGACAGCGTTGGATGATTCATCATTGTAAAGGAGAATTATTGTAACTGCAGGTATATAACCAAATTTTATTGCCATGCGACCCTTAAAACCCAAACAATATTCGAAACGAAGCGTGTATTTCACTTCACTTTCATTCTTAATTGTTTCTCCATTAATTCTTATTTCAAATTCATCTCTAAAATTAATAGTCAAAAGTTTGGTTTTGTTCACATTCAACTTCAATTTGTTTCTCCTGAACCACAGACACAATTGTTCGAAGTCCTGTTCTAATTTAGTTTTACACTCTTGTAAACTTTTACCTTCATACACTAGGGCGTCATCTGCAAATAAATTTATTTCATTTATGTCGTTTATGTATATAAGGAACAATAAAGTTCCAAGAACGGATCCTTGAGGTACTCCAAGTCAACGATGACAGGTTGCCATTAATCTTCGTTCTTTGACATCGTTCACTCAAGTAATAATCTAAACTATTTTATCGCCTTAGCTTTGATTCCAAATGCATCTAATTTTTTTAAACAAAATATTGGTTTCCACCGTTTCAAAGGCCCGTTTTAGATCTAAGAACACTGCCAGGACGTACATTTTCTTGTCTACTTTTTCCTTCCATCGACTTGTAATTAGATTTAATGCCATCTCACAAGAATCCTGAGTGGGTTTTTAAAATTAATTGGTTCTGTTCCATATATCTTTCAAGCTGTACTTGGACTACCTTTTCTAGTACTTTTTCTATTAATGGTAGCATGTTAATTGGTCTCCTATACTCTCCATACATCTTAGAAAATTTTTTACTTTTTCAACCGGGATTTCTAAGAACTCCTTCCAACACTTTGGGAATCCACCTCTAGACAATGAATTGTTTTGTTTTGTTTTCAATTATCATTTTTGCACTAACGTGATTATAATTAGGCTTTTTTTTATTTAATGTTTTTAGAATTCCTTTATTTGTTTGCAAATTAACCATTTGAAATTAAAAGCGCTTATTTTTGTCGTCTGTATATTATCCTGATACGCGTACGTCATTAAAGACACCTATAATTTCAATGACACTATCTATAAAATACTTATTAAAGTTGTCGGCTATTTCCTTATCGTCTGTGATAAAACGATCTCCAAAATTAATACATTTGATTTTTTTCGTCTCTTTTCTTAACACAGTTTGTTGTTAACTATCAAAATCTGGTCAATAAATTTATCAAATCTCAGAACTCTGACAATAAATATTTTTAGCGCGCTAAAGAACGATCCGGAGACTTACTGGTGGTGCCATTTCTAATGAAAACCCAAAGGCAAATTTAGCGCGTTGAACTTACAATTAGTACAGCTCTCGCTAAAATTCAGGATAAATATTCGCCAATATCTTTTAGCTTACTAAATTTTCATACCAAATTTAGCTTAGCGGGGACCTTAGTACTAGGCTTAAGCCAGCAATGCCTCGCTCCAATATAAAATCAGTGAAATCTGGCCCTGATGTACATAGGTAAAGCCGCAATATTTTCTTAGAATTGTTAAGCATTGGAGGCCGACAAATGCACTGCATCTGAAAATAACTCTAGTTTGGGGCCCAGACTGAAAAAAATTCTCCCGAAACATTTTCTGTAAATTTCTAAGAAGAAATGAATACATTTGCTCATCTATGAGTCTATGCTCATAAGAATTGGCCCAAGCAACCGTTGTCGTCGGTCTCCAACAATGCATAACAATTCTTCTAAGGAAAAAATTTCCAATAAATTTCTAAGAAAAAATTTTCCCTACAGCAGGTCCAACAAAAAATTCCCCAGCATCTAGATTTGCAAAACCTCACAAAAACGCGGTCCAACTAAAACGAGCTAATGGCCCTCTAATAGAAAGCTCTACACATTCTCTCTCTCTCTCTTGCTGTATTATGCCACATAAATTCTTCGCAATGATAGCTTTTTTTGGTTGAATAAAAAGTTGAAAGAGTTTTCAAAAAGTGTTCCGGGTTTATATAGAGTTTTGCACATCTAGTTGTAAGTTGTCTCAGGTTTGGCTATGCTCTTACGGCTTATCCCTTGAACAAACCCCTTGTCCATACATCAGTTGCACAGCTTTGCTTTTAACGAAGCGTGACAAGTGGTGCCATCTGACATTTATAACAAGGAAGCATTTATATACACAAGGCTATTATATAGTTCTTTGCAACTTAAAACATTTAGGTAGACCATAAAATGAGTTCCTATAATAAGACGATAACAGGTGCTATGTATGTCGAGAAAAGTTTTTTTTTTCAAAAAAATCTCATTAAGACTGAATAGCAGATAATAAAGCTCTCAATTCCGAGCTTCCATTTAACTATGTAATTAGCATGAGCTTTCGTACAAAGCTTTGACTTTAGTGCCACACGCAGAAGCAGACTCGCTGTATATAACTTGTTCTATCAGCAGTATGTAGTGGTTTCGTTATCAAAACGAGCACCGAGTAATCGTTGTATCGACAGAATCTCTAAGAATCACTGCTATGTATCAAATGTGCACTCGATCTCGATGAAAATGAACAGTCCTCATTAAACCTTGTTTGCGATAAGAAGTCGAGTTTTAGTTTCAGTACCTAGTTCCCCAAAGAAAAAAAATAATTCTGAGCCGCCAACAAGTAAATGATGTATTGACATGGCAAAAATTGTTTCTTCTATATTTGCTACGATTCATTTTAGCAGGAATTTTTAAATGTGGGCCCTTTTACCCTCCCGGCTTTATTTGTCGCAGGTACTTTACATTTTGCACCTACAGTAGGTACAGGTAGCCAGACTTTCGTTTAATTTTTGTAATTATTCCGGCAATTTTTCTGGAAAAACACATTTACTTCAATCAAATTTGGATAAGGTATTCCCATTACGAATCATGTTCCCCTATTAGGTGACGTAATATTGTGAAATGCATGAGAAAGTACAGCACAAAGAACGCAATACTCCCGCTCCTCTCTCTGTCTTTCCTTTAAAAATGTATATAAATTAGTCACAGAATTACGTCACAGGCTACCAGCTGCAATGTGTCAAAATTTTAATTGGAGTACCTTGTCTTCTATATACCTTGTGAGAATGTCACACTGTGCACCATAGGGACGTATCCCAACGTGATGTAAGCCATGAGGACTAGCCAGGCAAACTACATAGGTGAGAAAAACCTCCACTGAGAAGGTTGAAGTCATATATTGTGCCTTTAACCGTCATTAACCACATTTGATCAGTGGTGGAGCAATCACGACCTGTGTATGATGTCAGTTCATCATACAACTCCAAGCCTTCTTCCAGCGTGGAGTGGACTTCAGAATCCTATAAACTTCTTCCTTCTAGGGGTCGACCAGTTAGGAAACTGCAAACATTTTTAACAGAAATTGTTATCAGGATAAATTATTATAGCAATTGCCACCAGAACTAGCTCTTTTTCCTGCTACCTAGATTGTTACTGTAAAATAATTGCTATTACCTTTGCATCCGTAGTAGGTCATTCCTGTGGAAGGATTCGATTCGGAGACGAAAAATGAACAAATTTGAAGGTTGGGGGAGATGCTAACCGCTACATCTACCAAAGTTTTTGTATATTTTTTGGATTTCCATATTTCTGTTGTCACCATGGGGGGACAGGGACACCTAATCCTAATCTCACTCTATGTCGGCTTGCCTATGAAACCTTACAGCTAGCTTGTCCTCAAAATCAAAACGAGCCACAAACCGAAAAGTTTTCTAATGTAACAATTTCCAGACATCCTCAAAACTTTTTTCTTGTTTCTCAACTTTACTGGTATTTCCGATTTTTTTTCTTTCTTACTTTCTCTCTCCAAATTTCTTTAAGGGAAAGAAGAAAACCCGTCAAGAAAGCAGGAATGAAACTCTGTCGCTGGTTACTTCGAGGAGAAAGCGAGTTTTCATCCTTCAATCATGTTAAGAAATTGCACGCGAGGAGAAAGAAAAGGAGGCTTTTGGCAATAACAAGGGGTGAAAAATGAAATAAGTTTTCTGTGTGTGCCACCCACATCGGATGCTGTTATCGACTACACTCTTCAGTTCAGTTCTCCGGAAACTTCTAAATCTATTGGAGTGTATGACGAGGAGGAATTTTTTTTTTTTTAAAGAAACAAAAAAAAAAAAACGTCGAAAGAATTTTTTCTCGGTGGTTTCACAAGAATTCATCATGAATTTTTCTCGTTCGACCAAAATCTCGAAATCAATTTTCTGTCGAAAGGAATTATTCAGGTGGAATCCTTCGGGCCCTTTTTCAATGATATTTTTATGTAAAAACTTCAATTACCTACGTCACAGGGGTGATTTCGCTGCAGAATATGAATGCGGCTGTAATAAGGGTTTCGGTCATTCAGCTAAACCTTCGCCTGTTAGGATAGCGGAGCATACGTACTTAGATATTAGAAGGTTTTAATAGAGGTATAACAGGAAATATTTTGAGTGCTTTAAGGTGGTGCACTGATAGAGAAGTAGATACGATATGAAAAGGGTCTTATTCAAGGGAATGAATTTATATTTCGGGGAAATTAAAAAATAATGAGGATAAATTCCCCCGGGTATGAACAAAGTTGTGGCGGCCTTTTTTGGACAGATGATAACAAACTTTGAAATTTTGACACCTGGTGAGCAAAAAAAAACTGTGCTTTTGCAAAAACTTACAAAAACCTCCATAAAATGACCCAACTAATAACGTAAAAAGAAAATTTTCCAAAAAGAGCTTTTAGATCCATGTGTAAATGCAAGGAAAAATCCATGTTCGTCGAAAGGGGAGCAACATTAAAGTAACGTTCGCATAGGCCTGAAACGAGTTGTCTGTGTGCTGAAGGGTGGTTGTTGTTGTTGTTGTTGGTGGCGCTTTAAAGTTGTGCGAAAATCTGTGGCAACTTAAACCCTGCTATCTCTCCTCCTCCAGACGTCGGCGTCGGCGGCGGGTGTTTTCTTCCTATCACAGTTTATATGGGACACGCAGAAGGTGCAGAAAATGTATAGGGTAAGTTCGTCGTAGTAGTGGTGGTGGTGGGGGTTGGAGGTGGCGGGTGGCGACGACCAGGAAACCTAAATTCTGTTGTGAAGGGGATTAACAAAAACGACGCATTATATTCCCTGTGCCGCCCAACTGATAATAATGAAGTGGGGCTGGGAAAATTAATAACGCGCGGGACATTACAGAGTTTATCTTCCAGCGGTTTCCCATTCATTAGGCGAATGGATCCTCTCCTTTACCGGATTTAATGCAAAAAGTAAATGGGGTCTATTCATGGCAGAAGTCCGGAGACACCAATTCAAAAATCCTGGAAAATTAAAGCAAACAAACGAGCATATATAAGAAATAGAAAAGTTGAATGAATGAATATACAGAGAGGAACTCGGAGGCGAGACTTTGGAAATGTGCGATGAAAATTTTAAGTGCTAGATTTTCTCATTCCAAAGTTCTCTATACAAAGAAACATTTCGGAAAACTTTGTACTTCATGAAATTGGTCCAAGGATTTACGTTAATACGAAGCGTTGTCAGAATTTGTGCTTTGTTGTGGTGACTGTGTGTATGAAACAGCAACACTCGCAGACTTAAAGTAATTTTCATAAGAAAATTAAGAGAAAACTTCACAGCCACATGGTGAGCTTGTGTTTGGTCCAACAACGATCAGAACCTTTAAACTGTGGTGCAGAATTTATATATATTCCGATGAAGTGCTTTGGTGCGCGCGTGTTCTCCTAAAGAGAAACTTTGTCTGACTTTTGGTTAGTTTGAAAGCGCTTATAAGTGCTTATGGTGTGCAAAGTATGAAATTTATTCAAGCTACTCTCCGGTTGTTAATTCTTAAAACAGTCCAGACACACCATCTTCTAGGAGATAACTATGCCCTGAAAGCTCATTGGTATGCTTTCACGTTTTATTGATGCCCACAAGGCATTTCGTAGATTATTTAAGTGGTCTGAAGGGTGGTGTCCTTGTTGTTTTTGTTTCATAAATAGATAAGATATGAACTGCATGCTTATATGTTGCATTATTAGCAATTCTTAGAGGTAAGCTACTCCAAGTCTCTTAAAAGCTGGGTTTACATATATATGAAGAAAATTTATCTGTTTATCGATGGATTTACAATATTTTTGGTGGGTTCCTAATCGAACAATCGAGTGATGATACATAAGTTCGGATATTACAGTATTGTAATGGTTTTTTTTTAGTGAATCATCAAGCGAGCAACCTTAAGTTCGAATCTTCGAATTGGTACATGTACTTCGATTTGGCGTGGTGATTGATCGTTTCACATCCTCCCTCAACTCAATAAATATAGAGAACCATAGAAACATTCTTTGCTAAAGTGTATCGTCACAATCCTCAAGTTAAAATCAACAAGCGAGATGGATTCCAGTAACCACCAGTGTTGGGCAAAATGTAAACTGATTAATGATTAACAATTACAATTAACCATGTAATCTGTAATCAGATTACTATGTAACAGATTACTAATGTAAACCATTTCCATAATTACATAATGTAATCGATTAACGTGTAATGTGATTACACATTAATCGATTAATCATAAAACTCCCTAAAACTAATTTCATACGAGAACAATACTATTTTCTTTCAATTCATTTCATTATATTATTAATTACTTTTAAGTAATCTACAAAGTAATCTGTTACAATGTAATTAGATTTCAAAATAATCTAATTATATTGTAACAGATTACACATTTGATAGATTACATATTCTCTCATAAGTAATCTGATTGATATGTAATCGAATACAATTTAATTAGATTACTTTGTAATTTGACTAAACTGTAATGGAATTATTAATTAAATTATACTGCAATCAGATTACGCCCAACACTGGTAGCCACGGATCTCCACTGATGTTTCCTTTGAGTCATTCCTTGCATAAGGTGACTAGGCTCGATTTGTCCACGAAGAAGGAAAATAATGTTTTAACTTTCTTCACTCTCCGTCATAGGTCCTTCGTCCTATATTCATATATGCCAGTGCTTGTGAGCCGTACCTACTGGGGAAATAGAATCCAAGCATTAAGTGACCCATACACGCTTCGATTAGTTCACCAACCTCAAATTGATCATTTAGTCAGGTTATCAACTAGCGCATACACGTCTCAACTTGGCATCAACTGTTAAGTTCTTCCAGTTGTTTCTAAAGAGTGAAATAAGATGAATTAGAGAAAAAAAATTGATTATTAGTTTTTGTGCGGGACCATCAACTTATCAATTTGCAGTTCAACTTCCTCAACTGCCCACATACACGTTTCAATTTATCCCACCAACTTTAAATTGAATCAAAGTTGGTCAACTCATTGAAGCATGTATGGGTCGCTTTAGGATGGGTACAGACAGAATGGTTCTTGGTTTCAGAGAAGAATGTCATCCTTGAAGGAGGTGATAGGGGGCAATAACTGGGAAATTTCTCTTAAATTTTTTTTTTTATTTGATTACCTTAAATAAAGTTGTCTTCTTTTAACTCCTTTTTGTTTCATCCCTTTATCTTTGTCTACTCAAAAATTACTGAGCCTAACGGATGACCTTTATTATTATTATTATTAGTTACGGGGGATGCAGACAGGGTTTCTGCCTCTCATCTAGTCACTGCGACCTATAAGAACTATAGTGACATTAACCCTTGATGCCCTAGGGCGCCCATTCGAACTTAAGGTCTTTAATGAAGCTTATAATATTCTTTAGGGTCATTTTTTCGACATCCTCTGGCAGTGGAAATGCCTTTCCTAGATGTCTTAGCCTTATGCGGCACAGAGTTTCGCAGTCACATAGGACATCTTCAGCGGATTCGTCGTCTTCCATACTTCCATCTTACCCATCTTCTTAAGATGGTATCTAAGTGGGCAATGCCCAGTAAGTAGGCCCGTTATGAGCCTTAGTTCTTTCCTGCTGAGTGTGAGGAATTTTTTTGTCCTCCGTTGCGAATACTTTATAAACTTCTTCGCTTGTCTCAGCCCCGGGGTATTTTCCCAGTATTTTCTTAGTTCTGTCCTCCCAAAGCCTGATCTGAGCTGAGAGGTGACTTTTCGGGTGTCCAAAGACAGGCTCAGGGCCAATAAACGGAGATTTGGCTCCTTCCTTTGCAAGGCGGTCCGCAATTTCGTTTCCCATAATGCCCTCATGTCCTGGTACCCAGATCAGTGTCACCCTATTTGTCTCGGTCCAGTTGCTTCAAGACAGCAAAACAGTCCCAAACTAGCTTAGACTCAAAGGTAAACGAGTTTAACGCTTTAAGTGCTGCTTGGCTGTCTGCGTGACCCTTACTTTCCATGTTTATCTAAAATTTTATAACTGTTGATGAAAATGAAGAGATCGATCCAGAACCAACTTTGTTCGAGATATGAGAGACCGGGTAATGGAACTTGTAACAGAATCAGCCGGAATGCTCTTAGCACCGGTATTTCAACAACGTCTGTGTATGGCGGTTATTAAGGGATGAACATCAACGAACATATCATTTTACTCCTATTCAAGAACTTCTTCGGCCAGATCTTGAAAAGCGGCGGGAATTTTGTAACAGGCTTCTTGAACGGAGCGTTGATGATTATACATTTCTTGAAAGAGATCCAGTTTACAAAAACTGGATATCTTAATTTCCACAATCTCAATACATGGGCTGAAGAGAACCCTGGCGAGGTAAGAACCTCTTCAGCCCAGCACAGATTTTCTGTCAATGTATGGGCAGGAATAATCGGGAAGAGACTCATCGGTCCATGTAATCTCCCTGATAGGATGAATAGCGAAAATTATTTAAGTTTTCTGGAAACCACAATTTCCGATGAAGTCGAAAATATTCCGTTGTCAATATGGAGAAATATGTGTGGTACCAAACATGATGGTGCTCCAAGTCAGTGTGGACAAGGCGTTAGACTGTGGTTAAACCACAACTTTTTCATTAGATGGATCGGTAGATTTGGTCCTATTAATTATTGGCCTCCCAGATCACCAAAACTTAAACCTCTGTATTTTTACTTATGGGGACAAATGAAAGAAATTGTCCACCAAAAGGAAGAAAAGTACCAAAGAGGAAACAAGAAAGACTATAAGAGAACAGATGGAAACGACTGACATAAAAAAAAGGTCTTTGTTATGTCTGCAGTCAAATGGGGGCCATTTTGAAAACTTGCTAAATTAGACTAAGTTGGGTTTTAGTTGTTTTTCTTAGTTTGTATATGTAGAAATGAAGTTAGGGATAAAATTAATAATAAATTGTATATCGAGCAAAATTTAAATGTTTCTTTTTATTACTTTTTGCGGTTGCTCTGAATCTTTGGATTAAGCATTAGCTACAAAGGCAGCATGTTAAGTTCGGTAACTATTGAGTAGACAAAGATAAAGGGATGAAACAAAATGCAGTTAAAAGAAGACAAAATTAGGCTTTATTTAAGGTAATAAAATAAAAAAGAAATTAAAGAGAAATTTCCGACGTATTGGACTTTTAGTACAAAAAAGGTGATATATCGTGCGAAATGTCTGAATTTAAGTTTTCATATTTCGACAACAATCTTTTACGTAAAGTCTTCAAAACTACCTTAATTCAAGAATTATTTGTCTACTTTAAAATTCGTGTTAGATTTCTATCGAACGTTGCGTAGTTTCAAAGATATAAGCAAAAATGCCACACCCTTGCTTCCTTTATCGCAGCCCAAATTTGTCTGATGACGACACGGTATCCGTATTTGACAATATCTCCAACAATATTGATCATTTGCTTTCTGTCTCCCCCTCTTCCGAAATCGTCCTGGCAGGCGATTTTAATGTCCATAACATACCGGGGCTCAGACATTCTTCTACCACAAGTCCTGCGGGCCGATTCGTTGAACTATTTTGTGAATCTTTCAATTTGCATCAGCTAGTGGATGCACCGACGAGAATCCCTGATGCAGCTGGAGATAGGGCCAATTTACTAGATTTGTTTCTGTCATCTCACCCTGACAAATATTCTATCTCAGTCGGCTCCCCTCTTGGTAATTCAGACCACTGTCTAATTACGGCTCAATTTATCACCTCATCTCTGCGCCGCCCCACTTCTCCACCTACAAGTAGGCTTCTCTGGCACTATAAGAACGCTGATTGGGAAAGTCTCAATCAGTATCTTAGAGATATACATTGGTCGGTCTGTTTTGCTTCGAGGGATGCTGATGAATGCACATTAGAACTTAGTAACATACTAAGTCTAGGCATGCGTGAATACATTCCGTATTCTTACAGCAGATCTCAACAACAGCAAAATCGCTCTTGGTTTAACGATAAGTGCAACCAAGCTATAAAAGCGAAAGAGTCTGCTTTTCGCGCCTATCAAGTGCATCCTTGTCCAGAACTGAAAGAAATCTACAAGACTGCACGGAACACCTGCAAGTCCATTATCCAGAGAGAAAAATTTCTTTTTGACCAGAATGTTAGACAAAGAATCTTGGCAAGCCGCAAAGGTAGTAAAGGTTTCTGGTCCCTGGTCAAAACCATCAGGAACAACTTCAGCAGTTCCTCTATACCTTCACTACTTAATAATGGTGAAGTTGTTGTTGACTCCCTGGATAAAGCCAATAGTTTGGCTGCTAGATTCGCATCAAATTCTTTTCTTCCACCCACTTCACAGGCACCTGTCGTGCATCCCCCGTGAGGATGTGTACAAGAGCCAATACACATCCGTACGAGAGATCTGTTCAAGGTCCTTAAAGGAATCAAAGTCTCTAAAGCCGCAGGCCCTGATTGTTTCTCGCCCCTATTAATTAAAAGCTATGCCTCACCCTTGGCTAAACCTCTGCGCACACTATTCTACCTGTCCTATTCGACAGGAAAATTTCCAACTGCTTGGAAACTAGCTCACGTTCAGCCTATTCCCAAGAAAGGAGAGGGTAGCGATCCCTCAAATTATCAACCATTTGCAATCACTTCGATTCTTTCAAAGGTTTTTGAATCTATCATTAACTCCAAATTAATGAAGTATCTGGAAACCAATCAGCTCATCAACGATCGCCAATACGGTTTCCGGCACGGTCGCTCATCTGGAGACTTGCTGACTTTTCTTACGGAACGTTGGAATCGTAGTCTTCACAATTTTGGTGAGTCCAAAATCGTTGCTCTAGATATTTCAAAGGCCTTTGATAGAGTCTGGCATCCACCCCTTTTAGCCAAACTCAAAGCACTTGGTCTTTCCCCTCCTCTTCTATTATGGATTGAAAGTTTTTTATCTAGTCGCCAAATTCGTGTTGTATTAGATGGCGTTATATCTGAACCTCATCCTATTAATGCCGGTGTCCCCCAGGGCTCTGTTATTTCTCCGACTCTATTTCTAATCTTCATTAATGATTTGCTTTCCCTTACTTTCAATCCTATCCATAGCTTTGCTGATGACAGTACCCTTGATTTCGCATACTCCTTTGACACCCTGGCGGATTCCAGAGGGAACGCCACATGTGTTAAACGAGACTGCATGATTAGATCATTGAATAACGATCTTGACAATATTCTCGCTTGGGGCAAAGTGAATCGCGTCGAATTCAATGCATCTAAGACCCAAAGCTGTCTCATCTCATTAAAACAAGACCATCACTTAACCACTCCCGTTTCGTTTGATGGAGCACTAATTTCTGATTCACCGTCACTAAGAATTCTTGGCATTAATATTTCCAGTAAGTTAAGCTGGACAGATCACATCTTCTCGGTTGCCAAAGAAGCATCAAAATGTCTTGGATTTCTGAAAAGGTGTAAGAAATATTTCAGCCCATCAAATATAGCGCTCCTCTACAAGTCCTACACCAGACCTAGAATGGAATACAATTCCCATGGGCCGGGGCTGGTCGCACAGCCTTAGCTTCATTGGATATTGTCCAAAAGAGAGCCTGCAAGCTCATTGGCGATTTGGCAATAACTTGTCATATCGACTCACTCGAGCACCGCCTCAATGTTGGATGCCTTTCGCTCCTTTATCGCTATATGCATGGTCAATGTTCTGATGAAATATCTAGTCTGATCCCTTGTAGAATAGTTTTTGCACGCAATACTCGCGCTGCATCCCACGCTCATCCTTTTACCCTTCAAATTACCTTCGGCCGTACACTAAAATTCCGTGATGCTTTCTTATCCCGAACTGTGCGAATGTGGAACAGTCTACCATCTTCTGTCTTTCCTCCGGCATACAACCTGCGAAAGTTTAAGGGCGACATACATCGGCACCTCCGCCGCTCTCCTCATATCCCTTAATCCTTTCCCTATCTCCTTCCTGCCACGCTGTGCTTTGCATCATAGGGTATCCCCAGAGCTTGGCTTAATAATATATAAAAAAAAAAAAAAAACCCTGCACTTTGAAGATGCTTTTAAGCCGACTTCCTCAAAAACCGTTAGAAAAATTGAAAATTGTCCATACAATTTTTTTTCGTTTCTCGAGCTCCTCTATCACCTCCTGCAAGGATGACATCCTTATCTGAAACACCCTGTTATATCACAGAGCTCCAGTTAGTTCCGAAGTTATAGAAACTTTTAAAGGTGTAACTCTGGAACGAAACTTTGAATTCGTCTATTTCGCGGGTAAGATTATTTATTTCGCTAAATGCTAGCTACAACGGTCCCAGGACACAATACTTAAATTAAGCTAAAGTACAGAGCAATTATTGAGGATTTTTCTTAATTGAGTCTTATTAATGTTAAAATCTATCGAATGAAAATTCAAATTAAAATTACAGCACATTCTAGTCATAGGCTCATAGTGTCCATAGTTGGTTCGATGAGAACACAAATAAATCAAGTCATTAGATCGCAAGTGTCGAGATCGTGAATTGAAATTAATTTTCTGAAGCATCAACGGCATGTCGATGTCACCCTTCACAAGTTGAAATATAAAGCTAATGTCACAAATTTTTCTACAAGTCTCAAGGGTAGGAAGGTGTATTAAATTTAATCTTTCGTTATAAGGAGGAAGATGAAGTCTATCCCTCCATTCAAGACCTCTTAGAGCAAAAAGTAAGAATCTCCTCTGCACGCTCTCAATACGATCGGAGTGATTTTTGTAAGAGGGAGACCAGACAGGACTGGCATATTCCAAAATGGGTCTAACAAGAGTGGTAAAAAGAAGATTAGTAATGTAGATCTAATCTTATTCTTTTGCCCAACGCTTTGCAAAATCTAACATTGAATTCGCCCTATTAACGATGCGATCTATGTAAAAGTTAAAGGTGAGTTTCGACTCAAACAATATCCCCAAGTCACATATTTTATCAAGTTTTGAAAGTAAACAACCCATTTATAGCATAGACAACATTCGAAGGAAGTCGCTTACGAGAGAAAATGGTTACCTTCCATTTATCACTGTTTGAAATGAGAGAACTCTTTTCCCACCATTCAACAAGTCTGTCCAGGTTATCCTGCATCACAATCGCAATGCGAGTCGATAGATTTATATAATTTTAGATCATTTGTGTGTTTTAGCAAATCAGATTTGGTAACTACATAGGAAACATCATTTATGAGTAATATGAAGAGAGGAGGCCCTAAGTGACTGCCCTGTGGAACACCGGAGTAAGCCGTTATTTCTTCAGACAGGGCAGAACGGAACTGAATCCTAAGTTTACGATCCTTAAGGTAGGATGATAACCAGTTCAACAGCCAAATTGGTAAACCTAAAGATCTCAGTTTAAATAACAAAACAGAGTGAGGAAGCTTGTCAAAAGCCTTGCTGAAATCTGTATAAATACAGTGAGTTTCGCAACCACGCTCAAACGATTCGATACAGGTAGATCTAAACGGAGTAGATTTGTTGTTGTTGTCCTTCCCTTCATAAACCATGCTGACAAGGATTGAGAGCTCCACTACAGTGATAGTACAGGAATTCAAATAAAGAAACAGTTTGGGAATATAAGACAATTCAACAATAGGACGATAGTTGGTAACAAGCTCCCTTTTACCTGTCTTAAAGATTGGAACAATAAACGACTCTTTCCATAACTTAGGAAATTTACCAAGCCGCAGTGATAAATTAAACAGAAATGTTAACGGGTAAGAAAGCATTCCACTGCAGTTCTTTAAGACAATAGGGGGTATCCCATCAGACCCAGCAGAACAACCAGAGTCCAGCTTGGACATGGAATCTTCAACAGATTTCTGATCAATAGTGAAGATAGAAGGGATATCAACTTTAGGAAGCGTCGTTAAGTAATTAAAATAAGCGCAAAATCTATTTGAGCGTCATATGTTAAAAATGATTCACTAAAGTAATCAGCAAAGAGATTCGAAATCACAGAGGGATCATGACCAGAATTATTATTAAATACTAACACAGGAGGAAAATTATTAGATTCCTTTTTGGTATTTACAAAACGCCAAAATTGCTTAGGATCAGATCTTATTACATTTCTCATTATACACATAAACCTATAAAACCTTCAAAACATGTTTAGTTTCAAAAGAATCCGTGATCCGAACATATAACAATTTTGGATGATTTTGCTTGGTATGACCCATATCATAGATGGCATAAGAACTAGATGTCGCATAGAGTACCAGAAAAAGTATACAGATTTTAAATTGCTGGTCCATTCTGGAATAGACCACAACATGTTTCAGAGGTGCTGAGAACAAATGTTCCTTTAACAGCAGATTTGTATACATTTGGTCGACACCCTCAACATGTAGATACGGGAAAATATGAACCGCTCGACGTATCCTATCATCATTTCTCTTTTCATGTTGCTGTATACTGATTAAACTAAAGGAGTGATACACAGCACAACATATTGGGTGAGGTGGGTGGGGGGGGGGGGGGGGGCGTAAACGTATTCACAGCGATCTTCATTCAATAGATGCTGGTATCTGTCGCTGTGGTAACTGGACATAATACGAATAGTAAAGGAAGGGAGCCGCAAAGTTTGTGTACGTGAATGAAGCATCTTAATTGAGTGCAAATGTATACAAGACGTGGCCGACGACAGGGCCATAGCAAACTAATAACATACAGAGCAGTGCCTCGCTCCAATATAAAATTAACAATGCCACGACCTGATGTAGGGAAGGCCGAAATTTTTTCTTAGAAATTTACTAGAATATTTTTTGCTTATTGCTTGGCTACGCTTGTACGCTCATAGCAGTTGTTGTCGCCCTCCAAAAGTGCGTATAAATTCTAGGGAAAAATTTTCCATTAAATTTCTAAGAAAAAATTGAGGCCTTCCCTGATGGAAGGCATTATTGATTTTATATTAGAGCTCTCGGCCACGGCCCATGCATGAAAATTCGAAGGAAGAAATTTCCAGTAAATTTCTAAAAAAAAAAATTGTGGGCTTCCCTTCATCGGTGGTGATTTTTGTATGGAGCGAGGCATTGCTGACTTACCCTTTGGGCACCGTTATCAAGTGCCAAGTCGAGGCATCGTTAATTTTATATTCTAGAAAAGCGTTGCATATTTTTGTTCTACGTGTCTAGACTTCGTATGTTATTAGCTTGTCAAAGCTGGGCGAATTGTAAATTTCTAGGAAAATTGTTAAGTTCGATAGGAGAATATTTAGTTGGTGTAAAGCCGTCATGTAATACCATTCCAAAAAATTACTCTCAGGGGCAAATGAATTTAATAAAGCTGTTTCTTTTAAATCAAATCAAATCCTAATAACTACAGCAAAATAAAATGTATTTCCAAAAACGAGACAAGAAAGAAGTAACGCTTACGTCCCCCCCCCGCACCGAATATGTTATTTTGTGCATCCTCCTTTAATTTAATTAGTACAGCGACATGAAAAGAAAAATGATGAGAGTTACGTCGAGTGATTCATATTTTCCCGCATCTACCATGTTGAGGCAGTTGACCAAATGTATACAAAACTGCTGTCAAAGCAACATTTGTTCTCGGTGCCTGAGAAACATGTTGGAATGAACCAGCCATTTCTATACTTTTCTACGGTATGCTATGCGACATCTAGTTTTTATGCCATCTATGCCCATATGCATAGATGCGTCTAATCCAGAAAAATCATTGATATTTTCTCAGATATTGTCATGCCTCATGCAGTACTAAAGAGTGCCTTGTGTCCGAATTGCTCTTATAAACTTTGACGAAAAAGTTGATACAAATTTTTAACCTGGTTTCGACTCAGAAGAATGCAATCATACTCAGCTAGGTGGGATCCGGTGCAGTCGCTTAATGAGTTAGCCAATGGGACACAAAATTAAAGAGATGACGATATTTGCCGCAAATGGGCACAACTATAGTCACTTTTGCAAGTCTTTTGCTTTTCTCAAAATCATGGATTTCTTGGTAAAAACTTCCTGTTATTCTTGAAATTTTGACTTTGACATAACTGAGATATCGGACCTGCATTCAGAAGATTCGTAACTCATAATCAAATCACTCGTTTCCTCTCTGTTTATCTAACTGAGATCTATCCATTACCGGTCGGCTAACAGCTATTCCTGGAATACTGGAATCCTGCCTAGTAATAATTACTATCACCATGACTAGACGTCTACAGGGTGAACTGAAAGAAAATCATAAAGGAACCGTTCACATCACATAAAGTAATCAAAAGGTTAGCGTAATGATGCTCTCATTGAGTTCACTCCACTAAAATACCTTTTACTAACACCTCTATAACTATAGCAGTGCGTGCAATAAAAAAAAAAAAAGTTTTATCACTAAATATGTAGGTCAGGCCAAAACATTCGTTTCGTATTCGCTTTCTTCGCTATTTCAGCACTGTGAACTGATTTTTTTTTTTTTTTTCTGATACTCAAGGCATGTTATATCATCCATTCTCCCCCTGTGCCGCCCACTTCAATTACTTTATCCACATAATGTTTCAAAAGTCATTCCTAATGCCGCCGAGAGTCATTTCAACTCGCGAAACCCAATAGAATCAGTGGCGCTTATTCAATTAAATGCAAATTTGCATCAGAGGCACCGCAGCCTAAAGGTTTTTATTTAGTACAGCTCGATCTCGAAACGAAAGCACCAATTGAAAGGGCAATTTACACATGTTTTCCTCGCAAGTTAATGAAATTCATGGCTGTCTCCTGTAGTACTGTGCCCTGTCACACACACTCCTCATAGTGCGCTGTCGTGTTTTGAGTGCACAAAACAGAGTGGCTTCGGCCATGCATTATTTAAGACTGGTTGGAGCAACAGACAAGGCCTACGGGGAGCCCAGTTACGTTACGGTAACCGCAATGGTGAAGGTATGCAAGTGGCATGGCTAGACTAAGGGACAAGGGGGTCTCCGTACGTACGGTGGTTTCAACCGACCTACCCACACGTATTAGTATAGCATATTACTCACTTGAGCTAACCGCAAACATCGTGGGGCCCATTAAACAACCAGAAAACCAGGCTCCGTTCAGTGCTCGTTCATATATATCCGAACAACGTTCATTTATTATCCGCTGCGGTACCATGCTCATCTGGATGCTACTAGCTATGTAGCAGAGCAGAGCCCATGGGATATTCGGCTTTAGAATCGGCACTCATCGTATGAGTGTGCTTTTCACAATCTCGCAAAACAAGCCTCTATACATGTATGCATACCTGTATGCGTTTGCAACTTTTTACCTACTTTCATAATGTGCATCCAGCTGAGATGTTTCCCTCATTCCTTGTAAACTCTGCTATCAGCAAACGCACGAACAAGAACAACCGAAATGAGCAGCTTCTACACGTTGTGTTTAGGTTTTCTTGACAAAAAGCTTTTCCCTGTCCCATTGTATATAAGGACCCGGGAGGAAAAGTAGAAAGGCCTATGGGGAACAAGAACTAACTTCTCGCCTGCAATACAAGGTTCTCAGTTGCCATGAACGGAACCCCACTACCCAATTCTTGCCATCCACTGTCGCCAGCGGGCATAATTAATCGCATGGCAAATAATCGGCTTAAATGGAAATTAGCCGACGGCTATGGCTGCAAACTTGGCAGAGCAGAGATTCTTTGCTTGGCTTTAAAAAAGTGCGGGACTTTTTTTTTTATCGCTGCTATGCTTTTGCCCGTCGGCCTGGAAAATTAAGATTTTTTTTCTTCTAAAGAATTGTTAACTTTTCTCTTTAAATGTAAAACACACTTAATATGAGTTTTTTTTTTTCTTTTTTCAGTTTGTCACAGTTGCGTCATGAAGCACCTGCGCACAGAACAGTACTGCCCCTGTTGCGAGATGATGATCAACACAGCTAAGCCGAACATCAAGTGAGTAATGAAATTGAAAATTAAATCTGTTTTGCCCGTTTACCTCATTTTGGCAATTAATTAATTATTTTTTTCCGATTTTATTTATTTTATAAAAAAAAAACAAATATTGAATTCCCCCTCCGTCCGTCCGCCTTATCCCGCCTGGCTACCTTTCTACGATTTTCTACTCTCAACTTTAGAAATTTATTTTTATGGGGTTTATAAGTAGCTGCGGTGGCTGGTAGCAACCTATCTGGCTGCTTAATCGGGGACACGTTTACATCGAGATGGATGCGGTTGATCCCCTCGAATTGAAATTTATGCTATTGGCCCGGTTTATGGCGGTCACCGAGTCGAAGATATTTTTATGAGTACGCCGGCCGCCGCTGGCGCTGTGTGTGCGATTGGTCTCCCTCCCCGCACAGACCTGTTTGTTTAATTGTGTGTAGTATATGCGCCTAGCATAAAATTTATTCCTGTGAGTAATGAGTCAGGCATACAGGGACACAGCCAGACACATTGGGAGCTTTCACTGAATTTTACCAGATTTTTCTCATTTAATCAATTTGGTGATGCTTTAAGCTTTTGAGTTGTGTTCTCGTTTTTCGGTTTTTGTTTTTGTTTTCAATTGTTATGCTGTAATTACCTTGCTGAGATGAAATACGGGAAACTATTGAATCCTGTGGGGAGGAACTCTTTAATCCGTTGCAGGATTATTGGAATTCTAAGAGACTTCGTTACGAAGTTTATCATTAAATCATTTTTTTCTTAAAATTTTTGCTCCCTAATAATTTTTAAAATATTTTTCAATTCAATGAATGACCAACCAACCATACAGATAAAGGGTTTTGTGAAAAAATAACTGTAAAAATTGTTATCAACGCACCGGTCTGGGTTGGTTGGTAGGATTAAAGAGAGGTTCAGCCTAGGCTGATTGCTCACCGTGTTAAAACCAAACCAATTCGACGCTCATATAAATTCAAGAATTAACTTCAACCCCCAGCCTTCTCTGCTTGCCTTACCAGGCAATAATTTATTGTACTGAAAGTCCAGTACTGATTTTTATGAATTCATCTGGAATTAAAACTATTTTTTTTCTCATTTAAGTACTGGATAAGTACTAAACGAATACCGATTGTTTGAATTACGCATAAAAAAAGCAGTTCAGAACTTCAGTTCATCGTAAGTATCATAAGAATTCCGATTTATCGAAATTCACATCTTCTTTTTGATACGTAAAGCAATTAAGTTTTACAGTACTGAAATATTACTGTAAATCTACTGAAATTATGAATTAAAAAAATAAAATTTTACAAAGTCTAAAATTAATTAATAAGTACCTATTTAAGTTCTGTACAAGTATTCGGAAAATTTTGTACAGAAATTTATTCATATTATTTCTATAAGTATCTATGCAGTACCTTGGCAGTACTGAATATTTGTAAAATGAGTCATTCATGAATATTCGTATTCACTGTCATGTCGTGTTGTATTTTCGCATTGCGTTTTAGTTAGAACAGTTGCATAAATGAAGAATATTTTGTAGGAAGGAATGAAGGATGTTCTGCAGAATAAAATGAATAGCAGTATAAATGAATGCAGGAATAAATGAATTATCAGTATAAATATGTATATTTGCTACTTTTTTCTTTTTATATTTTTTATACAAACACAGAATTATGTTTTATGTTTACATTATTACATTATATTAAAAGTTTTCACACATTTATATTTCTTTCCCTTATAAATTCCATTTCTTTTTTATAAATTTGTCAATGTGTGATTTAATGGAGAAACAAAGAATATGCCGTTTTCATAAGGAAGACAACAAATTTTACATAGTAGGTACGTCATTCTTAAGATCAGAGATATCATACTTCAATATTTTTTTCTGGAAATGTCCCCAAAAACACAAAAAAATTCTTCTAAACCGCCTGGTTCTTCATTTAAAGTGTTAATATAATTAAATTGTTGACCGAATATGCACACACATCACTTCTAGTTTTTTCAAAATATTTTACGCCAACAATAATACGTCGTCCATCTCGTAAACATTAAGCAATTATCATTGAAACTGTTTGCATTTATCTTAAAGTTGCAAAAATTACATAGTCTAAATTTATTCGTGCCTAAAACAATTTTACCAAATTACTGGTTTTCTTTGTTAGTATCAATAACATCCAGGTTATTTGTTTGATTTAATTCATGTATTCTATTATAACACTGTTCTAGCGGGCGAACGCTAGAATATAACATACTTATGATATGTTTTATATAAGCCTCAAATTTATAGCAGCTATTCTCGTCAAGAGGACCGAGAATTTTCGCATCGTTTGCTAGGTGAACAAGATCATATGTACATTAAAAGTGCAATTATTTATTCGATATAACTTTTGAAAATATCTTACGAAGTATGTAAGTAACTCTTGTGCATAGTCATTATAAGTATAATAGTAAAATGAGGAAGTCAGAATTCTAATAGCTAGACTTAAGCATAAAAAATGTTTATAATTTTTTTTAAGGAAACTGGACCGGTGTACAAAAGAAAAACTCTTAAGCTCCGACACTTTCAAATAATTGACAAAATGTAGAGTTCTACGTTTTTCGTTGGAACTCTGAACATGCATAGAGATAACACTGCTCAAGTCTCTTATTAAGTTTAGACAATTGCTCTGCTTTCAATTTTTGTGCGCTTGGTTTTCCAATCCAAACGGAAATTAGCTTTTTACAAATTCCTTCATCAACCAAATGCATTTTATCTAAAGGAAAGTTTGCTATCATATCAATAGGAAGACGCTCAAAGATCGAATGGCTACTTTTGTGATGATCACTATCATCACTTCCATGAAGGAATCTTTCTACTTCTAAAGTTTTTGTCACTTCTTAATTGTGTATTAATATCCGGATAAACGACTACTTTTCTACCATTCCTTGAAAGTTGTACTAACACCTTTAGTAAAACATTTTGGACAGCAATAATATCCCACGTCCGTGACCCTTGATCTGTTTTACAGATGCCATTGCAGGTGCGTCACATACGCAAGCATGGAACTTAATTTGATAACTTCTAGAATTGTGTGTTAATCCACTCTTGAAAAGACTTTCCATCTCGGTCACGAAATCCTCAAGAAAATTGTTAAAATTATCAGGTTTTCCGAATGCCTTAAAAATCCCAACAGCAAATACACTGGCGCAGGCTTTATGATATGGAGCAAATTTTGAACGCATCCTAAAATCAACCAAAAACTAGAACCCCCCACTTGCTGATATAGAGGCTCCATCTATACTGAACGACATTCTTAGTATAGAAACGTCCGTGTATAATACATATTTTTTTTTTGTAAAGAATCTAAAAGACATTCTAAACAATTTCTTACGCCAAAGTGAATATATTTTCCATTATCAATTGTTTTTATATGTCGCAATTCGGTCGATAATGGTGTGGATAGCAATGTCCTAACGTCCCAACGTCCATTGGTACGCTAATATTTTTAATAATTTAGATAAAGCATCTGTGAAGTAGCCCAAGTTGTCAATTTCAATAAAAATGAATTATCATGCGGTATTGAATGATTTTGTATATATTCTTGGTCCGGCAGCATAATTGTTGCATCTTGCGTTTGCGTGTTTGCCAGGTTGCATACGAGAACCGTAATTGGGAAAAAAAAAATTGTGTTAGTTGAATAAATTAAAAAAAAAAATATTTTTTTAATTCAATTATTATTTTCAGTACTATACCGATATTAACTAACATTCAGTAACGTTTAAGTACTGAATATTTAATTACATTCGAGCAGAATAGAGTTTTGAAAATCAGTACAGAATTGTTTTTAAATTCAGTACTGAATGCATTCTCAGTTTAGTACTGAATAGATTTTAAATTCAGTACTCCAGCAGTGCATCTGCAATTTAAAATTTCGGAATCCGGAATTCCGAAATTGTTCCGCTTGAATTCTGCATGTTTCAGTATTAGGAAGGGAAATGAGAGTTCCGATAGACTCCAGCTGGAATTCAGATCTGTTACCCGGGTTATGAGGCAAGACATTTTTCATATATTTTAATAGCGAAGGCTGGATGGTGACAACGGTAAAATGTCACTGTTTCCGGTATATTTCCCCGAATGTCTGGCAATTAACCAATCCCAATTTGTGTATATACCTCTTGAGACTTGAGAGAGTTTTTAAAAAGAACTTGCCTCAAGAGTATTCTGTAGGCCCTATATCAACTAGAATCGTCCTAGGTATACGAGGGGAATGTCGTGTGGATTACAATAAATTGAGTCTTTTCTGGGTTAAATTTCAAATCAATAAACTTGGGCCAAGTATTGATTTTGCCCAGAATATTGTTAATGAGAGCAGTTCATGCAGTATTTGTTTAACCCTTTCGCGTTGGAGTTTTTTTTTTAAAGATACACTGTAATTCTAGATAAAGAATCAATTAGATATGAAAATTACTTTTACTCTAAATTTTTTCATACCATAGTTTAGGAGTGGGGGGAACGGGATAAATCGTACCAACAGCTAGTTACTTTGGGACAATTCATCCCAACAGATGTGAGCAAATTAAAAAACAATAATAAAAAAACAAAAATAACCTTTATTCAACGGAACAACAATTCATATCAAAAACAAAAATTATATATAGAAAATCAATAAAAATATAAAAAAAAGTCTTAATTTTATTTATGGTATGAAAGCACAATGGAATATCACATGCTTGACATGTAAAATAATATGTACGTTTATCTTTTTGTTTGCCAAATTATCTTTAGAGCATTTTACACAAAGTTTTCATGAAGTCCCTTCTAGCGGCATATGATCACCTACATTATAAAATATTTTTGGAGTTTTTGCAGGACGTCCAGTCTGGTTATGCCTTTTATAACTAGCATTCTCTCTTCCAATTGCCACCAAGGCTTCTGCAAATTCTGACAAAAAATCCAAGTAATTAAGATTTTTGTGTTGTAGTTCTTAACGAATTATCCAAGCACTTACACATGTTGTCATTAAAAGTTTGTTGAAAACTTTCTTCCACCATTTAGTTGATTTTCGGTTGACATCATACACTGCAGCCATTTGATCCGAAAGATATATGAAATTGATTTTGGACAAGAAATTGAGAGCTTTTCCATTTCCATTTTGATCAATATTTTCTTTACCACTGTATATATTTAGATCATAGGTGTATCCTGTGTATGAATCACAACGTTTCCATATCTTTATACCGCGTTTTATTGGTTTCATCGGTAGATATTGCTTCATTACGGATCTACCCTTGAATTTAGTCATAGATTCGTCTATTGACTGATGTGAACTTTCTTCTCTACATTTCAAGTATGTATGTTTTAGACATGCCACAACTTCGTCAATATAATATCGTTTTTGAACAATCTAATGGTTTTTCTGGATCATTGAAATATAATTTTGAGATGAGTAAACGATATCTATCTCGTGATATGGAATTTTTTATCATACTAAATTATTATTATTTTTATTATATCCTTGTGATTTTTTCTTTGACCAGTACGATTGATAATTTGGTAATCGATTGTAGCTCATTATTAGAGTAATTCCAATTACAATCATAATTTCATGATAATCGGTTTTTGGAATTTTCTCAGAATGTCCAATTTCTTGTTAGTGAAGTCACCATAAATCACCATAAATAAGCTTTTAGGAAACAGCTTCAGAAATATTTCTATTTCTGTACTTGATCTATCTAAACTTACCAATATTGATGGAATGTTTTTAGGTGGTATGGTTTTTCTTGGCCAAACATTTTGAAAATCTTCTTTCCAGACATTTTGTGGCTGAGCACTTACAGTTGGTGGTACAATCTCGATGAAATATTATCAACATTATCATCAACGTCATCAATTGGTCCAAAATGGAACTGCTATAGTTGGATAAATACTCTTCTAAATCAAGTTCTCTATCACTCGGTATATACTCAGAACCAGAATCTGAAAAATCGGAACCGTCTTCGTCATCAGATGATTCCATCAAGGCTCGAATTTGTTTTTGTGTGAACCTTTCCATTTTCAAATAATAAAAACTGAAAATATAAAAATACCGATGTTCAAAACTATTGGGATGTATTGTACCAGCTAATATAACTGCTGGGATATTATATCCCAACTTCCAAAAAAAAACCTAAACGTTTACGTTGTGGATATAATAAATGTGTACAGAAAATTTCTTACATAGTTCTAAATAGATTTCCTACTGTAAAATTACAAAAAAAAAAAAAATACTTACCAATGAATAACACCGCTAAAACACGTACTTTTGCCGAACAAAATCACTGTACTCAAGAACACGACTTGCTTCAACAAGTATTCCAGCACTACTGAGAGAATTTATTCCAACGGAACGAAGTGAAAGAGAACACTGATCATAAAACACTAAAAACTATTAAATGCATAGTTTTAAAATACAAAAAACTCCCAACAGCTTAAAAGGCATTTTTCTGGGATGCATTATCCCATTAGATGCGAAGGGATTAAGCCAGGATATCTGCTCAGGTTTAACTACAAATTATCCCTGTACGTGTCTAAATGGACATCTTGAATGATTCTACGATAAAAGTTTTTAAACATACTAAATTACAATGGACCCAGACTTGAACCCAGGGGTCGCAGAATAAGAGAACGAGGGGACTGAATGCATTCTTCTTCTTTTAAAACCGTTTGCTCTCGATTTGTTAGGAATGAATTTGTGAATAAGGATCTTATGATCGGGATTCATCTGCATTTTACTCCATTTCACGCTTTATCCTTATAAAAACTAAAAAAACAGGATAACTGATTACTTCCTGGACGGACTCTTTTAGTCGCACGTGGGACATAAAGCTGAAACAATATTTCACTCTCAGACTCTTGTCTAGGCGGCAACTTTCAATTAATTCCACCGAATCGTTGTCGCTTCCTGTGGCACAAGGTCTTCCTATTCGATGGTCTCCATGTGGGTTCCAGTCAAGGATAAGCTTATCAATTTTGTCGTTATTAAGTCGAATCGTGTGGCGGCCTATCCAATTCGACTTCGTTATTTCAGAGTTCATCCCACACGTCTGCTTACAAATGCTCCCAAATGGTTCGGTTAACCTTCCTTCAATATTAGCACCCGTATGCCAGAACGGACTTTATAGCTGTGTTCTTATGTGTACCTTGTTCTATATAAAACTCCCACATACTGGAGGGAACAAATTGTTCTGTCGAACTATTTGTACTGTTCGCTTCATTTATAAATCTTCTATGAAAATGCACGAGGCGTTCTTTTGTGTATCTTTAGATTAGATTTGTAAAGGGGTGTATAGGCGTTAGCCTCGCAGTCACTGCGACCTGAAAGATCTATTGTGAGTCCCCGTTGAATTTGCTCGATTTATAGGTTTAGACTGTTAATAAAGTCTAGAACCATTCTGGGCTGAGGTTAGACTAGGCCATCCGCAATTTCATTGCCTTTGTGGCCCTCATGTCCAGGTACCCACATGAGGATAACTTTGTTTCTCCTTGATAGATTTTTGAGGGTTTGTAGACATTCCCAGACTATCCCTGACTTGACGGTGTAGGACTTTAAGGCTTTGAGGGCAGCTTGACTGTCCGAGAGGATATTAATGGTTGAGCCATTTACGGCTCTTTTAATGCAGGTATTGGCGCATTCTTCTATGGCCAATACCTCGGCTTGGAATACGGTAGGGGTAGAGCCTAGAGCCTAGAGCCTTTGATATATGGCATTTGGGGCCGTATACCTCAAATCCGACCCCACTGTTTGTTTTTGAGCCGTCTGTATACCACACCATCGATCCTTGTTGGAAGGACGGTTTAGTGGAGCGCCATTGTTGTCGGTCTCCAAGAACCACTTGGAATGGTCTTACAAAATCCACTCTGGGTGTGATTATATCAGATATTGTCGTCACTTGCTCGAGGCATATCTGTTTTAAGATACTTAAATGACCAACCAGATCGCCTGGCTTTAACTGTTTCTCCGTTTGTACTCTAATAGCACTGGAGATCGCTTCCTTTTTCACCTGCAAATGCAGGGGTGCAAGGTTTAATAAGGCTTCCATGGCTGCTGTAGGACAGGTTCTCATGGCTCCAGTTATTCCTAGACAGGCAAGCCGCTGGGTTTTTTGAAGCAGAGCCTCAGCCGTCTTTTGATTAGTTTTTGGCCACCATGCGAGGGCCGCATAGGTGACCATGGGTCTAACAACCGTGGTGTACGTCCAGTACATCATTTTTGGCTTCAGACCCCATGTTCTGCCAATGAAGCGACGACACGTGTGGAGAGATCGCAATGCTCTATCCGTCACTCTGGACAGATTCGAATTCCAGGTAAGTTTCTTATCTAGGGTTATCCCCAGATATTTGAATTCGTCTGAAAAAATCAATTCCGTATTATCAAGAAGAGGAGCCGTTAGTGAAAGCTTCGATCTTCTTGTGAACGGAACGATTACCGTTTTGTTGGGGTTTATGCTAAGGCCTTTGTTTAAACACCACGTGCGGACTTTGGAGAGGGCTATTTGCATGAGGTCGGATATGACTTGATCATGCTTGCCCCGTATTGTAACTACTAGGTCATCCGCGTAGCCTTGAACATTAAAACCCGAACTGGTCAACTTCTCTAGCAGATCGTCAATCACGATCGACCACAAGAGTGGAGAGAGAACTCCTCCTTGTGGTCAGCCTTTTGCTGCGGTGATCGTGACTGAGCAGTTCGCTAGAGATGTGGTTATCCTCCTGCTTCTAAGCATGGAGTCTATCCAGTTTACCGTGGAGGGCTCAATGCCTTTATCCTCGGCAGCTGATTTAATTGCATCGAAGGAGGTATTATCGAAGGCTCCTTCTATGTCCGCAAATGCACATAAAGCCAGCTCTTTTGCTTCGAGCGCTTTTTCGAGGTCTTTGACTAGTGTGTGAATGGCAGTCTCAGTAGACTTGCCAACTTGATAAGCGATATGAGAATGAAGTGGTGATTTAATCAGAATTTCACTTCGAATGTGTAGGTCTAGGATTTTTTCAATGGACTTAAGCAAGAATGAAGAGAGGCTGATGGGTCGGAACGATTTAGCTATAGAACTAGCTATTTTTCCTGCTTTAGGTATAAATACCACCCTGACGTCTCTCCAACATTGGGGAACGTACCCTAGAGCGTAACTGGCTCGAAAAATTTTTTGTAGTGGAAAGAGCATTTCTTCAACACCTTGCTGTAGTAAGGCGGGAAAAATGCCGTCTTCTCCAGCAGATTTAAAGGGCTTAAATCTACCAATGGCCCATCTAACCTTGTTAGGAGTGAAGATTCTTCCCGCAAGGCTTTTGCTCCTGTTAGAGACTCTGTGCTTGTCCACCTCAATCGGGTCTGGAGCTATTATTCCTTGATCGGGAGTGAGAGAGTGGGGAAAATGAGTTTCTAATAAGAGCCTGACTAATTCCTCGCAACTCTCGGTGTAGTTCCCATCTTCCTTTTGAAGTGTGCCTATACCATTCGTGTGATCCTTCGAAAGTACCTTATGGAGCCTGATAGCTGCGGGCAATTGATCTATGCCATCGCAGAAGGTCCGCCAGGTTCTTCTTTTGGATCTCCTTAGTTCCGTGTTATATTCCGTTAGAGCCTTTTTATATTCCCCCCCAGATGCCAGAGAGCTTAGCTCTGTTGAATAGTTTCCTGACTTCTTTTCTTTTCAAACTCAGTTCCCTATTCCACCATGGTACCTGCCGATTGCAAGTCATTTGTTTCAGAGGGCAACTGTGTTCGAATGAAGTCATTACAGCCGTTTGAAGCTGCGTAGTGGCTGAGTCTAGCTCCTCAGTCGTGCTAATGCTACCGCCGGGAGAGTCAACTACAGCCTTAAGGTGTTGTCGATAGAGTTCCCAGTTAGTTAATTTAGGGATTCGGTACTCCTGACATGTGTTGAGTATGGCATCTATATCGAACCTGATGTGTCTGTGATCTGACATGGAAATCTCGTTCGATACATGCCACTTTCTTATTTTTGAACATACTGCCAAGTGTTAGGTCCAAGACCTCTTGTCTAATGATGTTCATAAAGGTTGGCTTATTACCTCGATTTAGTATCTCTAAGTTGTTAGACAATATAAAATCGTAAAGGTACTCACCCCTGGCATTGGTATCCGTGCTGCCACATAGCGTATGATGTGCATTTGCATCGCATCCAATGATGAAATGCTTTGCCTTGATGTACCCAGGGCTCCTGAATGAGCGCCAGACTAAGTTTCTCCGAGATAAATCTCCTGCTAAGCACGTCTGATGCCGCTTTAGCATGATGGAGATTTATCTGAAGGCAACTTAGGTGATCATTGGCCATGACTAAGATGGCTTTTTATGGCCGCTGTCAGCCTTGGTGGTGGATCCCTTAGGACCTTTGCTTTTGCCCGGCTTGGCACGGACAGGAGGGGGCTTCTTCTTAGTCTTTGTAGACTTCTTTGTGTATCTTTTGTTCTGCCCTATTCTGCGGACACAAAAGAACACAACTTAAATTCTAACAGAACAGCCGAAGTTTTATTTTATTGGAGATTACCTTGAATACCATAGAACGCACTTCTTTCTCTACTTATATGTCTTTTTTATGTCAACTAACATACCCCGATATTCGATATTTTAGTCTACAAGATAAGTATTCAAAAGTCTCCACTTTGTAGTTAAATATAAGTTTCAGTTTTGTTTGCTCATTTCTTTTCGTTGTAAAGTTGTTAAGCATTTCATTTAGGTCCCGAAGTTGTTGTAGGATATAATCAGCATAATTACTCTGACGTCATACCAGATCCCATAAGAGGCAATGGCGATGATTATAAAGATTCTCATCAAACTCTTTTTCGAAGCATTCGACAGAAAACTGTAGTACTATTACGCCTACGACAGAATTCCTTGAAAAACCGTTATAGTTTTTATGAGCTATGTTATCGAGTTAATTTAAATAAAATAATGGCTCCAAAAATTAACCATATTAATTCCATTGTACTTTTTTTGATCTATCAAAACTGTCAAAATATAGAAAACGTCATAGATTCAGAAAATTAATTTTCAAAAGCGACACCTTGCAGGGAATAGCCTAACCGCAAATTTTAAGTAGTACATAATAGCAACCCTCGACTGAGTCGAAGACCTTGTCATAAATCAGAAAAGTCAGGTAGAAAAGAAACCTGTAAACTGTCTATGGTCTACAAAAAATCGTCCTGACAAACCCAGTTTGCTACCTTCTAAGTATAATCTGCGACCTGCAGGCCTAGTTTTTTCTAGACTCATTTAGGACAAAACTTTTTCCGCGGTAGTACCCACAGCAGATTCCTTGAAGTTTTTCGCAGTTGTTGTTGTTCTCGGCTTTAGGATCTTTGGAAGACATCCGTAAATAAGCCCATTTTCATATTATAGTAGTAGTGTCGTAAAATTAGTCTTGTGGGTTGCCTTCGAGATTGTCGTTAAAGAATTACTTTTTCGGATTTTGCTACTTGTGAATATGTCGCCCTGCGGGGTTGCATTTCAGCGTTTACGTATCTGTTCTTCCGATCGTTACAGCAATGCTCTGTTCAAAACGTCTCATCCACTGACTTAGTTGCCAGAACAACGACAGAGATGACAGATAGGTCTTTCCACCTCAGAAATTAGGTCATAAAAAATATATTTGCTCAAAATATCAACATCCTTGGTCGAACCTAAGGGCTCGTACGTGGATGAAACTAGATCTCTGGGGATCTTTTGTGGATCGAAGAAGACATCGTTTCATCTTACTATGTTTGAGAAAGGGAAGGTGGTCTTTTAGCTGTTTCAGTCTGTATTTTTCTTCAACTCTATGGCAACTTTTGACGTCGATTGTACTAGCATTGATCCGCACGTCAATACACTATAAGTGAAAAGCGTAAGGATCACTGGGCATCTCGGTGAGTAAGCGCATCTGCCCTTAATGTATTGTGTTTCGTGGTTTATAATATTCATCTTACTAAAATAAAACCTGACGTCGTCGTCGGGATAAAACTTAAAAAATTTTGCGAAACCACAAACATTCAGATGCTGAGATCCAGACCTAGAATACATCCAGATTGGCAATTCTTTTCAGCTCAATAATGTCTGGTTCCTGTCTGGGTCACATCATACAGTGGCAATTTAATCATGGATGACACCGATATGCATTTAACCTTAACATCTGGATATTATCTTATCTGTTTCGAAATCTGTGTGTCACCCCCCCCCGTATATACTTAAGCAATCGATAAACTTTAAGTTCATCTCTCTCATTTAAAATTCTTTAAACGTGCTTCAAAGCACAGACTGTAAACTTCCTGACCATAATGGAAATTGTTGTCCAGCTCTCGTTAACCTTTTCCCATCTGCAAAAAAAATGATTGCTTTCTTGTCGATTTCGATAAAAAATGTTCCAAGAGCCGCCGGGACTATAAGAAAAGGGAACAAGACCCGTTATTGATAGTCTTCTACAGCTCCATTCGAAGAGATTATTTTTCCTCGTTTTATTGCATTTTTCCAGATTTCAACTTCATTCGATGTCCTCGTATCTTTGATCTGGGGTGGATCGAGGTCTACTCTGCCCACCACCACACACCACACAGCATCATAGTTTTGTGTCAAACAAAAAAAAAAAACCCTACGTAGTGTTGGATTTTCAGGGATGAAATTGGTTTTCATGACCCCCTCCCTACCTACCAACCAGGCATTTATCGATACCCATTCACATCAAGTTAACCCCTCCGCAACTCTTGGATTCCCTTCCGTGCGTGCGTGTGTGACGATGATGGCTGCGAAATGGGAAAACAAATTTCACTTGATTTGATTTTTGGCACATTAGCACATCGCTTCTATGTCGACCTTATAGGTTGGTTGGGTGCACGCTGGGCTGGGGGATATACAAGCGACAGATAATGATGTACGGAAGGTATAGCGAACAGCTCGAATGGAGATTTTATGAACCTGCAAATCTTCACACCTCCCCCCCCCCCCCCCATCCAAAAGGTTCTAAAGCAGTACGTTTTCATCGGGAATCATTTATGTGGCAATCAATACGAAACGGGCGGCGATGGTATCGAAATTGTTCAGCCCATCATAGCGAATGAATGGTATGGCGGTGCGATAAAGCAGTCAACAACCGGAACGTAGATTTGATGATGGATTTAGTCGCTCCATCAAGTTTTTGAGAGAAAACGAACATGGATACGGCGGCTTTGGTTGGGAAATATTCCATAAGGCTCTCCTTAGGTGCCTATGAAGTGCATGCTTTACACAGAGCCAAGTCAAAGAAATCAATTCAATTAGCCGAGTGTATAAAAACTGGAGTCCAGTCACCAAGGCACCAACTTATCATGGCTCGGTAATTCGATCTCTAGAGAGCTAAGTGCGGTCCAGAGTGGTCACACAGCCTTTGAGGTCATTCGGTACAGCATCATACATATAGAGACGACGCGACGTCCGTTCACTTCGAGCTCTAGTGGTAATTAAACCATTTCGAGTGGAAGCAAACAAATTGACCCGAGCAGCCAAAGCAAAGCAGAGACTAAGGAAAAAGTCGAAAAAAAAACATTAAAAAAAAAAAAAGCAATGTGGCGGCTACGTCAGTTCACAGTGTAGCAAACGGCGCGGTCTTTTCGTGTAACAGCTCCAAACGGCAAGATGTAGCTGCTTTAAAAAAAATTTTGTGTGGTGTTGGAGATGTGGAACCGATAGAGCAGGGCCAGCCGAGTCGAAGGATTGATTGTGTCTGGCTTAAGTTTGATCGTGTCTTGTTTGATTACTTAACCTCCGCCGTCACATCCCCTGCAATTTTCCTCTGCTATACCCCTGACTATTATGCTAAATTGCTGTCACGGGGCCAAGTCGTGGAGCTTTGGTGGGTTGGCGGCTTTAGCTGCACCCAGTAACGCACTCAATTGGCTGAGCAAAGCAGCAGCAGCAGCAGCAGCCTCCAAAGATACCGTGCTGTGGCACTTGCTAGTTGGGGCTTTCTCTCTTTTTTGATAAACGGGGAGATGTTCGCCTTGCCTTAATCAAAGCAGCCACTAGCACTAACTCTATAGTGATGGGATACAAGAGGACGGGCGCTGTAGGCGAGGTACCACAAGACGGGCTTTTATTTTTTTATGTCTTTTTAATGGATACGAGGGCGACAGGTTTCTTCCGATGGATATTCATGTCCGGATGATATGTGCTGAGAGCATCCACTCATATCTGTGTTTATTAAAAATTCGTTTGCGATGAACTAGATTGGACCGAGATGAGATTTTAAGTACCCTTCCCGAACGTACTGCGAGTGGGTATCTATAGGGATTTGTGATTGATTATAAGACTTTATTATACGAACGCTCGTTGTGTCCAGATTCATGGCTTTGGAATTGACGGAAGCATTCGGTGCTCTTTTTTGTTTTTTTTTTTTTTGTATCACCTTTTATACATAAAAAGCTTTTGAAAAGGACGATTAGTCGCCACAAACAAATTTTGTGAAACGGATGGAAATTATCATTCTAAGCAATTTGAGATGAACACCAATGGGAGAGGGAAAAATGTCAAAGGATTAAGAAGATGGCAATCAAAAATTTTAAATGCAACAAAAATATCCTTTAAAATATTTTGTGGACGTTTAGTAAAACTTCGTAGACTGATTTGAAATTATCTCTCCTATGAATACTCGAGAAGAGTTGCATTGTGGATGAGAGAGAAGTGTGCGATAGGTCAAATAAAAAGAGGAGTTTTGGCGGGCAGAAATCTGAGGTGATAACATTCTTTTAAAAAACACCGTTGTCCATTGTTCTGTTTCACCTATAGCAACCATTTCGGTATTTCGGAGGTACGTTGTGCACTATTATGTCGTTTGGCGGTCTTAATCTAAAGTAGGTGGCAAAAGTTTCCCGTTTTTGGCAGTATAGTTCTGAAGGAATAAATGTAATTCAACAAGTTTTTCTATTCTGGAAACATGATTTGCATTTCGATCAAATTTTCCTATTACAAGTTTGTAAAACACAATTTTGAGAGATGGGGGTTTGGTAACTTTGTCACCCAATTCGATATGCATTTAGATCTCGGATCATGTACAGTTTTGGTCCAATACATTTCAGCCGAAGCAACACGAGTGGTAGGAATTAAGGATGTATTCGGTTCAACTTTAAACTCCTGCACAAGAAAAGTTTGATATCTGAATTTTAAAAAAAGTACCTAGATCTAGACAAATAGAATACGTTTTGATCCGTGGAAGAGGTAGTTTTTACAGTATACTTGTAGTCCCTCACTCCCCCAAATCTCTCCATATATTTTCAAAACACTCTTCTTGGAACTCCTTCGATTTCGAAATAGCTTGATGTAACAGTTTATCACGATGAAATTAGACGGTAAGAAATTAGAGGAGAATTTGTTTCTCTTTTTGTGATTTCCCTCCAATTAGCCATCGCTGGGCATCACACGAAAAGCCTTCGCAATTGCAATCGAATAGGATAACAAACTTTCTGATGACATTAACTTGGTAATAGGCTTTTTATTACCGAAATACCGAATTTCGAAGCGGGTCGCCTTACTTGCTTTAAATAATAAAAATTAATAAAATAAGTAAAAAACGAGTTTTCATACAAAACTAAGGCCAAGCCGCATGAAAAAGTAGAAAATAAACTTTTCTTCACACACAGAGGTGGACTCAGATTTTTTGATTGGGACATTTCTCTTGAATATTCTTTCTGTTCATGAATCAAATCACTTATTACCTCTCTGATTGATCATACTGAAATATATCGGTGATTGTCAGCGAATAAAATCTGAGTCCACCTCTGTGTGTGAAAAAAAGTTTATTTTCTACTTTTTCATGCGGCTTGGCCTCAGTTTTGTTTGAAAACTCCTTTTTTTTAATTATATTATTTTCTGCCTTTTTCACGTTAACTAAATTGTTATCACGTGCTGCTTTCCATGTTTTCCACAGACTTTTCCTATCACTATGAATTTTTTTTTAAAAATTTACATGAATTTTCCTCATGATTGTTTCATGATTGTTGAAGAGAAAGTATTGATGCCAGTAGGACGGAAAAAAAATGATTCCGCATATCTTAGAAAACTTTTTTGTCGGAAAATTATCCGGAAAAGTCTGAAAATTCCGGAAATTCCAGAAAAATTGGAAAATTCTGCATTTTTCCTGAAACAGACTTATCACTAATCATATCGATGAAAATTTGTCCGATGATTTTCCCGGTTTTCCTGGCTTTCCACAGAGTTTTTCACAAAAGCAACTTTATGCAACTCATTTCGCTCCACAACTTTGTCTTAGGTTGCAAAACGCTCAAACGCTTCCTTGGTCTGAAAAACTCCGGAAAAGCGTTTTACATGAATTTTCCTCGATTTTTTTCTGCCAGCTTTCACCATTGTCGGAGAGAAAGTAATGATGCCAGCTGATAGGGAACTTAATCCTGCATAATTTAGAAAACTTTTTTACCGGCAAATTTTCCGGAAAAGTCGGAAAATTCCGGAATTTTTTTTCGAAAAAATCGGAAAACTCTGCATTTTTCCTGAAACGGATTTATCACTAATCAAATGTGTACCCAATTTTCAAATGATTTTTCCCGATTTTCCAGGTTTTCCATGGAAATTTCCGGTTCAAATTTTGATAGATTCCAATTGTCACGCGACATGAACCTGTGTGCCAAATTTCAGCTCGCTGTGATGACGAAAAGTGGGTCTACGAGAATGTCGAAAATAGTAAAAAGAGATATATAGACAGACAAAGCATCCAACATTGCGGCAGTGCTCAAGTGAGTCGATCGGACAAGTAATTGCCACATCGCCAATGAAGGCTTCTGGACAATATCTAATGAGGCTATAGTTCAGGAACTTTAGGCAAAAATTGGGCTCATCTTCGGAAAAAGTCCAACCAAGCTCAAAATTGGTATACAGTTACTTTCAAGTTTTCCAAATAACGTGTGAAAAGTCCTGAAAAGCTGAAAAGTAAGTGTATACAATTTTTTTGCTTGGTTGGACTTTTTCCGAAGTGAAATCCTTAAGTTCCGGGACTACTCGGCTGTGCGAGCAATCCCGGCCCATATATGGGAATTGTATTCATTCTAGGTCTATTGTGGGACTTGAGGAGGAGCGCTTTTCAGAAATGCAGGACATTTGGATGCTTCTTTGGCAACAGAAAAGATGTGATCTGCCCCGCTTAACTTACTGGAAATATTAATGCCAAGAATTCTTAGTGACGAATCAGAAATTAGTGCTCCATCAAAAGAAACGGGAGCAGTTAAGTGTTGATCTTATTTTAATGAGATGAGACAGCTTTGGGTCTTAGATGCATTCAATTCGATACGATTCGCTTTTTCCCAAGCAAGAATACTGTCAAGGTCGTTATTCAAGGATCGAATTACGCGATGAAATGAAGACAGCATGGCACTGAACGTGGAAGAAGCCAAGAATAGTTCAGTTGCCCGAGCAGCTTTTTTTATGCGAATTGAGGTACTAGATTTTTTGCGCCTTAGATCGGCTCTAATTCGGTAGGGTTATATCCGATCGGGAAAGGGCTTTCATTGTTCGGCTCAGCTCATTACCAGCAACAATTCGTAGAAGAAAATTTGTCTCTGCATTCTTTTAGGTTACCGCTTCCATATGACCGAAAATGTGGTAACAAGAAGTGTGCAGTCCAGTTGATCACAAATTCGGAGCTTCTAAGTAGAGGAAAAAAGCAGTAACGGCCACTGTGCATTTCGATTTAGGGGGGGGGCGATCCAATTGGCCTCTGCACTGCAGCCATTCTTTGACTTATTGTGCATCGCTTTCTTTACAGTTCATCCAATATTTCCACTTTTCCTAAGAAGATCAGTAGTTTTTTTGTGTGAGATTACTTTGAAGTCGGTTGGCTTTAAGAGATGTGAGCCAAAATGCCGGAATTTAAAGTGTGCAATAGCGTGGCCTTCCCTTAGATGTACTCCGATGTTTCACCCTTTTCGAGACATAGCCTACATACATCAGTGCGTGATATACCTATCCGCTGCTTGTTCTTGTTTAGCTTGCGATGTCTTGTTAGGACTCCTGTAATGATTCTGAGTGGATTCCTATGTAACCTTAGGTTAGGAGGTCCAAGCTCTTCTTTGGTGAAGGTCCTTTAATGAAGTTTCTGACTCGTTTGGAGCCAATTATTGAAGTCCAGCTCTGGTCCATTCTGTTATGGATCGAGTTTTGAACGGTAAGTTTTGCGGTGTTGTAAGAAATGCCTCAAAAAAGTAATAAACCTGGCTAAATCGATCCTTTTTTTAAATTTTGATTTTTCTAAATGAGTGTTCTACTTTTTGTTTTATTACTGCGCATGTTTGAAACGATTTTTAATTTATACAAATTCCTGGATAACTTTTGTACTTGCTATAATTGGAGGTAAATAAGAATCGAACTTTAGAAAAACCTACTAATGTATACCCAACAAATTGTTGTGTGTTATAAAAAAATATGCGTAAATAAACTGAAGAAAAATTGTTGAGAAAGTTATTAAAAAAAAAAAAATAAGAATTTTTAGTAGCCCAAGCCCCCCGAATCGAACCAACTCTGTTGTTAGTATTGCCGCAGACCAATAATGCATTAAAAAATTCCTAAGATTGCAAAAGCAGTGGTACATTTCCGGCATGAAACTATGAGGTATAAACAATTTTCCACGAAGTGGAAAAACGAACTGAGAATAGCGCCACCATTTTGTTATATTGTTAGCCACGTCCTTATCATCCTTGAAATAATAATAAAAAAATAAAAATAAAACATCAAATGTGCCTGGAATCCAAATCCAATCCCATGCCAATAATAGTTTTGATGACCCTTTGAAATGCAGTTCTTTATTTTTAGCATGAAAGAAAAAGAAACCTTCGCCGTCAGTTGCCACTCCTTATATGCGGCCATATGTGCATTCGAAATCAATCAGCCTCAGAGCAAAGATATCTATAAAGAAACAGCAAAAACCCAAAGGTAAACTGCGCTTACCTAGCGCGATCATTTGTCATGCTTCGAGTAGTATAAGCTGCTCTGGTCAACAAAACCGCGCCATGGACTTTCCACTTTTTGTTTTTATTATTCAAATATGCGCGACGCGCCACAATCAGAGCAGAGGCGCGATATTTCTGAGAGCAAGAGGTAGCAAGAGAAGTGTCGTGACAGTGATGACTTTTTCTGATCAAAATTGGGTTAAGACGTTAAGCACAGAGAAAACGATAAATAAGCAGAAAAAACGAAAAAAAGAGATCTTTTTTTACGCCCACTTGGTTATACTTGGCATCTTAACTTGCATTAGAAACGTTGAGAATAGGCTCTTAAGCCGGATTGCGTCGTCGTGTCGAGCGAGCCTGTGGAATGGTTTACGCACGCACGACAGGTTCATTAATGCCCAACAAGTCTAGTTCGCGGGTTGCTTCAGGCTTGAGTCTCCTCAAGCTCTCAACTTTTGACAGAAAATTGAAATTCATGACGCTGGCTGGGGTTTATATTTTGAGCAGTACATACACACACATACATATACTAGTTATTGTATAGCCAAGGCTCAGAGGATGTCCATTGTCCAATACACAAATAGCAATCTGTCTATGGATTGTGATGTGGTTAGATGGACCCATTCGGTTCGGTCTCTAAGTGACAGGAAATATAAAACTCAGATTTGTTTGTGTAACCATTGTACGTGGAAAAGGTAGTGAAGTTATAATAAAATAAATAAAAGAGTAAGAGTTTCCTTGATACGAAAAACGAAGAAATTTTGAGGTTATTGGATCCGTCTGAATCCATTCTTTAAGCAACACAATAGCTCTGTCTGGTAACTTGAGAGCAAAAATATTTGCGTAAAACTAAAAGCTTTTATGTGGAAAATGGGAACACTCTAGAAAAGTTACTATAGACACTCACGAGTAAACTCGAAACTCTTTTAGATGATCTTTTTTACATTTACTTGATAACACAAAAATCAGCTTAACCTCAAAAGCATTACTTTTGAGAGCTCAGCTGATTTTATATCGAATTTACAAATCCTCTGGGAGTAAAAATTTGTAAGCTTGTGCTAGAGGGGAAACGTATCAATTTATTAGATTTCCATAAAGGAAATACACAAGATTTGTGAGTAAATTCGAGTCAAAGTTTTGAGTCAACAGACAAAACCTATTTGGTCATAATTTTATGGTTTTAGGTTCGAATCCAGGGGCACTGACAGTATACCCCTTACTAAAGAATGCTAAAAGTAAAGCTCATAAGGCATTTAAACAAACGTGGAAGTAGTGAAAAATGCTGTTGTTATACCTTTGGCTAAATGTTCTGCACCAAAGTCAGCCTCTGATTATCGGCCAATAAGCTTACTTTGTTATCTTAGCAAACAGTGATTTGTTAACAGCGTTAGTACTCCTCGACTTCACTAAAGCATTTGATTCTGTCGATCGCAGTTTACTTTTATCGAAACTGCAAAAAATGTATAATTTTTCTCATTCCTCTTCTAGAATGATTTCAGATTTCCTTTTCAACCGCTCTCAGCACGTTAAAGTTGAAGATGCTAAATCGAAGTGGATTAGCGTCAAATGTGGTGTTCCGCAAGGCTCATTTCTTGGGCCGCTTCTTTTTAGCTCATTCATAAATGATCTCCCTGATATTATTGAAGACGTGAACATTCACATGTATGCTGACGATGTTCAGATATATCTATCTCGTTCAATTAGATTAATGGAGGACTGCATACATCGAGTTAACCGTGATTGAATAAATATATCTGATTGGGCCACTAGTAACCGACTCTTGTTGAATCCCCTGAAGTCTTCTTGTAATGGTCTTCTATAGGAGTGATCTTGTGTTTTCAGATCTTCCCTCTATATATCTCAATGGAGTACTTTTGCCTTATGCCAGGAAGGTTAAGAACCTTGGTGTTTTTTCAATAGTAAATTGGGATGTTGTGACCATGTTAATTCCTTATTACAAAAGATAGATGGCGGTCTTCGATTGCTGTCGAGTAGTCTGCTCTAGGTTGAGTTAAATCTAAAGCTAGTTAAGGCACTGCTAACTCCAAATTTCACTTTCTGTAGTACAATTCATTCGCGGCTTGACTCTTTGTGCATTCGTAAGTTAAATGTAGCTTTTAATGATTGTGTACGTTTTGTTTATGATTTAAGACGTCACGATCACGTTTCTGCTTATAGAAATTCTGTGCTAGGATGCTCTTTGGATACATACTTAGAAATTAGATCATTTGTTTTCCTACGAAATTTGATAATCTCTAAGTTCCCTTCGTATTTATTTAGTCACTTGCAATTCTTACATTCGTCCCGTCATGTAAGTCTTCTGATTCCTCGTGCACGTTATGTTGTTGGGCAACTTTCTTATTTTTCCGTTATTTCTCGTATATGGAATTCCCTTCCGGTTAACGTTAGAGGGCAATCTCGGACATCTGATTTTAAGAATGAGCTGAAGCGTTTCCTGGATTCTTCTTAATCTAAAATGTGCCGATGACACAATTTTGCTACGTAGATTCGAATAAAATTAAATTCTGGTCTTTTCAATTTTATTTTTTATTTTTTTATTTTTATTTTATTATTTTGTAGATTTTGTTTTTTTTTAATCTATTTTGATCTCCCAGTTAGTTACAATTATTATATTATTATTATAGTTTTATTTGTTCTTAAATTTAATTTTTATTTTTATTTTTCTCTTGCATTATATTAGGTCTGTTCGCGTACTAGCTTGAAAGTACAAACTTGTAAATCTTTTTGTAAGTTTTTACTCGAAGGCGTTCGCGTACTCGAAAATTGAGAGAGAAATTAAATTATTGACGTCACATTTCCCCTCCGTACAATTTATTACTTGATTTAACTCGAGAAAAATCGTCGAGTAAAAACTCCGAAAGTGTCAGTTTTGACAGATCGTCGCCGGTTTTCAGTTATTTTTCAAGTTCTTAGTTTTAAAAAAATGGAAAAAACCTGTTACTTCTCCTCCAGTAGAAATAGAATGTTTTCCAAGCACATTTCAAAGTATTGAAAGTGGTAAATTAAATTTGTTTATTGTACTATGTGCTAGGAAAATTTCACGTCGTTATTACAGATCCCGAATAATTGCAAGTTTTCACAAGTTTTTACTCGAAGCCGTTCGCGTACTTTGTACTCTCTTTATCATACATTTTGACGTTTTTCATGTTTTTACTTGAAAAAGTATGCGAACAGACCTATTATATTTTGAATTCCCCGCTTTCACTGTACTATAAAAAGATGTAATCTTTTGTACAAATCCTCGAATAAATTATTATTATGAATTCCTTGAGAATATTCCCACTTTCTCTGAAGACAGTAAGGAGCTCCTGGATACAGTAATTACATTGGAGGATATGATTGCTGCGACAAAGGATCTAAGGCGACACACTTCACCTGGTTATGACGGCTTGACTCCAGAATTCTTCATACGTTTCAGGGATTTATTAATTCCTGACCTTTTGGAAGTCTTCAATTCGGCGATTGAGATGCATTCAGACTTTCCTTCTAGTTGGAGGAGATCTGTTATGCGCTTGATTCCAAAGAAGGGAGATTTGCAGAGGATGGGGAACTGGAGGCCAGTAACCCTATGCAATGTAGACTACAAAATCGTCTGCAAAGCATTAGGGGCGATACTCCGCTCAGTGATTGCTTCGGTAATACACCCGGAACAGTCCTATTGTGTACCTGGTCGTAGTATCTACGACAACATCGCGGTAGCCAAGCATTTGTTTGCCTACCATGAGCAGGCAGGTACACAAATGGCCATGATTTCACTTGACCAGCAAAAGGCTTTTGATAGTGTCTCGCACGAGTATCTCTTGACTGCTCTCGAGGCATTTGGGTTTCCACCCAGGTGGCTCGATATCGTCGGGAAACTGTATAGAGATTCAGCGATTTTGATTAAGCATCAAGGACAAGTTCTGGCTCCTATCTCGTTTCATCGAGGTATCAGACAGGGCTGTCCATTGTCAGGTATGCTTTATGATCTTTCGTTGGAGCCGCTACTGGTGAATCTTCGTCGAATGCTCGGGACGGTATGCGGTTCATCTGCCGTTATACCAATGTGAGGCCTCTTATGTTGGCGTATGCGGATGATCTGTCTATTTTCGTGACAAGGAGATGAAGCTTTTCCGGTCGCTCGTGCTGTTTTCGAACAGTTCGAACGTATAGCGGGCGCTAAAATCAACCTTAGTAAGAGTCAAGGTTTGTGGTGTGGAAGGTGAGAGATCGTACACATACTCCACTGAACATCCAATGGACTAATACTTGCCTGAAGTATTAAGGTGTGTATATCGGACGCGAGAGTAAATCAAATAATAGCCGCATCGCTCTTGAGAAACTCTCTAGAGCTGTAAACTCATGGCGTAGTCGACTGTTTCCATTATCCTTAATGGGTTAGGTCAGTCGTGATAAACTATTTGATTACCTCGTCCATCGTTCATCTGCTAAAGTCTGAGACGTTTGATGAAGGCTTCGTAGGTCTTCTTCAAGCAAAAGCGATAGACGCCTTTTGGTGCGGAAGACGATGGGTTGCTGAAAGCACGCTCTGTCTGCCAGTCAAGATAGGTGGATTAGGTCTCACTAACTTGGTTGTGAATCAAGGTGTCTCCAAGTGCGTGCATTCCAAAGAGTGTTCTGCCAGAGAGACAGCTTGATTTCTCACTGTGGGTGAATGTATTGGGAGGGATCGGCATAGGGGAGTATTACTACCTACTCTCTGTTCGACCACCTTATCCTCGTGACTGGCCACAGGATCTAATCTCAACGATTCAGACCTGGGGCAGAATCAGGCCAGCATTTTACCTTCAGTGGAATGCTCTAAGGTACACGTAATTCGCGTCGATTCCAATCAGGTTCAATCCCTGAATTAATAGATTCAGTGTTCAGTAATGCTCGGGGTTTTGAAGCTGACACGCATACACTGACAGTTCTCGGGAGATATTATTGATATCTCTGGAAACTGCCGAATAAACACTAACACTGCACAACTACACGACCTGGCTGCTTCTGCGCGGGAGAGATTTCGCCAACTTGGGACCAGTGACCCTGGCACTAAGTTGAAGATGCTTTCGTTCTGAACAGACCACCACACACACCTTTCAGCACACTTACAACACGTGTGCTCCGTGACGTGCTTATGTCAATAAGACCTCCGGAGTATACAGGATACAACAGATGGCGAACACACCTCGGGGGTGAATATGGGCGTGATGGGAGGGATAACTTGCAGAGTAGTCTACAGTTATCCTTCTAGTTACAAAGATGCTGATGTAGCATTCAAATTGCTGCATCACAGTCTTATGCATCCTAATCAGTTGTCACATATCGACCGCCGAGTTCAGAGGATTTGCACAGTTTGTGCTGGTGAGGGCAGCCTGTTTCACAGGTTCTTCACTTGTCCGGCTTTGCAGGGTCTAATGGATCTCGTGCGCGGTATGTGTCAGTTGATCCACCCGAATTTCGGCATTACTAGGACATCGTTTCTATGGGGACTAAAGGTATGTAGTCGAGTGAATTGTTTGATTAGCTTTGTGTTGACACTGGCAAATCTACAATTCACCTGTACTACATGAGAGTCGAAAGCTGGGAATCAGAGCACTGACCCACAACACCACGCACACGCACTTAAGCGCCACTTCGTTGACAGGTTGAAGAGACGTTTACGTCTCGAATATCTGGCAACGAACGCAGACACATTCAACTGCACATGGCAACCACTATCGTCGGTGCAGGATGGAGCTCTTGTCTTTCGCTGGTGAGAACAGGCCACTGCATTTGCAACACTAGTCCACGGGGCTTCTCCCCGCTTAGGAATCGTTGCACGTGCGGTGGGAAGGACAAGCACTCTGTTAGAGATGCTAAGCTGGAGGGATGATGAGGGCAGTTTGTAGAGGTCTATGATACTACAGGCTGCTCTCGGCGGGACTCTATAACGGTATCGCGTAAATTTTTCGTTCGTTCGGTGATTTATTTTTAATTCGGTTTCGGTTTCGGTTCTAAATTGCAAAATTTTTTGTAGAAATTCGCTCGTTTAGGAAATTAGCTTTTATTAAATTATTTTGGAAATTTGGAGCTTCTTGGAACTGCCACTTACCTAATTGTCAAAATTGGGACTGGTTCTAATTCTTGGTATATCCTTTAGATCTTTTTCAAAATTCTTGTATCCGTTTTTTAGTCTCTTTTGAGAATTTTGTGTCATTGGTTTTTTTACATTTTTTGTGTCATTTTTTGTTACATATTGGTTTTTATTGAATTGTTTTAAATGTTTTTATTTGTCCCTATTGACTTTTTACAACATTTAGTTTAGCTAGCGTCTTTCTTTTTTGTTACACTTTTGTTGAGCCTTTTGCCACCTATTTTTAGGAAATCATGAAAAGAGCCACTAAATAAAGAGCTTATTTAAATAAAAAAAAAATTATTAGTGCTGATAGAACATAATTTTTCGTGTCTACACCGCGAATTTGAATTCTTGCATAGATTTCTGCATAAGCAATATTTGTGGGACTAATTATTATTATTTATTATTTTATTATTCATGAAAAGTACACAAGATTTCACAATCTTGTTAGCACAAAAACTTTTGGGAATACTTTTGGGTACATTTTATAAAACTAAATAAAAATATCCTAATTATACAAAAACTAAAATAAAATTAAAAATTAATAATTAAAAATAAAAACCTACTGAAATTAAGCAAAAATTTGGAAATAAACAGAAAATAAACAGAAAAAGTATAAGTACTGCTAAAAAAAAAACAAGCAAAAAGAAACTAAGAAACTAAAGATTAAAAATTAAATAAAAAGGAAATTAAGAAATTATTGCCAAAATACACGAAATACAAGAAAATAATTGAAAATTATAAAATTATAAAAATTGTAAAAATTCTGAAAGTGTGCTACGCCGTGAGAACAAGAGAATAAGAGAATAGGAAAATAGAAAAAGGGGAGAATTAATTAAAAGAGTGGATCCTGATTAGATCCTTAAATCGTTTTGATGACTAGGGGGAAGACTATTCCAGAGACGGGATAATTAGACAGGATAACAGGCTTCCATAACTAATTTGTGAAAACGTGGTATTATCACATTCCGATTGCGTTCCGAAGCTGTGTACTGAAAAAATTCACGCAAATAATACGGTTTGTTTGTACGTAATAAGCTATAAAAGTCAATCAGTCCTCTCTGCTTAAGATAATCTCGTATTGAGCAACCTAGTAATTTTGTGCGGTAAGGGTGAAACATGGTCGAACCACCTACGAAGTCCATAAATGAAGCGGATACAATCGTTAAAGGCAACCACCATCTTGCGAAGACAGACGCTATCGAGTCTAGGGTATATCAAACTGCCAAAGGTAAAGTATGGTAGAATTTGAGGGGAATTCGAGCGATAATGAATCAGAAGAGAGCTAGAGCCTACGAAGTACAGCATAAACCTTACCGATAATTAATTTTGTATTATCGCAGCATTTCATATGTTAGTTCAAAACAATGCCTAGATTCTTAACTTTAGCCACCAAAGCCAAGATTGTATCAACCAAGACCACAATAGGTAAATCGTGCGGGTCAAAATTGCCATTATGGAATACAATACACTGGGACTTGTCAAGGTTTAGCTTTGGGCCAGATATTGATTCTCTCTAGATCGTCATTAATGCGAGTAATACAGTCCTCAAGCAAAACAACAGGTCTGCTTAGGTAGACCTGCACATCGTCAGCATACATGTGCACGCTAACGTCCTGAACGGGGCTTCAGGGAGATCATTTATAAATAAACTAAATAACAAAGAGCCCAGTATTGAGCCCTGAGGAACGTCAGACAGAAGAGGGAGGGAACAGGAAGTATTAGAATCCACTTTTACCACTTGTCTTCGATCAGACAGAAAGTCCCGGATAAGAGCGACTGCTGAGGGACTGAGACCAAAGCAGCACTTAGGATGCAAGATTAAAAGAAATTCTAAAACTTTCTTGGACGTACATAAATAATAAGCGTTCTGATACAGTTTATCCAAACTTAAAGCATTTTTGAAACAATTCTTCAAATAATACACAATCAATGCCAAAGAAAAAATTCTTAAGTACAAGTACCGAAGGCCTGAGTAGTTCAGCGTAACTACAAGTACCGCATGTATGAAAAGTACTTGTAATTAAATACTAAGATTATAAAAAGTACTAGGAGTACCTTTTTTAAAGTACTTTTTTAGAATTTTTGTACGTTGGCACTGAAGTTTGTATAGAATTTAGTTCTGTAGGCTTCTAATGCATGCGATATTAGCAAAAAAAAAACTATTTTTATCATACCCAAATCTGAAATATGCATGACCGCTAGTCAATGCTATCTCGATTTTTGCATTTGCCCTAATCGGGTACCGTTGCATTCCATTCAACTTGCTTGAATGCATTCAATATATAGAGAATTTTCGGATGAACAGTCCCTTGAGTCCCTTGAGTCGTCGTGTCGGTACTATATTTTCCTATAGAGAAGTTGCGCGCTTTGTTAAATAAATGTGTTTTTCCTTTAACGCCATTGTTTCAATAATTTCAAAATAATAAAATAAAATAAAACTAAATTTTTGACTGCTTGGCGCATCCTACAGTTAGTATATTAACAAGTTCCACTGGTTACTGTATATTACACTTATCAAAAAGTATTTATTTATTAATAGCCACCGGCGGCGATGCACGTAGAGTAAAACTTTCACTTCTCATTTTCTAACTTCATCGGAACTCATATAAAAAAAAAACATTAATCATTTCATTAATTATTTGGAAATAATACAAGGTTTTTTTTTTATTTAGAATTTATACGCATTATTGGAAACCGAAAACGGGCCACATAAACGTTTTGTATCTAAAAATAATTCCATTTGGCTACCAAAACAAATAAAACTGCTTCCGAAACATTTTCTGAAAATTTCGAAGAATAAAAAAGCTCCCGTTGACCGTTGTCACCTCCAATAATGCATAAAAACTCTAAGGAAAAAACTTTCTAAGATAAAATTGAAACCTTCCCTGATGTAGGTAGGCATAGTTGATTTTACAATTGGAGCGAAGCATTGCTGGCTTACCCGTGGTTACGTCATCAAGTCGAGGACATCGTCGATTTTACATATATTCGAGCGAGGAGTTACTGGTTTTTGTTATACTTTCCCAGTTTTGTTTGTGTGTCATTAGTTTAACGCGCGGATATGTCACGTGTTTTAACAGTTCTTTGTGTGCACCTTAAAGCCCAACAAAAAAGGAGCTGCGCAAGAAATTGTGTTTGCTTCTCTACGAAGAGTTAGATATTTTTTTTTATATGTAGGTACTTAATAGACTCAGAAATATTTAAGTAAAAATCTTGGTACTTAAGTACAAAACTGAGCCGTAAGTATGTATAAGTAAACAGAAGCAATTACCTATGTTCAAATACTAAGTAGGGCATTTCAAAAGTATTAAGTACAGATAATGTACTTTAAGTAGTACTTAAGTGCTTCTTTCCTTAAGTATTGGTCAGCTCTGATCAATACATATGTAATTTGTTTGCTACTTACTTTGAATCGGTTTATAACGATTCTAATATGCCCTCATCACTTCATCCCATTCCGAAGTTGTTAAGAGTCTTTAGTTAGGTACTAAAAAAATTTACGACACCGTAAAACTAGGGATTTGCGATGAACAACATGCTTTTGTTAAGTGAAATCTACTAGTATTAATTAATCATACACTTTTGATTAATAAACTTAGATCACTTAGCCTCCACCCTCCCTTGTTGAGATGGTTTGACTCATACTTAGTTGACCGCAAAACAGTTCGTGAAAATTGGTAACTGTAAGTCTTACGCCATTCGTGTGACTTCTGGCGTACCACAAGGAAGCCATTTGGATCCTATTCTGTTTATTCTTTTCATCAATGATATTATCTCGTGCTTCTCATTTGCTAACTGCCTTCTTTTCTCAGATGATTTAAAGCTTTTTATGACTATAAATACCTTTAGTAATTGCATGGAGCTTCAACAGGATTTGAATAGTCTGGAATCTTGATGTATGTATGGCAAATTAATTCGAACTACTTAAATGCCTCTAAATGCAAAGCGATGTCATTTTATCATTTGGCACATCACATTTATCCTTTCGTTATAGTGTCATATTCTTGACAGACTTTCATCTGATCTAGGTGTAATATATTCGATAAGAAAATGTCGTTTAAAGAGCCGATTATGTTGCATCTTAAGCTTTTCAGTTGCTGGGATTTTTTGGAGAGGCAGACAGGTGAATTTAAAGATCCCTTCATTAGTACGGTCCGTTTTAGAATATGGATCCGTTGTATGGATGCCTACATAAATAACTCATCTGAGACTTATTGAGCGGATTCAAAGAAAATTTACACGTTTTTGGCTGCGTCTAAACTAAATTGCGATATTACGTTGAACTATAAGTCACGTCGTTTTTTATTAGGATTGCATTCCTTACAGTCTTTAGAAGAGTCGTAAGTTCATTAATGTTGATCCATGATGTACTTAGTTGTCGGATTTTATGTCCAGAACTGCTTCTATAACACATTCGTAACATACAGCATACATCGGAGTCTAAGAGAAACTCTATCTCGCGGCGAACAATCTTTATATTTGAGGTTTTCAGGTTTCCAGGCATACAAAAATTGAATTACATGTGTAGGCGAACGTTCGAACTTCACTTTTTGAAGCACGAACCCGAACTGCACGTGTATCTCATAGCCGAACTATCCGTGTATTGAGATAGTTCCTGTATGCTTGTAAATAATCTTGGTTACGTAGTACAATTCTTCTTCCTGAGTCTGGCTTGACAACCGCCCATACATTCTCAATCGAATTGAAGTCTGGCTAATTTCCAAACCATTTAAGTACATACTTTTGAATAGCATGCTGTTCATTTTTTTTAATAATGGTACGGGGCTAGATTATGTTGGAAAATTTCATTTCTGTCCGACAATAGTTTTTCTAAAGTAGCCGGGAGCATTTCACTTAAAACTTCTGCACATTTGGTGCTGTTCATCATGCCTTCAATTGGTTTTAAGCTGGGAGGACCAGCATAGGTGATACATCCCCAAACCAACTATAGGTGGGTGCATAGGATGTCTTTTGTGTTCGCAGAACAAAAGATACACAAAAGAACACCTCATACATTTTCATAGAAGACTTAAATGAAGCGAACAGTACAAATAGTTCGCTTCAATCGACAGAAAAATTTGTTCTCTCCAGTCTATGGGAGTTCTAGAACAAGGTACACCAAAAAAACACAGCTAATATATTCAGAAAACAGCGGTTCTTTTGCACTTCTTACAACACTAACCAGGTAACTCTGTATGTACTTCAAAATTACTTTCGAATACACTACTCTTGTCCAATTTTGATGCCCCTTGTAGTCTTTTCTTCTACAGGGTGGGCCAAAAGTCACCATGGGGTTTAAAAATTTAATAACTTTTTCGTTTATATATTTTTTTTTATTTTTTTTTTTTTTAGATTATATAAATGGAGAATAAATAATGGAGAGATTCACAACTGAACAAAGAACCAGAATAATAGAATTTTATTACTTAAATCAGCGATCAATTATTTTAACGCAAAGAGCATTTTTAAACCCCATGGTGACTTTTGGCCCCCATGGTGACTTTTGGCCCACCCTGTACATGGCCTTATTAAGATGTGGGGCTTTTACTGGAGTTATTGCCTTTCGTCGCACTTCTAATAGACGCCGTCGAACAGTTGACGTATCTACGTGAACACTAGCTCTTGCCAAATCCCTTTCAAGATCATAGTATAGGAGTTCCACAAAACTAGGTAGGTAGAAAATAGTTTCAAAAACCCCCAAATTACTCGGTTGAACATTTATTACTGAGTGTCGTATGCATCACAATAATTGCCAGAGCTGAGATCAATTGCCAACTAATTTCCACACCACTGTATTTTACTTGCAACTCGTCCTGGTTCGAACTTACTTTTTTCGACTTCCGGTATAGACAAAACACATGAAGGTTGTAGGTTTTGGAAATACACGGAGTGGGGATTCGTGTTTTTAGCTGTAATTTGTCTAAACACGACCAGCGGAAAATATGTCAAGCGCTTGTAAAGGGAAGCGCTTCCACACAATCGCCAGAAAATATCTTTTCCGAAGCCCTCTCTTAGGAATCTTTGTGGAAGCAGATCTCTTCCCTGAATTTAGGCTTATTCGTTTTTTTTTTTTTTTTTTTTGAAAATGATGACTCATATGCATCTGAAAGCGCAGTCGAAGTTTCAATCTTTTCTCAAGACCTTTCTTACCATAGCCAAAAGAAGCTTTGCGGAAGCATATCTCATCTCTAAGTTTAGTTTTCTTCAAAATCTATCTGTTTTTTGTTGTAAAAAGATGACATGACTCATATGGATCTTGTGAGAGAGCAGCAGAATTTTCATACTTTTATAGTCAGTTCAGTGCTGAGCTCTGGAAGACTGCTAACTTACAAGCGCTCCAAGAATACTACCCTACAAGCGCTTCAAGAACGCTTCCCAAGAATCTTTAACTCAGCGCTTCCTTCTGCGGACATGCTCACGTTAAAACGATATAAACAAGGATACGATGGGGAAGGGAATCGCTGCGAGCTCCCAATGGAGCGCTCCTGCATTGGTCTTTCAGCGCTACCATTTCTAGCTGGGTGGGTATACAAGGAAGATCTGCTCTCTATCATAGGTTTTAATTAAAGTTTCTAACTAAATTTTTACTATATATCCCCAACGCTACAATGGACCATAATTTATTCTCTCATTTGGTGGATCCACACACAGATTATAACAAAAATTAATCAAAAATGAGCTCTTTTGATGAACTCTATTAAAGAAAAGATAACAGTTCTAGCAACTCCTGATATGTGTTTCTGTCCTGATGTTGGACAGCATGTTTGACAGTGTGTGACACACCAAGTTCGACAACTTGTTCGCCGTGTATGGGCCGCTTTAGAACGTTACTCAGTGCAAAGACTGCTGTTGAAAAGTCATGGCTCTATCTAACCAGTTATGAGGATATCAGAAAGCTACGAAATGATCCGAAACACACCTTCAGTCACCGTGATAGGCCAGCAATAATTTGATCTTAGAGAATTCTTTAAATCCTACCAAACTATAAATGTAGCTTTCAACGACTACACAAGTTTTGTCTTCTGCCTAAGCTGATTCGATAACAACATCGAACTCATCTACTTGATTGCTCCTTAAAGCTATACCGTTTACTTAGGTTTCTGGTGTCCCTACATATTCTAAAAAACCTAGCAGTAGTGACTTATTTAATAAATTAGAATTTTTAGGACCCACAAGACGTTTTGATTTGCTGATATCAAATTTTCATTATTCAGTAATGAAAAACTCTCACTTTGTTCGCGCTGTTGTTCTTTATCTGCCCACACAGTATCTTGTCTGAAGAGGAGCTTTCGATTGCATTTTTCCGGAATACAGGGACGCCTGAACTAACATAAATTTTATGTTGCAATATACGCAAAATATAAAAAAGAAGGGCCTCAATTCTGGGGCATATCACTTTTACTATAAGAGCTGAAAACACTCTGAAGCAATTGGAAGTGAATGTTTTGAACAACTACACCGAGTGGCATATGCTCAAAATAACCGTACACATATACACACATGAATGTGTATATAAATATACAAAAAAAAATTGTTTTTATTTTGTACAGAGAAGGAAAGTGTGTTTCAATCCAACCTAACATTTTCCATCCCCCCCCCCCCCCCCCCCATTACAACCGATTCTGTCTGGTTGGCATAAAAACATCCTTCACCTCAGGTTCATCGTTAATGGAATGAGCCAAGAAATGGATATACAGAATGCACCCAACCAGGCGAAATGTTGCCTGAATTTGGTCGAACAAGGGAAGACGAAAAAAATTATTTCTCACTCACGTCATTATCATTTTTCCATTTCAATGGTTTCGAATGACATAATTTCTGAGAGCCATAGGAGAAAAGTCAAGAGTTTCTTCCAGCCGCTTGCGTGCATTCAGCAACAGCATTAGGACGAGATTCAAGAAGATATAATAAATCTGATAGATGCCACCATCCCACCCCCCCCCCCCCCCTCCACTTGACTCCAACCCTGTACTAGCTCCAACCATTGTTCATATAGAAGTAAAAATTGTAAAACCTTTTTTTTTTTTTTTTTTGAGGCATCAACTTTCTCGTTTGAAGCCCAAGATCCTGTATATACGTAGCTAGCTGTAAATGTTTTGGGAAATAAAAATACGCGGGAAATTTTACAGAAAAAGGCGCGCCGAATCCTTGCAAATTCCACACATGCATAAATTGCGACAGTGTCACTAATACATCTTTACAGTATCTTTCTGTAAATCAATTCAATTCGGTCTCATGTTTGATCCTTTACCATCGCATCTCTCGTCGGTCGTCATCTTCTATGAGTTCTTCTATACCACCGCCGCCTATACCTCTGTGGATTTTTGCACTTCTCAGAGCTGTGGAATGGTCGGGGCATTCCTGTTTATGTGCAAGAAGTTATCTCCTTGAAGTAGGGAATGATGATGATGACGACAATAACAACGCTAGAAGTTTGGATGACGATAGCAGTCAGTGCGACATCTTCTGTGATGTATAAAACAAGACTTTTGGGCCTTGGGCGAGCATTGATCTCATTCAGGACGCGGCAATGTTTCATCCTCCTCTGTGGGCTGATACAACCGACGAAGAATCAAATAAGATGTTGGCCTGAGGATGGCAAATATTTGAAAGACGGCGGAATATTTTAGCTTTAAAGCCATTTCTCATTTGTCAGTAGACGGCACGGAGCACAGAGAATTTTGGTCTTGTTTTTTTTTTGCTTTCTTCATTTCTCAACTTTGTCTTTTGAGCGCGGAAAGTCTTGATGAAACATTCGTTCAAAATATCTCTTAGATACATACATTGTAGTCGAGATGTTTGTGGTATCCTATTTGATAGGTTTTTAGGCATTTTAGTTAATTCGCAGAACACCTGTCGATTTAAGGCTAACAAAATCGTGTGTGCGATCTGTGTGGACCTTCCTTTCAATGCCTGCTTCCTTCGGCAATACTTCTAATGTTTATTTATCAAATAATTACGGACACTCCGCGAGAAGATTACTAAAAATTTATGTTGAAAAGTGTAACTTTTTTCACATGAGAATTAATTTCAAAATGGACAAGTAAATAAAATAAGTAAAAAACGAGTTTTCAAACAAAACTGAGGCCAAGCCGCATGAAAAAGTAGAAAATAAACTTTTCTTCACACACAGAGATGGACTGAGATTTTTTGATTGGGACATTTCTCTTGAATATTCTTTCTCTTCATGAATCAAATCACTTATTACCCCTTTGATTGATCATACTGAAATATATCGGTGATTGTCAGCGAATAAAATCTGAGTCCACCTCTGTGTGTGAAGAAAAGTTTATTTTCTACTTTTTCATGCGGCTTGGCCTCAGTTTTGTTTGAAAACTCGTTTTTTTACTTATTTTATTTTCTGCCTTTTTCACGTTAACTAAATTGTTATCACGTGCTGCATGGAGATATTTCAAAACAATTTTTAAGTCATGTTTGGTGCCAATCCGAAAACAAAAATTTTTCAAGTATCAATCAAATCGTTGAAGTACTGCAACGGTTTTCTGAAATTCAAATTAAGTTTTAAACAGCGCTTTTTAAGCTGTATTCCAACTTGATCCCATATAACATGAATTTCCCGATTTTCCATGTTTTCCACAGACTTTTCCTATTACTATGAATTTTTTTTTAAAAATTTACATGAATTTTCCTCGATTTTTCATGCACGTTTTCATGATTGTTGAAGAGAAAGTATTGATGCCAGTAGGACGGAAAAAAAATGATTCCGCATATCTTATAAAACTTCTTTGTCGGAAAATTATCCGGAAAAGTCGGAAAATTCCGGAAATTCCTGAAAAATTGGAAAATTCTGCACTTTTCCTGAAACAGATTTATCACTAATCATATCGATGAAAATTTGTCCGATGATTTCCCCCGCTTTTCCGGGTTTTCCACAGAGTTTTCCACAAAAGCAACTTTATGCAACTCATTTCGCTGTACAACTTTGTCTTAGGTTGCAAAACGCTCAAACGCTTCCTTGGTCGGAAAAACTCCGGAAAAGCGTTTTACATGAATTTTCCTCGATTTTTTCTGCAAGTTTTCACCATTGTCAGAGAGAAAGTAATGATGCCAGTTGATAGGGAACTTGATCCTGCATAATATAGAAAACTTTTTTACCGAAAAATTTTCCGGAAAAGTCGGAAAATTGCGAAAAAATTTTTCGGAAAAATCGGAAAACTCTGCATTTTTCCTGAAACGGATTTATCACTAATCAAATTTGTACCAAATTTTCAAATGATTTTTCCCGATTTTCCAGGTTTTCCATGGAGATTTCCGGTTCAAATTTTGATAGATTCCAATTGTCACGCGACATGAACCTGTGTGCCAAATTTCAGCTCGCTGTGATGACGAAAAGTGGGTCTACGAGAGTGTCGAAAATAGTAAAGAAATAGACAAATTCGTGTATGAGTTAAAGGGAATGGCTTCAAAAAAAGTTAGAATTGGTCTAAGACGAATTCTTATGATACCCTAGATCATGGGTGCACAAAGTATTTAAGAAGCGAGCCAAATTTAAAAACGCGAATATATGACGGGCCATTGAAAAAAAAAATAAATGTGTTTTTTGGTTTTTTATACATATTTTTCGGAAATTTTGAAAATGTCCGGAACAAATTGTGTTGTGGCCAACCTTAAAACTGCTTCCAAGTTTTCGTCTGCAATACGCGATCGCAGTTTACTTTTGTTGAGGTTCATTATTGTTCCAATTGTAGATTTGAATTAGCCTCTTGCGGGTTAATTGAAAAAGGATTCGAAAATAGTTTGAAATCAAATTTATATTTTTTTAAATCTTCGAATCTGTTGCCGAAAATTTCTATTAAGTTGGAAATATTCAATTTTTTTAATAAATTTTTCGCAATTTGGGAAATGAAAAAAAACATTGTCCATTCAAAAAGTGGGTGTGAAATAACTTCAATTTGATTTCAAAAGCTTCCAGATGATTAGCCATATCTGCTATAAATTGATTTTTTCCTTGAAGTTTCAAAAATAAGTTTAAATGGGTAGTTACGTCCACCATTATTCCTCGAAAAAATAAGAATGTACGAATATCTCTTCTGCTAGGTCAAATACTCTTCGTTGTATTGTCGTTCTGCTCAATGATGAAAGATTTTCGAACTTTTTCGTAACATCTGGACACATTTTTTCTGATGCAGTTTTATTAAACATTTTTTTTATAAACTCTCCTTCAGTAAATGGACGAGATGATTTGGCAATCAAAAGTGCAATATTATAGCTAGTTTCCAGGGAAACCTTAGCATCTTTGTTAATTTTTCTAAAAACACTTTCCTGTGAGTCTCTAATCCTCGTTTGAGAAAATTTTTCCAATCGAATTTTTCCCTGAATTTTATGATATTCGTGGTGATTCGTTTCATAATGGCGTTTTACATTAAATTCTTTCATACAAGAGATATTTTTTTGACAAATTAAACATAAAACGCCACTATTTTGCTCAATAACAAAATATTTTTCCGACCATACATTGTTGAATTTTCTATTTTCCGACTCCAGTTTTCTTTTCATGGGTGCTGCCATTTAATGAACTGTTAAAAATTGCAAAAAAAAAAAGCAAATTCGAAATTCGAACTAATTTTGAAATAAAAGGTAAATAATTCACAACCTTTTATATCCAAACACGAAATACAAATTTACTTTGGTAATCACTCAAAAACAAAAGAATTTTATCAAAAAAACGTTTTTGCAAAAATTATTTTCAAGCTCGAAACTAGGAAGACAAAACCGTAATGCCGAATTCACAATGCAGAGTGGAGTTGATTGGCTCTATTCTATTTTCACGCTGCCATTTCCGAAAGCTTGTAAACTGGAATTTCGAACTACTAGCATGTAGATGGCGTGGATTTTCCCAATACTTCTTTTTATCATAACTAACATGTTTTAATACTATTTCATGATTTAATATTTTTTATGAATGCTAATAAAAAACAAGAGCTATTTTTTGCAAACTTCATGATTTAAAATCCAAAAAAAAATTGTAAAAATTTTTACTAGTTGCGAAGCAGGAGAGGACTCTCCTTTTTCGAATTCATTGTTTTGAAAGCGATAGTTGTTTGCTTGTTTGTTGATTTGCCGTTGTTATGGCGTTTTGGTATGTTAATTTCAAAGTTCGAAATTTACTCTGTGCTGCATTGTGAACACGGTTCTGGGGACTCAAAGCTCACTTTGCTCCACACTCTGCATTGTGAATTCGGCATATTAAATAAATATTAGAAAAAAAAAACCCCAAAATTAAGCGTTACTATGGAAACTATATTTTGCATGGCACACTCCAAATTTTTTTTCGACAATATAGCGAATAGTAATTGATTGACCTTGCAGAAGAGATTTCTTCATAATTTACGGAAAAATCGCAAAAAAATTAATAAAAAAAAAGCAGACGAAAAATTTCTGTATTGGAAAAATTAAAGAAAAAAGAAAATCAATAATGAATAGTCATTAGTAGTCCTTAGAAATATTTTTTATTCAATTTTCTGATAAAGTAATAAAAATTAATTGCATGCCGGGCCACAAAAGACAGGTCAAAGGGCCGCAATTTGTGCACCCTTGCCCTAGATGAATACTCGGTATGTCATTTCATATGGTCGCCCTTCTGTGCAAGTTTGATTTATGAAGTGGTTTTTCGCATATATTTCTAGAACGGTTTGTCGCACAGAAAAAATGATTATGACCAATTTTATAGGAATTCGTATTCTGAAGAAGTTTTTAGTGCAATAAAAATGTCTTGGACTGATCGTTTTCAAAGTATACGTGAAAAACCTAATTTTTTATATGGCAACACCAAGAAGGAGTTAATCCATTTTTGAAATTTTATTTGCTAGTTCAATGAAAACACCATGTACCAAATTTCAGCTCTCTACGTCGACATGTTCTCAGGCAGTGTCCAAATATATAGTGGAAAACGAATTTTTGTATGGCAACCCCACGAAGGAGTTGCCCGATTTGTCTCATTTTCGAACTTATTTTTTTTTTTTTTAAGTCTGTTTACAAAATTTCACCTCTGTAAGTATACGAGTTCTCGAGTTATCGGGCGCACAGACGGACGGACGGACATGTAAAAATCAACTTTTAATATTATGCGTGGGTGTCCAACCCATTTTTCTCTACGATTATTATTTCAAAATAGCATCTATAATGAATCCCAGAGGCTGCTGGCTAACCCCAGCTTGAACTCGCTGTAATAAAGGGTCCCCCTACCATCTACCTGAATCCTCTTAAACTTATCAATCATATGTAACCAATACTAATAAAACAATTTTCATCACACGAAAGTCCAAAATTGGATTAGATTGTGTTTTTAACAATTCCTTCACGTACTACCTAGTTGTGTCCTTAACCACATTTACATTGGTAATGGAATGAAAATTCTGTGCAAGATACGATTGTAAACCAAAAAAGTTTAGTGTAAACTGAACGTTTTTTAGTTAAACCGTTGCCATCTATCGTTCGGCGTCGACCTGGAGTAATAAAGAATGGCGAAATTATTTTGAAGTTTGGCAACGACGTTAATTTTTATAGAAATTTTCATTTCAGAAGGTAATACGACTTCATATCTGCTGTCACATGATGTATAGGTACGCGACTCACAATCAGTAAAATGAACAGAAATTCCAAGTTAGAGTAGATACCACAAATATGTAGCCGACTAAAATGACAGACCGACAAACAAATTTGAAATATTATGTTTGTCCACAGACTCTCGATTGTCGGTGACCTTTTCGAGAGGTGATAGTTAATACGGAGCACGCACACGAAGCGACAATTTCGTAGTGCCAGATTTGTGGTTAATTTAGAAATAAAGTCGTTGGTGTTGTCTCCGTTTTACCAAAATTCTGAACTGTTACGCCATATGGAGATATACTGGAATAGAATAAAACCTCTAAACAGTTTCTCGTTTTGCAAATTGCCAAACTTATCAGGCCCAAGCTATTTCAGCTTCATGACGTGGAGGCTGCTAAAATGAGCGCTACAAGCGTTATGTTCGTGTTGACAACTTAACAGAATAAAGTGACATTTTCTTTGAGAGTTTTTTAAGTTTTAGTGCCATAATAACGTATTTCCTTGCATAAAATTCATTAGTTGCCTACTTATTGTAACCAAGAATGTTTTATGCCTTTTACTTGATTGTCATGTTTATGTTATTGGAGCTTCAGCTACAAAAAGGTCATTCCATGGCGAATCGAACAAAAATCACAGAAACTTAGCTTTTCATATTGGAAGGGTAGCACCAAAGAGCATCTAACAAAGTTAAGCTATACAGGGTGTCCCGTACATCCCGCATTTCCTTTATACCACGGATTCCTCACTCAATTTCGAGAAATAAATTGTATGGAAGAAGAGCCGGAAAATTCACGGTGTGGGCGGTAGGGGGGTTTTGTGATTTTGGGTAGTTTTTATCCTAACACCATGTAACTTTCTTGTTCTACAACCTATGAAGGTGACTTGCATCTCAGGTGATAGTAAACCCTCTACGGTTTCCAGCAAATGCCCAACCACTTCTCTACCCTCTTTCCGTCGACAGTTATAGGACGTTAAAGTAAAAAAATTGGGAAATTTTGCAATTTATTTTTCAATTTTAACGAGTTCCCCGCTAAAAGGCAAGACAAGGATAGCACTTTTTTGCAAAATTTCGAGACCTCTGAATGTTACCTTTCATTTGATCCTGCACATGTACCTACCTAAATGCTACAGTTTTTGAGATATTCCCGTTTTTATGATGCATAATTTCATGAATTTTGTTAATTTGCGTGGAATTGCATAAAATTAGGCGCGATTTCTATTATTATTAGCAAAATTAATGAAATTATGCACCATAAAAACGGGAACATCTCAATAACCGTAGCATTTAGGTAGGTACATGCGCATAGTCAAATTAAAGGTAACATTCCGGAGTCTTTAAATCTTGTCATAAAACTGTATAGTTATCATGCATTTTGGCGGGAAAATCGTAAAAATTGAAAAAAAAAAATTGCAAAATTATCCAATTTTTTTACTTTGACATCCTATAACTGCCGACGAAAAGGGAGTAGAGAGGTGATTGGGCATTTGTTGGATACGGTAGTGGGTTTACTATCACCTTCATAGGGTGTATAACAAGAAAGTTACATGGTATGAGGATAAAAAGTACCCAAAATCACAAAACCCGTCTACCGCCCACACCGTGCATTTTCCTGCTCTCCTCCCATACAATTTATTTTTCGAAATTGAGTGAGGAATCCGGGGTATAAGGAAATGCGGTACATACGGGACACCCTGTATATGTTCTTTGGTAGCACACAACTTAAGGGAAATATATAGATATTTGCTATGTTTATGAAAAATACTCCGGGGCATGGCATAATAATCGCATGAAACATCAGCAGCGATAGGCGAACCTGAACACTTGCCAGGTGGACAAGACTTTTTCTCAATGGGCCTAATAGGAATTTCTCTGGTTTTCTCTTTGGGCTTGGAAGAAAACATTGCAGAACTGTGGTTGGTATCATCACTAGACACAGCTCGCTTCACGCTAATAAAGGTGGGAGTTGTTGAAGAGCCTGAGACAACCGAACACTTTCTGTTTGCTTGTTCGGCTTTATCCCGTAGTATGCTGGATATGCTTGGGTCTGCCCTCCTATCTGTGAATGAGCTGAAAACATATGTATCTTTCCTAGATCTGACGCGCTTCATTAAAAGAGGATAGGAAGGTTTTGGTGGGAAAAAATGGTTAGCGGTTTAGTGCAATGGGTAGCCTTGGCCTCCGCGCTTGGGGTCTTTCGTCCCTCTGCCTATAATTAAAAAAACAAAAATCACATAATAATAAAATAGACTGGATGCGAATTAGCGCACACCCAATAATATTTTGATGTAAAGGTACCTACCTCAATCTAAAGAGGAATCCTTCATTACATAGCTAATTTAGTTCCTTTTTATAGAGTTTTACTATGAAATAAACTCATAGTGAATTTATGCAATATGAAAATTGACAGAGTTTGCTGCCAAATCCGCAGCTCGAGAATTCGAGTGGAAAAAGCTCTTTACAACCGAAAAAATCTTTGAAAATGAAATTACTTTTGTAAAAGAGGGTGTTTCGCTCAGCCAGGAACCGTATATTCATCAGTGCGGCTGGGTTCCTGCCTGCCGTATGCGCCAAAATAACAGCCAAGCTGACCTAATTATATGAACTGGGTCAATTTTCATACTGACGAAATTCGTTATGAATTTATTTCATAACAAAACTCTATTAAATGCTAGTTCCTCATAGGGCTAATCTTGCTAGGCAGGCATTCAAGTAAATACTTAGCATTTCGCCTAAAATCAAATTCACACTTAAAAATTATTTTAAGTGCATATATGGGTCAGGTTGGCTGTTACTTTGGTGTATATGGCAGGCAGGTGCCAAGCTGGACTGATGAGTAGATGTTTCCTGCTGATACGAAACGTCTCCTTTTGCAAAATTTCTTTCTCAAAGATTTTTTTCCATATATATTTTTATGCCAAATACATACAAATGTCGTAATATCTGCCTGCACTCAATCCCCCCTCTCAAATAAATACGAAATTCTTTTGCTCTTCGTGTTTAGAATTCCAATTTTTTGCATCCATTTCGATAGCATGCTTATTAAAAGCGGGGACATGGTAATAATAAAGCACCAATTTTGTTCGTGATTTCAGCATTTTGCGAGTCCAAAACGAATCTTAAGGCTTCTCCTTGCCTTTCTTCGTTATTATACAGTTCTTGATTTGTTCGTTTTTCTTCATGACGTTCGATATACGAAGATATCCATGACAATTTTAAAGGAAAAATATCCTGCAAATAATTTACCTTTAATCCTCGAGGATTATCACTTCTATACCACCCCACATATAACCTTCGACTTGTTTTCCTTTCTAGTTAAAATGAAAATTACTAGAATTTTGTTGTTGTGTTTTTAATAGCTGTCTTTTTTGTTTGAATATTGTTTATTTAAATAATTTGTGATGCTCTTTATGTGTTAACAGAATGTTTTGGAGGGCCCCTTGCTGTTTTATACTAATTGAAAATCCTATAAAGGTTAAAGTACCTACCTACCTACCTACCTACTACCATCACAATCTATCGCCCCCTGCATCTAAAAAACAGATTTATTATTTCTAAAAGCAAAAATATTTCATAGATCATTTCCAAAACCACTTCAAGTTGTCTCTTAACTCTTACCTCTAGGTTATACCGACGAGTTTTCGAGTTGATACGAAACGTCTGGCTAAGACTCCCATTCATTCTGCGACGAGGATAATTTATGAGCGAAATACTTAAAATACCAAAAATTCTTGAATTACACAATTATTTCGTCTTGCTCCGCAGCTCCTTCTCAACCTATTCTGACGCTGCTGCTGTTGTTGTTGTTGTTGTTGTTGGTTCAATAGCGAGCGGCATTCACAGTATGCTGCTCTGCTGCTGCTGTGAAGCAAGCGAACCCCTTCAAGTTCCATTCCAATTACTTCGGGTACTCACAAAATGTATTCTAGTGCCCCATCTACAAAAGCTGATACGGGTACACAAGTTCGAGCTGGGTCGGGACGGAATATATGCCGTGTCGTCGTAGAATAGCCTCTCTGAATATAGAAAACCGACGACGAAATGATAAAAATACAATCTCAAACCCAGGCAGCCACACATAATATAAACCAGACTGAAATATGTTTGTGTTGAGAAATTATAATATAAATAATGCCTCCACACACACACACACACAAACAAAGCAGCAAAGAAGCTTATAGAAATGCAATTCTATATACGTTACCCACCTCGCCATTATTTGGGAATTGTGACAGACATGACAAGACATCGTACAGCTGTTCCACCAAGTGTTGCCATAACACAAATGCCGCGCTGTCAAATGGAAAAACATATATGTATGTATGAATATGCATCCCTTTCCCTGCACTGCACTACAATTTCCCAATTCCCATTTAAGACGGTGGTGTGGCTGCTATTTACGTTACGCGGTTCTGTTTGTGTCGTTTCTCCTACATAATTTGGACTTGCGATGCGAGCGACTGCGATTGCGGCCGTGGGAGCTGAGAATGTGTCGGACTGAAATATTTATTAAAGAAACGCGCATGTACCACCGTACACACGTACTCGCAATATTCTGAAATTGAAGTCGAATCGAATGCCGTGCGGCTCTGTGCTTTTTGCTCATATGTTGTTGGTTGAATTTGTCTCCTTTTTTCTCCCGAAAGCGGAACAAGGCAGCAAGCAATTATTATATGATTTGGTAAAACGCTGACGGCATAAATAATAATAGTTTTGTATGTGGGTATGTGCTTCATACATACATATATATGACTGTCCGTTGCAAGAGCATTTGCCGTTGCTTTGCTGTTGTTGTTGGTAGTCCCTCATACCGACATACTCCTTGAGATGAATTTAGTACCACTTTCCCAGATAACGTCTCGGTTCTTGCTGAAAACGTGGTTTTTGAAACTTCAAGAAACTCTGTGTGTGTTTGATGAAAAGGATACGGAACGGAACTCCCTCCCCTATCGTTTCAGTCTGTGGCAACCAACAGTTCGATTTGTGCCCAGACCTGCGTTATCACTGCAATGATAACAGAGTTTATAAATCTATTTGCCTGCATGTGTGTTAGTAACTCTATTGATGGCGTTTACTTGGTGCGCAAGTGTGTATGGTATCGAATCGACTCAGAATCGGAACCAAAGTAGAACGGCAAAACTTCTCTACTCGCCTCTTCAATTTAAGTGAGAAGCAGAATTTCAGCTGAAAGTCGGATCTTTTGTGCGATTTGATACGGGAGACTAGACCCAGCAGCCGGGTTGTGCTGTTATTTCCTCGTCCGTCACTGTTGAATCGCTTGCTCCAGCTTTATATGTTGTGCCGTTTTTATGATGTTTTTCTCATCGTTTGTACATAATTAAAGGTGAGCAGCATTCTCACCTGGGTATACATAAGGAAATAAACGAAGTAGAGAGATTGGAGAAAACTGAAATCAACACACGAAGCATGTCGGTATGCTGTTGGCAGCTTTGTTTTTTTTTTCTTTTTTTTTATGTACAAGCTAAAAGCAACAGCAAGCAAGAAGTAGCCAAGCAGGCTTGGTTTTGTGGTATATGATGAGAATGAAACCCTGTTTGGACTCGCGCATTTTTTCTTTTCTTTTTTTTTTTCTCAGTTTCTGTGATCACTTTTGGCGATAATCATGTTTGCCGTTTTTTTTCTTGCTCATTTTTTTTGCTTTTGCGTCCTCTTTCAACGTCAGCGATGTGTTTATTATGTTAATTTCAGTTCGTTTTCCTTGGCAGATAAACATCGCGGATTGCGCCAAAGACAGATTCAAGATAGTTTCAAAGAAACACCTCTAGAGTATAGTCAAAATCTGCACCCTGCACTTTTCCAATGTGTTGTTGTTGTTGATTATTTTCTCTAGCATTTTGTTGTGTTAATTTTAATTTTTTTTTGCATTTTGCTCCAGCATCATCAAATGTCGTAATTTCCTGTCTCCTCCTTTTTTGTCGAGGCTTTTTGCTCCCATTTCTTTTTATTTCCTTGAAGCTTTGGTTTAGTAGACTTGGCTTTGACTGTGGAACTTCATTGAAATTCAATTAAGTAATCTCTCTGTCTGGTCTGTCTGTCTGTCTGTAAATAAGTGTCGGGCGATTTTATTGAATTATTTTACATAAGAAATGGCGAGAACGGAATACTTTTCTACGACAAATCTTAGGAAAAAAAAAGAAAAAAATCATTTCAAAGAAGGCATTAATTTGAAGTTCTTTAAGAAATCTTTTAAATTGAGAAGTTCTCTGAGTTATTATCCTTTTTTTTTTATTAAATTATTGTGCCAAGTGGAAATCCATACAGGTTTTTTGGAAGCACAGACACACGAACCAAATTATGTAAATATCTATTTATGTTGTGGAGAAATGCGTGGTTGAAACAAAAAAGTTGATGTGGTTAGGTACATAACAGGATGCCATGGAATTCGTTTGTTTTGCTTGGAAGTATAACTCAAGACTGTTTGATACAATTCTGCATTAGTACCTACTTACTAGAAAGCTGTTCCACTGAAAAAGTAGCAAAAAATTCAAAGAAAAGTATTTTGACGTTTTTCGAAAATAATTCATACATATGAGCGGGCATAATTCATAGCAGTCCCGGCGTTATGGATCCCGTATGAGCTTAGTCAGGAGGTTGAGTTAGTGAGGATTGACATCCCTAATTGCTACATGTGATGAAAGCGCTGACCTGCTGAGGAAACACGGACCTCAACTATCAAAGTGAGAAAATGTATAGCTGATTCTGATCTTTTGTCGTACTTGAATGTCAAAATATACGACTAAATGAAAGGAACTTTTCTACTGATTTTTTCGTGTTTTTATTCAGGTCAGCAACCCTTGCATGACATAGAATGAACTGATAATGACACTTCACATTACAAATTCAAAATAATATTACGAATTTAAGCACTTGTAAGGCCGCTTACACATCGAAAAACGAAAACGAAGGAATAAAATATTCCACACCGAAAATTCGTTTATGCTTACATATCAAAAACGAACGAATAAAAGTTGGGTTGGGTTTGTATCAAATGTAAATAAACGGAAATGAGGTTATGTAGGAACGAAAAAAATATTCGTTCGTGTGTGGAACGTAGTATGGAACGAAAATTTACTTGACATTTCGGAACGAAGAAAGTGTTTTAATTGAAATAAAGCTTTAAATATGGATATTTTTTTATCGAAACTATAATTAGAATAAATATCCAAAATTTTATTGAATGTATTCCGGCGAATTTCTGTTAGATTAAGACAAAATTTGAGTTTTTCGGTTTAGTGTTTTCGTTTTTCGATGTGCAAACGGCCTAATGCTTTAATTAGGTGCAGAATTTCCATTTACCCCCGTGTAAAATTTTTGTCATAACCTCTGGGAGCAGTTGACTAATTTGTCGATTATTTAGTCGTGTTTTTTGACGTTTGTTCACCAAAAATTCATTATAGTTCATTTTGTGGTAGATAATAGTGAAGACACAAAATCAACTGTGTTAAAAGAAAAAGTTCGACAAAATATGTCAAAATTCACGCGCTAAATAGAACGACAAAGAGCACAGAATCATCCTCCTGATTCTCTTCAAATAGGGCGTGCCAAAGCCAATAAGTTGCTTTGCATTTTTTCATTGGCTGGATGCCCTATACAGAAGAGGAAATCTAGGCGAGTGGACTGAAAAAGGATTTTAATGTCGATCATCGCATTGCTGCAGTTGAGGCGGCGTAGAAATAGAAACTCTGCAGTTTCGGTGAGTTTGACGCCTTATATCCATCTCCCTGGTTATATGATCTAACGCCGAACTTATTAAATTTCACCCCGTTTAACACTATTCTAGATAAGTCCTGGGAAAACTAGAATTACCTCTACATTATTGAGATAGAAAGGCTTTGTATTTTACCGGCTCTGTATTTTCAGATCAGTTTTTGCTGAAGTAATCGAAAGAGCTGTATCTCCATCATTGCAACTCTTTGTATAAATTTCATTGACATATGCGTATCAGGTGAGAACATGACACCTTCGAGCCCACACATTGAAACTTTTCGAATTGAGCTTTTCTTTTTTTTATTTTAAAGGAAGGGGGACAGGAGACCCTATCCTAAGCACGGAGGCCATAGCGGCTCATTGTGCTGTCTTGCTAGAAGGCCACTCACCAAAATCTTCCTGTCCTCTTAATGAATCGCATCAGGTCTTGGTGAGGCTGATTTTTCAGCTCATCCGCAGATAGAAGGGCAGACCCTAGAGTATCCAGCCTGCTTCGGGCGAAGGCCGAACACGCACACAAAAAGTGTTCAGTTGTCTTGGGCTGCAGGACAGACACTCAGGGCTGTCAACAACTCTCATCCTTGTTAGATGAGCGGCGTGAAGTGAGCTGTGACCGGTGATGATGCCAACCACAGTTCTACATTGTTTCCTTCCGAGCTCCACGAAAAACTCGGAGACATTCCTATTGGGCTCATCAAGAAACAGTTTTGTACACCTACAAGTACCTACTCAGGTTCGCCCATCTCTGCTGATGCTTTCTATAAACAACCGGTTTGATGAGAGATCCGATACTCGAGGTGGCAACGCCTACGGCGGGTTCCGGTCCGAGGAACGGAGAATCAGAGCCAACCCTAGCTAAAAGGTCAGCCCTTTCCTTCCCCATGATCCCCATGTGACCAGGAATCCACAGAAAAGACGCTTTGTTTTGGATACAGAACTTATCCACAGATGAAATGCAATCCCCCAGTAACTTAGATGTTATCCGAGGGCCACTTGAAATCGAATTGAGCTTAAGCTGTCTTTACTATGCCAGTTATCATTAGCTCCAGCTCCAGAACACTTTTCCGAGTATTATATCAGTCGAACTCGCAGAAATCGACCCAGACGCCAAAACGTCTGAAATTGTCGACAGCTTATCATGTCATTTTGAATATAATTTTTTTATCGAATTTATACGTTTTGGTGTTTTGCGTACAATTTGTAATTAGTGGCGTCGCCCTTCAAAAAGACGACATTGCCTCTGTGGCTCTCTCTAGAATTCCTTTGAGTGTGATATTTATGCCAATTCTCAAGATTTCGGATACTTTCCGCTCTGCCAAATTTGGCGTACACATATTTTACGTTATATTTTATCAGTCTATCTCCCTTACACTTCCTTTTTCTCCAAAGCTATCAACTCCTCAAAGTGAGGTTTATTCTGAACCTTACGTGCCGACCCCTGCATATTTTTCTTTATTCATCCTTAAGTTTTCGAATTTATTAACATTTTCACTGCTTTTATCCAACAGGCCTGATACGACGCTACAAGCAATTGTTTACAAACTAGTTCCTGGTCTCTATGAGAAAGAATTAATGAGAAAAAGAGCGTTCTATAGGAATCGGCCAAAGGATGCGATGCTAGCTACTCCAGAACAACGTGGAGAAGACACAGAACACTTGATTTTTGGACCAACCGATAATATGTCACTGTCATTGGAATATGCAGATATTGAGTAAGTATACACCCGGAATTTACAAATTATTATTAAGACTAATGCTTACCAGTGTTGTTTTTTTCCTCTTCTATTAATTAAATTAATCAATTTCCCCCCACTTATTTTCAGGCAAATTCCGGAAGATGGTGCGCCTGGTCTACGAAAACCTAAATATTTACAATGTCCAGCTATTTTTACAGTAGCGCTCCTAAAAAAGTTTATCATGTTAAAGTTTGGGATTGACTCTCACAGATTTACCATAGAAATTATGTACAAGGTGAAGAGAATTGTTCTTATGGATCACTATACTCTAATGGATGTGGCCTATATCTACACGTGGAAAAGAGATGCTCCTATGCGATTTTTCTTCAGAGTTAAAGAAACTGAGAGAGCTGAAAGAAAAGTAAAATTCCTTGCAGAATGTCCACGTTCCAGGAAAGATTTAGGGAAGGACTTGAAGGATATAACTGTTAAGTCAGAAAAGACTGAAACCGAAATTGTGGAAGGTAAATCAGTTCCGGTATGCTCAAAAGATAGGGTCCTTAAAGGCTCTAAAGTGAAAACTGTTGATTCTAAAGATAATACCGTTAGCGACGATAAAAAAAGGAAAGAAATACAAAAACAGGATGAGAGTAGAGCATGCGGTAGTAGTGAGGATAAAAAGGACAGTAAAATCAAGAAAGAGGAAACATCATTACCCGTACAGAGTTTTAATCAATGTGAAAAGAATGAAATTGAACAACAATCACTGCCACAAGTATCTTCCACAGTAACATCACCAAGCCCATCAAAATCTCAAGAACATATAGCTGATGTACCACCTCAGGAATCAAAACCTTTAGATCCACTCACCCAATCAGCGGAAAAATCACCAAAAAATAAAGAAAATTCAAAAACAAATGAAAAGGTCGAAACAGTCGTTGCACCTAAAACTGAAAGTCTAAAAATAACTTTAGTCAATAAAAACAAACATGGTAAGAGCAGCCCACCCTCGGCAGTATCACCTAAATTGAGCGAATTTTCCAGCACTTCATCAAAGTCTTCTAAAGGTAATAAAACTCCAAAGCACCATCATCACCATCAACAGAAATCTCCTCCAGAATATGAGAGAAAAGTCGAGAACATAAAACTCAAGATTGACCTATCCAAACAGAACAGTGTCACAATCATAAATATGTCGGGTCCAGATAGTTCAAGAAAGGAAATCGTTAAGCCCGTAAAGCCGGAAAAAGAATGGAAACTTAAAGCGAAAAAAGAAGATAAAACTTCGAGTCCAAGAGGTTCGCCTGGTAATGAAAGTAGGCATCAAAAGTTCGAAATTAAACATTCACCACCGTCGGAGCACAGTGCAGGTATAGTGCCCCCAATTACATTAAAAGCTGCCGAAAGGTCAAGTCCAAGCTCAAAAAAGAATACACCATCTCCACCGCCGGCGACCGCAATGCTCAAATTAAAGCCGGATGTGGCAGAAGAACCAGAAAAGGACGAAGAAGAGAAAAAATCAGAATTCTTAAATTCATTCGCTCTCACACCAATTAAGCCGCTTAATTCTCCTGAAAAGAGTGATAAATCTAAACCGGTGCTTGTAAGTACTAGTCCTACTACACCTGTAACTCAGTCACCTCCAGCACCATCGTTTGCTGTTCCGGCAACACCAGCTCTACCAAAAACAGCTGCGGCTGTAAAGAGGAAAAACAAGGAAACAACCAAAACTCTGGCGAAGAAATTAAAAACTGAGAACGTCAAGCTTGTTAAAAGCAATGAGCCAAATAACATTGTGTCAAATGTGGATTCGTCAACGCCGTTTTCTTTTAAATTGCCTCCATTTCCTGTTGGCACCACCACCACTACCACTACCACTACCACTGGACAAATGATTGATTTAGATAAGAAGCAAGAGGACGATAAGTTAATGCCTGCTCCTCCACCTCTCAAAGTATTTGATATTTTCAAGAAAAATGGCGTAAAGCCAACTAAAGCTTCAAAAGCTTCTAAAAACCAGGCTTCTTGTAAAACAAAGCAATTGAATCATCCATTGATAAACACCAGAGTTGTACCACCAGGGTCTCTAACCCCGCATCCAATGATTCCACCAGGTATTGCTAGCTCAAAAACTCCCACAACAGTTTGCGGGGTAGGTAATCGTACGCCGATCGCAAGACGTTATCCACCGATATTACCAAAGTCACCACGTCCAAATCCATTTGCCAACATTCCAACCGACGTAAATAAACTTCTTCAGAATTCTGGAACAGAGATAAAACAAATTACCGGCTCAAACAGTCGAGATGTAAAAGTATACGGACCACCTCCACCAGTACCTTCCATCATAAATCAAAAGGCTTCACCAATAGTACCACCGCCATCACCAATACAACAGCAAAACTCATCTTCTGTTGCTACGCGTGCAGCAGCTAAAACACCAAATTCCAATAACTATTTGAACTATGCCCTGTACAATGCCAGTAAAGCAAGGATGTCAGATGTTCCTCTGGGATGTCGTACTCCGATATATACTCCTAGCTCACCTATATACTCACCAAATTCACCACAGTATATGCCGAATTATAATATACCTACACAACCCACCTACAAATACACGAAAACTGCTTCAAATGCTGCTAGCAATTACTTACAAAACGTTTTGGGACAAAACAAACAGCTTTCCAACTTGTTTCCTGCTCCACCAGTCAAGAAACCGCCTGAACCCTCCACCTTTCAAGGTAACAATAGCAGCAAATCTCCACCTCCGGAGAATGAAAATAAAAAAACTAGCGGAGATGAAAACGCACTGAAGCGACCATGTCCCTACACAAAAAGTCCTCCAACAGCTAATGACAAAAATCAAGAACCACCAGAAAAACAGATGAAAGTGCAAACGTTACTAAATTCGTGCAACATCAACATACCTTCATCACTGTCGATTACGATCACTAACGATGACGGTGACTGTAATTCCAATAAGCCATCAAACCCAAAGCACAAAAGTCCTGTTAATAACTACATTGAAATCCTTAAACTGCCTGACAATCAACCTATTTCACCAGAGAAACCAGATCAAAAAAAATCATCCGGACAATTATCGCAACAGAAGAAATTCGATGAACCTAAAGTTTCGTTGAGTGGCAGTAGTCCAATTACATCTCCTCCTCCTCCTCCTCCACCGTCATCTACATTTGGAGCAAATAATACGAAAACTAATAACGCATCTAAGACTAGCCAACCATCGATCACGGTAAAAAGTTTTGCATCATTATCAAGTCCTTCTAAGCAATTACCTTCCCTAAATCCAATCGATAAAAGTACGAATCAAGCCGAAAGTATTCCGAACTCTCCAAAGAGTAACAACAATCCGAAGGGCAAAAAGACTCCCAGTCCGGAGAAAAAAACAGTTGAGAAAACTCAGAAGAAAGGCAATCAACATGTGGCAGACAAAAAAGTTTCTGCCGAGAACGCAACTCAAAGTAAGGCCAGTAAAAATTCCAATGACACTCCATCTACACAGCCTACAAAAAAATTCCGTCATATTCTGCCACGAACGACAACTCCCCCGCAGTCTGTAAATAAATCTAATACTCCGTCACCTACGACCGCTACACCAAAGGGTGGTTCGAAAGCTCAACAGAAGACACAATCTGTTGGTAGCACTGGAAAAAAAGCGACAACAACAACTAATAATAATAATAACAACAACAACAATAATAATAATGGCAAACAAACGGCTGAAGAAATACTCGACTTAACATCGTCGAAATCATCAAATTCGTTAAACTCTCCAAAATCTCCCCAACCGCAACAAACTTCAGCCAATCCGACAATGCCTTCGGATATTACATCGTTCCTCAGTGAAAGTTTACTAAGAGCTCAGCAACAAGCTGCTGCTAACAACACAAACGGAATTTTTATTCCTCATTTGGCAGCTGCAGCTAACTTCAATCCACATTTTGCGTCCGTAAATTTCGGATACAACATCCAACAGGCCTATCTAATGGAGCACATCACTCGTATGCAAAAGGCGGGACACGAAGCCCTAGAGAAGTACATGCAGAAACTTAAAGCCAACGGTGGCGGAAGCGGAGGTAACTCACCGAAGTGTCCGAACAGTCCGACAAATACAAGTAGTACTGCTACTGCTGGCAAAACTCCAGGTGGTGATCTTAAGGAAACAGGGTGAACTGTAAGACTTTATTTAGATTTTAAAACGTAAGTAAGTAAGTAAGTAATGTTTAAAGCGTTTTCGGAATAACTCCGAAAATTCGGAGTCTTTGCATAATTACTTGTAAGATCAGTTTGTTTTTTAAACGAATTATCACTCATATTAACAACAAGCAAGAATATTTTGCTTTTGTTTGTGAATTTTTGTAAATATGTATAACGTATGCACGTAAGATATAAAACTATACATATGTATATGTATGTATGTATGTAGCATAGAGAAAAGGTAGTTTTTTAAGAATATTTATGCATACGCACTTGTGTGAATTTGTACAGGATCGTGAAGAAATACTTTACACGGGGTAAATTGTGATAATTACTTAGGAGTACTTCTTAAAATAGTTTCGGTAAACGATGATGCTCTGCTAAAATGGCGAAAGCATCGGAGTTCCGGTAAATGTTGAGTAATTTCAATTCGTAATATTATTAATGAAGTTTAGAGTGTATTCAGTAAATCTGGGCGCATATTCCAAAATTTCATTCTCAATCACATGAAAATCGAAAAAAATAAAAAAAATAAAATTAAAAAGGATCTAGAAAAATTCTTGATTCCAAATAAGCAAAGCAAGGTTCATTGCTGCCTGATTTTTTATTGCTTCTTTCACAGTTTTCGTTTCGAGTTTTAAACTGTTCCTAAAACATTTATTTAATTTTCGATTTTGATCAGCTGAGCTTGGGAATATGAGCCTTGTCTGTAAATATTCTAATTAAATAATTTATAATTTGCATATTTATCATATCAAGACGTATTTCCAAAAAAATACTTCATAAAAACTTCTTTCTATAAAATTAAAAATATTTATATGCCAGTGCTTCTCAAATTGTACGTATTATAGTTGGTCATGATTTTGTTTAACACACGTAAGATAAAATCAAAATTACTTTTTCAAGTATAAATAAAGTACAATGTGATTGTATTAAAGAAAAATATTAATTACACGAAAATAATAAGTAATAATTTACGTATACAGTTTGACAATCACTGGTGTGTATGGTAGAAGATAACCGAATGGAAAATGTTTTTTTTTTTTAATATGCTGGATAAAATTAATGCATCACTCATTCTATTTTACATAACTGTTTATATATACAAAAGTTCTTCATATTATACTTAAAAAATGTTCACAATCTAAATAGCTGTTTTTAAAACACACACACACACAAGCATACAAGCAATGAGAAAATGCTTCGCAATCGAATAAAAAAAAACAATCCGCTGGTATATAACGATCAACCACTTTTCAAGCTCAATAAGAATATAAGCTTGCGTGTGAACAGTATCTATGTAGGTTGGAACCCGGCATTCTACTCATTTATTCTTCATTCACTTATACCTCAGCTAATCTCCAATTATACGGGCAAAATAAACCCAAAAGATTCACGCCTAATCTGGAAAACTTCCTTTTATATGTAAAAAATCTTTTAATATCTTTATTTAATTGCAAATAGAAAGCGGAAGACAGTACTAAACGGCGTCATCCATCTTATTTATGTAATGTCTTACATTTTTAGAGGGGATTTTTCACAATATTTATTTCTAGACCCTGGAATAAAACTCTAGACCGATATCCTCTGAAATAGATTGGAGAAGCTTGAGATAGTGGATCCAGGTAAAAGCGTTTCCGTTGGCATTTTGAGTGTATATTTATACCCTAGATGAAATCTATATAGGGTATACTAAGGTCATTCCGTTTGTAACGCACAGAAATAATGGTGGGTTCGACACCCTCGCATAATATTAAAAGTTATTTTGATTTTTGCATCTCCGTATGTCCGATCGTCTGTCCGTCTGTCTATCTGTCTTTGCGCACGATAACTCGAGAACGCGTTCACTTTAAGAGCTGACATTTTGCATACAGACTTTAAAAAAAAAAAAATTGAAGTTCGAAATTGGAACAAATCGGGTAACACCTTCGTAGGGTTGCCATACGAAAATTTCCTCCTTTACTATATATTTAGACAGTGCCTGAGAGCGCGTCAACGTAGAGAGCTGAAATTTTGTACATGGTGTTCTCATAGTAATAATAAATAAATCTTCAAAAATGGACTAAATCGAGCAACCCCTTCTTGGTGTTGCCATAAAACAAATTTTGGTTTTTCACGTATACTGTAAAAACGACTAGTCCTAGACGTTTGTATTATACAAAAAAGTCCTTCAGAATATAAAATCCTATGAAATTGGTTATATTCATTTTTACTGTACGAAGAACCGTTCTAGAAATATATGCGAAACCAAAACCAAATTTGCACAGATGGGTGACCATACGAAAATCATCTAGGAGGGTATCATAAGAATTGGTTTTATACCAATTCTAGCTTTTTTACTTCTTTTTTATATTTTTTTCACAAAAAGTGCTCTCAGCAAAAGCACCACCATCACGTCTGCTACCAGATGCACGTATAGCTATAGCAGAAAACCGATATTTGGCATCATACACAACCATTAATATTAGGCAATCAGCGATGTTTATAATTAAAATTCATTGATCCCGCATTTGGTGGGTATACTTTATTGATTTGTTTGTCATCAATGGCTCCTAGTACCATGTGTTGTCAAAATCTCTAGCAGTTTCTTTCGAACCTTGAACATTTTTCTTTTTTAAATATATTTGATGTAGCAGCTTTCATATAACATGACATGTCTCTAAAATAATCGGTACCTTCGAAAGGCTTGGTGTTTCATATACCAAGTACCTGATAATATAAATTGGTTTGCAGCATGCATAATTGTGTCTATGTACGATATTTAACTTAAATTAATGTTATTACTAGTCTACATTCTGTGATCAATCGGTTTCCTTCTCGATCTCTTTTTCAGGTTTTCATGAAGAATGTTCACAAGACCATGAACAGGTTCCAATTTCATAGTAAATGTTTTTTGAAACATTTCGTGATCATATTTTTTAATAGTTTTATCATTGTAAAACATTTTGTCTCTCACATAAATTTATCTCATCCAGAAGCGGCGCTTCTTAGCCTAGCCTTTTTAAACGCTCCAACAGTATAAAACCATAAGTAGCCACATTTACTAATTATACTAAATTTATTAATCCATTCTTGTTTTTTTTTTTATATAAATTTTAATACATGAAAAATTCCTACACAAATCACGATGCCTTCGTTAAGTTTTGACAGTCATTCAGTCTGGCGTCGATGCCAATGCAAATGATGAGTCCATTGCCAATGCCAACGCCATCATTGAATTTAGGCCTTAATGATTATTTTTGTAGCTAAATGTTTTACGAAAACATGATATATGATCCCTTCTGAGTACTGACCGTCGGGCTACTAGTACTCTTACGTAATTATATGTTTGTTTATCATTGTGACCATGAAAATTGTCTCTGACTGTTTTTGTCATTTTTAATTGTTTTTGTGACATCCCGATTTGTTTACCGAATTTTGAAATTCGAGCGTTTCCGTTCAAGACGAAAAACCAATTTTCAATTATTTTTCTGATTTTTGTTATTTGAGCGTTTACGTTTGGACAAAAATCGGAACATATGCATAAGCATATGGAATTGTCTATCCGACAATTCCCACCAAATAGGGAAATGCCAAATCGACCAATTCTTATTGGTTAAGGAATTGGTTCGATTTTGAATAAATAGGCTGTTGAAGCGAAGCCAAAGAAGAGAAGTTTTCTAAAGTTCAACCTGGAGAGTCCCCCCTACCCAAGGTAAGGCGTCCAGTGTTTTCCAGTGAAAGTAATTATCGGAGCCTAGAAGAAGTTTAAAAGTCTTTATTTTCTGTGGTACAGTTAATATGTCAGTGTACGTCTGGAAGTGACAAGTGAACAATAAATATAATAAATATAACACAAACAAGAGTTAATTATTGAAGTTAAACGAGGTATAATATTAGTATACCAAGTAAAGTTGCAACAGAAACTGGTGCAATAAAAGTATACCAAGTAAAGTTGCGACATACAGTAGCTATACAAAGGCAACACCAAAAAATATTGTCAGAAAATAAACGGTTCACTAGGAAAATTCGTAAAAATGTAAAAAGTTATAAAAATATTATAAAATTAATTTAAAAATGTTGTGATATAGTGGGATCGCTTCTATTGAATTTCTGCAATACTTAATAAAGTTTCAACCCACTAAATTATTGGCCCGGTGTGAAAATATCGTAGTTTACTACTTCCATGACTAAAACGAATACATCGATGCGGTTCTACTTCATACAGAAAATGCTGCTTAAGTTTTTCTTCCTCATAGCCTATCCTTTTTGTTATATTCCTGCAAGTGGTGACTTCAAATGCTGAGGCATTAGAATCAAGATATCGCTCGACAAACAATTTTCGGCACTATGTGGGCCTATTAACTCGATAATCTGGTTAAAAGATTTCCTTAAAATGTTAATAATTATCTTATTAATTAGCCGATTCTGTTTATTTTGTTTCATAATAATATTATTTGCAGTAAGCAAGCAATAAATTTTATAGTTTCTCATTTATTACGAATTATGAGTATTAAAATCCAAAAATCTGCCCTGTCCTACCCTTCACTGCTGTTAAACCGGCGCTGGATTTATATAAAAGCAGACGATGAATATAAAAATAATACTCAATGGATATGCCACTAAAATTTCACATACACTCTACCCATCCAACACATCTGCAGATAAGTCGATATTCAAGGTTTCTTTTGGTCGCACGCACCTACCTCATATAAGTACTGGATGACATTCGTCTTTCTTTGGTAACATACGTCCCACATATAAACTGGGGGACATTCACCCTTTTTGGTCAACATACGCCCCACATATAAACTGGGGGACATTCACCCTTTTTGGTCAACATACGCCCCACATATAAACCAGCACTGATTCACGTGAATGATTAAATTCCAGAATAATATTAAAAACGCAACAATATGAACTTACTTTAATTCAACCAGCAATTTTTCTAAGTACTACACAATAAGCACCCACCTTAAAAATCAGTAATTAACTCAGAAGCACTAAATTGCAGTTTAACCTTCACTTTTCACCTGCACTCTGGGTCTGTCACTGATGCTGAAAATCTGCCTTGCCCTGCTTGGTTGCCTCTCTTGTTGTTATGAAACTATGAAGTGTGATTCGCTGGGGACGTAAACTCCCGACTGTCAGCATGAGCTGACAGATCACTCGACGGGCAGCGTTGACTACAGGGCGGCACGCTAGTTCGCCTCAGCTATTGGCGGAAAGTGTGGGAAGGTTCCACAAAAAACCTGCCGCTGCCGTCAGCCATAATCAAAAAAAAGTTCGTGACTATCAACACAAAAGCCGGCACCCACTCGGTCCTGAAGGGACCCTTACGTCACTTACCTGTACCTTGTGGAAGGCGCAGATGTTTTGCCTTCCTTGCCGGCCCCATCCTCCCATCTGACTCTGACGGGCATAATTCTTCAGAGTCCCTAGTTGACCTGGAAAGAGAGAGAGTGAGAGAGACTAGGCGAGCCTAGACGACCTTCATTCCATGCGAGAGGGCTCCGGGATTTGAAGTAAGAATTAAAACTTTCAAAGATTCATATCTACGATATAATTGCCAGGTTAACAAAAAACTTCATCACTCCCACGTCGTTCAAACTTAGATCTAAATCACCCAAGGAAAATGAGCCTAGCGATACGTATGTTTCACAACACGAAACATTGTGATATGTTATCTTTAATAGCAAACAATCAACTCATGTCTCTATATATTATCTTTAAGCTCTTCAGGACTTATTTTACTTTTAGTACCGATCACGAACTGTTGAAATGAATCTTGGTGTGACCAGTCCGAGAAATATTGATTTCAAAGCCCTTGGTCGCCTGCATCAAAACTTCCTGGCTCAACAGCGAATTTTGTTAAATTTGTGTATGTCTCAAAATTGGACGGAAGACAGAAACGCCAGAATTAAAACAAATCCGGCCAACTCATCTCTGGAGCAGCAAAAAGTTCTTCCCTTTCAAAGAGCTCAGCAAAATTTTCTTTCTCTTTGGCCAGCACCCTTTGGAAATTCCTAGAGTACAGTGCGCCACATAATTATAGAGCCACCGCAAGATTTTCCACTTTCAAACTTCCTTGCAGAGCTGATGTTGTTTTGTTCACAAATTACAATTACCCGATGAAGAGAGGAATAGTTAACATAAATCTATACCATTACCAGTCTAAATTAAAAAATAATTCTACAAAAGTTTCTTACATCCTGTCTCAAAATTATAGAGCCACTTCAAAGAAACTAAATTTATTCATACTTAAAACCATAATATTAATTAGAAACTTAAACTTTAATAAGCAATTGGCCCTCCATTTTTCTGTATGACCTGGAAAATGCGGTTTGGCATACTGTCTACCAAGTTTTGCAAGATAGTGGACTCCAGTGCTTCCCAGACTTCGGATATTGCCACTTTCAAAGAATTTACGTCTTCGTAAGTTTTATTATTAGCGTAAATCCGGCGTACAATTATTCCCCACAAATTTTCTACTGGGTTGCAGTCTGGTGAACGGGCTGGCCAGTCAAGAACCGTAACTTTTTTTCTCTGGAACCACTTCTTAGTGTCGTTGCTGGTGTGTATGGCGGCGTTATCTTGCTGATGTTGTACAGGCGGTACAACATAAAAATTATCTATGGATACAACCTAGCAGAACACAATGCTAGGCTTGAACACATTTTTGAACGACTACGCAAGCATAATCTCAAGTTACAACCTGAGAAATGCCACTTTATCAGTAAAGAAATAGCCTATTTAGGTCACCTGGTGACTGAAAATGGAGTGATACCAGATCCCTCTAAGATCAAAGTAGTTCAGAACTATCCAGTACCCAAAAAGGAAAGAGATATTAAATCTTTCCTAGGTTTCGTTGGCTATTACCGCCGCTTTATTCCGAATTTCGCTAAAATAGCTAAGCCTTTAACGGCATTGTTAAAGAAAGACGTTCCTTTCAAATGGGACGCTTTCACCGAGGAAGCCTTTTCCTTACTCAAGGGAAAGTTAGTATCCGCACCCATTTTGCAATATCCTCGTTTTGACCAGGAATTTTTGGTCACTTCAGACGCAAGTGATCTAGCAATAGGAGCCGTACTATCTCAGGGCAAAATCGGTGATGATAAGCCAATAAGCTTCGCAAGCAGAACCCTGAATAAAGCCGAAACCAGATACTCAACCATAGAAAAAGAACTGCTAGCAATAATATTCGCCGTTACGCAATTTCGCCCCTACTTATATGGTCGGAAATTTACAATTTTCACTGACCATAAGCCTCTTACATGGCTTATGAACCTCAAAGATCCTACCTCTCGTCTAATGAGATGGAGAATCAAATTAGAGGAATACGATTACAAAATCGTCTATAAATCAGGTAAAACAAACCAAAATGCAGATGCCCTCAGTCGCCTCATTCCTGAAAATAGTAATATTCAAATAATGACGAGGAGCAAACAAAAGGCTCAAGAAGAAGCCACAATCAATGACCAAAACGTCACAATAATAGAGGAAAACTCTAATAATCTTTTACCCATTCGTGGAATTAAAGAAAAATTTTTCATTTTACCTGTTGCGGGCACCACTACAGAAAGGTTATTAAAAACTTACATACCCGAAAATTATAATATTTCACCGGGAGAGACAAAAGTCTATAAACATAAGAATATTACATACATAGTATCACGCGCTCCCTTACCATTTAAAGATCAGTCTGACCAAGACATAGTAATGGATATATTTAAAAAATTTAAGGAATTATCCCCTAAAAATAAAACGATCCATATTCAAATTCCAAATCTAGATAATGTTTCCTACTTCAAGCTAAAGCTTCTCTGTTCAAAAGAATTTCAGAATTCAAGTCATAACCCTATTTTTTATCTCGGGAAAATCATTCAACTAAATCATCCCGAAGAAATCGAACAAGTAATCAGAGACTACCACATCACCCCACTAGGCGGACATCAAGGAGAAACGAGGACAATAAAGAAATTAAAAAGAATTTACTTCTGGCAAGGAATGGCTAAGGATATAAAAAATTATATAAAGAAATGTTCTTCGTGTCAGAAACATAAATCTAGTTCAAATCGGAAAATACCTATGAAAATTACATCTACCGGTTCTGGAGATAGTCTTAAATAGACTATCGGGACCTTGTATTTAAAAACACTTGCACAGATTTTAATTTTAAAATAACTGTTTATTCAAATTTATTTTAGCTACTTAATGCCTTAGCTAGGAATGCTTTAAGGACTGTTTACAAACTTTTGTCACTTTACTATATAGTTTTTTCACTAGAGGCCTTACCTTTGGTAGGGGGACTCTCTAGCTACTTGCAGGAATACTTCTAAATACTTCTTGAAAGTGATAACACTTCTCTTATGTCAAGATACTTCTTCTGATATAATAATACTTCTGATTTTTCCTATCCCGATACTCGTCTTTTATTTAAAAATTTAACATGGGATGATACTCCCTTCCACATAAATCGATTTTCCCAGGGTAGGCAAATAATTTATTTGGGGCAAAGGTAATATATTTTGGCTTGCAATTAATCGGTATTGATCAGAAATGCTTAGTTTTCATTTCTTTGCTATTATTGATCAATATCAATAACTGAGTACCCACCTAGGTAAGCACATAAAAATCAAAGTTTATTGCCTTGTGAAATTTGGAATTTCCATGGGTCACACGATGGACTTTGATCATAATCGATCGCAATTCCAAGCGCCGTATAGGCATCAAATTGCAAGAGATGCAATAATTCTTGATATTTGGACACACGTCAAGAAGTACAAAGGTTGATTTCTTGCGGGTGGCCAATTATATCTTTTGTTTGGTGCGATCGAGAAATTTATATGTAAGAATGTACATATTTATAAAATTATTGTGACGTAAAGAAATGCACCTGAAAAATGTATATATGTAGCGATGTACATATGTTTGTCGTTTTTTTTGTGACTGAGGAAAAAGGTGATTGAAATTTATGTATGTACGATCTACATAAGTTTGTCGTTTTGTTTTTAGAAAGGTAGGTATGAGAAATTTGATTATCGTTGCGATAAGTATTTGGTGAGCCGATAATGAATTCGTGTGGTTGGTGAGTAATTGTATATAGGGTAAGGTTATGATCTGTAGATTCATAACACTGATATGTTAGTTTTGAACGTCGATGCTTCCGCAAAAATGGCAACAGGCTACTTTCTAGGACATTCTGGTAATCCTTACTGTTCATTTTGGAAGAAGTGAATACCAAATTCAGCTTCCCGCGAGCACAAAATGCCGCCCACACCATACAACTTCCGCCACCGAAATTTCTTTTTGAAAAATATAGAGGCTCCTTCCGTAAGTCACGCCAATAATTGTTGTATCCATCAGGTCCGTCCAAACAAAATTTTTTTTCATCGCTGAATATTACCTAAATAAAATAAAAAATAACACTTTATTATAATTGTTTGAAAGTTTTCACATTTTGTTTGAATAAATAAAACACTCGCATCAGTCGGTGCTTAACTCACCAGATTCCATTGCCGGTTCATGTTCAATCTCGCAAATTCTAGCCTCTTTTGTTTATGAAGAGGCGTAAGAAGCGGTGCTGTCAACATTTTAGACTGTACAATGTTCGGATTATTTTTTATAACCCGCCGAATTGTTTCCCTCGACACATTTAGCTCACATTCGTTTCGAATCTGTGCGAGAGATTTCGTAGAATTCGAAGTTGTAGCAATGATTTTTCTTTTATCTCGTGGAGAGAGTTTGGATGGACGGCCTGGACGTTTTCTCGTTCCATACTTTTCCGGATTTGCAAGAAAATTCTGTACCACATGGTGCGATCGCTTTATTTTGCGAGCAATTTCCCGCATACTGTCACCAGACTTCCAGTACGCCTCTATCATTCCTTTTTCTTTCGGTGAGAGAGTTTTACCACGTGGCATATTTAGAAAAAATAATTTTAGGCTGTTTAAGAAAAAAAATTAAAACACAAACTAAAAATGTAGATAATGGCTCTATACTTTTGTGACAGCACAAAATGACACTTTTACTGTTATTTCTACTTATAATACGGTATCACCACTGAAACTGCTTGCATGTGCACTGATGACGAATGCCAAACATACACTGCACGTTTTATAACTTTAAAGCGATAACCAACTAAAAAATGCCGAAATTAAAAATTGGCTCTATAATTATGCGACGCACCTGTATTTTTATTGGATTTTACACTACCAAGATTTATCGAAATTATTACCTTTTTGGGCCAGATGTCGTTGAGGATTTTTGATGATCAGTTTTCTGACTTTGTTCGTGCACGCGACTTTTACTCGACAAGTAAGACAGATTGATTCTTCTTCTTCTTTGTCATCCCCAGCCTGTCATCTGCAGCTTGAGGAAATGCATTTCTTTCGGTCGGGGTGCGTTAATTTTTTTTTTTTTTGCTTGACGCAGCCGGCCTACACGCTTCAGTAATTCTTGTAGCATATTGCTATATGCAATACGCTACGACCATAACATTGTATTTATACCTTCAAGGAATCTATTGCATCAGAATGTAGATATATTCTCTAAACTCATTTATTTCTTCCTTTTTATTCTAGTCGTTCTAGAAGCCAGTTCAGGTAATTCTTTCTTTGAAGACGACTTTTATTAGCCTCACTCGAACAAGGTAGAATCAAGAAGAAATAAGACTCACAGTGCAACTCGACTGTCAAATCAAAATGTAACAGATAAAGTCTAGTAGCGAGTTCGGGCAAAATTAAATTTAACGTGGTCTCCAAATATTTTACATTAAAATGGCTGGTAAAATTTTGACGTATGTTAATTTGGAGAAAATGAAAGTAATTCATTTTTATATTTTGATAAAACAAATTTAACCCTTGAATAAATCAAAAAACAATCTGCAAATTGTGATACAAATAGGAAATGTCAAAATTCGTGCTTTAAAATGCCTAGTAAAATATGTGTGAAGAATTTAGGTTAGGTTCGGTTAAGAGTAGGTCAGACTAGGCTACTCGAAACATGCATCGTCCACCACGACCAGAATTGATCTATTGTGTTCTCCCCTAAGGTGGTTGGAGAAAATCTAATCTTCTAATGAGTTCGATTATTTCCCTTATGATTTAATTGCCTTTAAGGCACCCACGGCAGTACATACGGATAGTGTTCCCCACAGGTTGAAATATGAAATTTCTTCAGCTTATTTCGACAGCATATTTTTCAATTTGGTCCTGGATAAGATTAACGTAATCTGTAGCTTTCATTTACTCAGGAATAATTTTTGATTTCAGTCTTGTCGTTGAAACCAATTCCTGCAAATACACATTACCGAACCTCTTCCCATTTGACGACGGCTCCACACATTACTTTTTTCTTTCCTGCAACCATTAAAGCCATCAAAGTTGGACTTTTTGCTCTGTAAATGTCACTCTGTGCCAAGCTTTCTTCCAAGAATGTCTTCTTCTGTGAATTTTTATCTGGCTTCCTTATGGCTAAATGTTAAAGGGAGTTTTCTTATACAAGTTTCTTCCTTTTTAAGCTGTCTGAAATTCTTAAAACATGGTGAACATTATCAATCTTGGTATCCACATCTGCTTTCACAATGCTTTCCCTAGCTGTGTGGCCAGAATTTGATGCAATTCTGAAAATTTTCCGCTTTTCCCGATCCGATAATAGAGAACGTATGCCAAGAATCTTCTTTTTCCCATATTTTCACTGATGATGCTATCCTTGAGATAGACAATCCTTCATCTCGGAATTTAGAAATGCATTTCACTTCACTTTCTGAGGGAGAGAATCGAGCAGAATCTTAGTCTTAGACACATTGGAGCTCATTTCCTCATTTGACTATCAAATTTAAGATAATTCTACAACAAAATACGGTTGGGATGATAAATGTGGCCAATTAGGCGAGAAATTCAACAAGCTGCGCAACGAACTTGTCTATCTTCCAGGAGTGCGGATCCCAGATGGTTTTCAACCATTTCTTTGACCACCGTCTTATGTAGTTGCATCAACAACGAAAGTTCATCTATTAAAACAAATATCAATTCCAAGGCGGGTGGGTGTGAAATTTCATGTTAGTTGAGCCAATTCAATTTGTAGTTATATTGTTGCCAGCATTCATTCACATCTCTACTCTACATGGTACTACATTTTGGGCAAAATTGGTACCTATGAGGAGATCTCGACGTCACAGCATTTACTGCACAGTTTTGCTGTGCGAACAATTTTACTGCACAATTTGGTTGCGCGACCCAACCGAAATCTCCTGTATGAAAATGTTTTTTCCCTCTATTATTTATAAAACTTGATTTTCTTGATGTTTCATGACATCTAGGGGAGACCGGGTATGGTTGGCTACACTTTTCGAATCGCTGTCATAGCGAGTACGAGAAAACTGCTATTAACTTCATATTTACAGTAGACTTAGCTTGACTCTTGTTCTTGACTATAACATTGACGCGATACCTTTATCAGAGTATTTATGTCTCTGGTTGCAATTTTATTAACGGGATGGAATTGTGCCAACCAACCCCGTAATGGGGATGGTTGGCACAGTAGTTGGGGATGGTTGGCACATAATTTAGCATCTAAGTACGGAAAATATTAAATCAATCAAAAGAAGAAAAAAAACATTTTTTTTTTGTACTATTTTATATTCTTAATTAGAGGACTGACACAGTTTTGACATGTATAAAATTTATTCCCATCCGTGCAAGATACATGAGCCCACTTATGGCACGAAGTGCATTGAATCCACTTTTCTTTTGCTACGCTGTTTGAAAAGACAAAAACACTCCGCATCTTCTTCTTCAGAACTGGATTGAACTTTCTGCTTCTTTCTTTCTTTTTCACCAACGGGATTTCTTTGTGTTTTAGTTTTAGACCTACATTTCTTCTTACTTTGAAGCTGCTTCTTTGTTTTTTCCAATTCTTTTCTCACAGGCGAGTCAGTTAGTATGGCAGTCTTCCTTTTTCTTCTCCTGCTTGTATTCGTTTTTCTTTCCGTTGCCCTAGGAAGTGGTCTGATAGCTTCCAACGGCGAACATGTCGACGTTGAAGGAATTGCTTCTATTGGATGTGCTGGTTGCTCAGTGGAGAGTGGTCTATCTGTTGCATATCCCGGCATGAAATCGGCATCTTGAAAGATTTCTCTATTAAATGGAAAAATTCCCGTAGCTTTAAATCCTGCTTGAATGTTAGCAGGTGTCGCTGCCGAAGGTAGAGACGATTTTATGATTTCTGGTATATCATAAATTGTAAATTTTCATTGTGCTACCTGGATGGTTAGTCATCCAACTGTCACAAGCGCTGTTGACATATTTCTTTAGCGGTCCGTACACGCTTATATCCAAAGGTTTAAAGTTTATGACTGCAATGTGGTGGAAAAGATAGCATACAAATCCCGTTATCTTTTGCGTAATTTAGCCCTTGGATAGATAAATGAGATTGGTGGTTATTTAGCAAAAGAAGAACGGGTCTTTCTTTCGAACATCTAACGTTTGACACAAAGTGCCTCAAAAATTCGAAAAAATGCTCTTCTTTCATCCATCCTGAAGCGTTAGCGTAGCCGGAACTTCCTGGTGGAGCATCCCTTAAGAAATGTTCTCTAAAATGTACCCGAGGAAAAATAAAGAACGGCGGAGTTGAGTTACCCGTTGCTGAAACTGCCAACATTAGAGTTGTTAATGTCCCACGCTCGGAAGATGTGATACGACCGACCTGCTTAAAGCCTCTGCGTGCAACCACTCTATTCGGCTTCTGAACAGTGGTAATGCCCGTTTCGTCTGCATTCCAGATATCTCCAGCATTAAACTTAAACCGATCCATTACTGAGTTTAAATTTTCAAAAAAAGCATTGACATTGGTTCGGTTAAAGCTTGAAGCCAAACTGGTAGCCTCGGGCGTTCGAATAGACAAACTGCTATTCCTTTTCATAAACCCAGAAAACCAATCAGCTCCAGCCATTTTGTTGTCAATCCAAGTCTTAGGCACCGATATTTGGAGGGAATTTGCATATTCGTGTGCCAATTTCCAAACTTCCTTAGGTAACAATCCAAAGTAAATGTCTGAAGCTTTCTTAAGGTATTCTGCAAGGATAACTTCCTGTCCATCCGTAAATACCTGTAATAAATAAATTGAAGTCTTTCTTTAAAAAAATGTTATGATAAAATATTTCAACTTGGACATGCAACACCTTCACAGCTGGAGTTGAGGCAATTTATTTTGAGTGAAAATGATAGGTTTTAAATTGTGAAAAAGGTTAGTTTTAAATAATGTTACAGTATGTAATAACTCGTTAATTTAATTATTTATAATTTAATGTTATCATTGGAATAACATAAGCAACAGTCACTGCGTCCGCGTCAGCATCAGCAACATCATTCGTGACCGCGTCTGGCAACAGCGGCACACTGTAACTCAAGCTTATCGCTGAGATTATCTTGCGCGCAAGAATGACACAAATAACTTTATGCCAAGTAAAAACGCAACAATTTTAGTTCCGATCGAAAACGCTAGAATGAAAATTTCGGGGCAAAAACAGTTAAGCGGCGAACACAATTCCGACGTTTCGATTCGATTCGATTCAACCCATTTCGATCCAGCGGATGCATGAGCACAATTGTTCCGTTCGGTTTCGAAGACTTGACTTTAAAACTTTGTCAGATTTTGTCTTTCCGTTTTACATTATCTATGAAAACATTCTTGTTATGTGGTATAGTTCATGTCCTTTTTTATTTCCTCAACAAAAGCCTTTTCATCCATCTTGGAGTATGAACAAATCTTTACAGATGATTTTTCTAGGTTATGTCATCCGTAAAAGTTGAAATTTGCTCAACTTCTCCGTTTCGATTCGATCCATTTCGGTGTAATGTGTCCAATTGCACGTACGTCTCATATAAGCAAATTTGACATTTGTACGGATCGGATCGAAACAGTGAAATTGTGTTTCCCACTTTAATTCGTCGCTTTGTCGTTTCTGTTCGGAACTTTTCGTTGTTGAACATTTTGTTGTCAGTGCCGCAAATAATATTTATCAATGGCGGATATAATCTATGCACCACCTTACTTGCCGATTCTTTCTATAGCCAAATGAAATAGATGTAGAGTCTTATCTCTTCGGCTGAATATTTCGAGCAATATCGTGTTAGGCTTTAGAAAGGAATATTAAAATCCGCTGCTGTTTTTCGAATGGATTTTCCTTCGATTTTGACGGCCCTTACTACTTGCAAAATTACATCATTGGGCACATTACCCCTGTTGGTTTTTCTTCTAAATATTCGTGGCATTTTCTATAATAAAACAATTATATAGTAATTGTGAAGTCAATATAAAACAATAAAAAGAAATTATTAAGTGTGCCAACCAACCCCGAAGAAGATGAGCTAACCAACCCCAAGTTAGTTTTGGGAGGTTTTAACGTGACTTATGATGAGGTTATGAAAAAACTTCAAAAAATAATGGACATACAAATAAAGCAAGAAATT